>VNJN01009783.1:95945-249024 GCA_008042485.1 Drosophila mayri | reverse complement strand
TTTCCTATTTTCCCCTCTGTTTATAATTTGCTGAGGCTGCGAAGCTCAATTAAATTATTAACCTGAAGGATTCTTGGCTGCAATTAAATTTACACAAGTGTCTGCATTGAATACCTATTACATTTTTTTATTAATCGAAAATTAAAACAACAATACATCAATGTTTCCATTTTAAAATGATTAATTTTATATTCTTTAATCTAAAGAAAAGAAACAAATAATTATAAAAACAAAACAATATTAGAAATAATAAGAGTAAATATATGATTTATATGGTCGGAAATAACTAGGAGAATATCCTTATAGTTAAAGCTGATTTGGTCAATAAACTTTTCCTATTTTCCCCTCTGTTTATAATTTGCTGAGGCTGCGAAGCTCAATTAAATTATTAACCTGAAGGATTCTTGGCTGCAATTAAATTTACACAAGTGTCTGCATTGAATACCTATTACATTTTTTATTAATCGAAAATTAAAACAACAATACATCAATGTTTCCATTTTAAAATGATTAATTTTATATTCTTTAATCTAAAGAAAAAAACAAATAATTATAAAAACAAAACAATATTAGAAATAATAAGAGTAAATATATGATTTATATGGTCGGAAATAACTAGGAGAATATCCTTATAGTTAAAGCTGATTTGGTCAATAAACTATTTCTATTTTCCCCTCTGTTTATAATTTGCTGAGGCTGCGAAGCTCAATTAAATTATTAACCTGAAGGATTCTTGGCTGCAATTAATTACACATGTGTCTGCATTGAATACCTATTACATTTTTTTATTAATCGAAAATTAAAACAACAATACATCAATGTTTCCATTTTAAAATGATTGATTTTTTATTCTTTAATCTAAAAAAAAAAAAAACAAATAATAATAAAAACAAAACAAAATTACAAATAATAAGAGTAAATATATTATTTATATGGTCGGAAATGACTAGGAGAATCCTTATAGTTATCTTTTGAGTTTGTAAATGGCAAAATGTCGAATTTACGATTTACGATTTACTATTTACGATATTCAAATGCGATTTACGATATTGGTAGAAGATTTACGATATTCATGTTCGATTTACGATAAAAAACATTAGTAAATTAGTTTTTTAGTATTTATAAACTTTATTTAGTTTGATTAAGTTCCTTATTTAGAAAATAAATAAACTATAAAAAATTCATCTGTGTTTCATTTTCCCACCGTTCCATTTCGACGTTAACTCACCGGCGTTACCAGACATAATTATGTAGTCGATTATATTGCAGTTTACTATTCGATACTTACAGCCGGCTGTTATCGAACAATTGACCATCTCTAAGCAGCACGACTAAGAAAAAAACGAATATTTATTTTTCGTGACTGTAATTAAGTAAATTAGGCCAAAATGCCGCGAATTATGATCAAGGGCGGCGTGTGGCGCAACACGGAGGTAAGTAGCTATGAATTTGCCGATTTTCACAGCCTCTAACGAATCTCCCAAACCCCAGGATGAGATTCTCAAAGCGGCGGTAATGAAGTATGGCAAAAACCAATGGAGCCGGATTGCCTCGCTGCTGCACAGGAAATCTGCCAAGCAGTGCAAAGCCCGCTGGTACGAGTGGCTGGATCCCAGCATCAAAAAGACCGAATGGTCCCGCGAAGAAGACGAGAAGCTGCTGCATTTGGCCAAGCTGATGCCGACACAGTGGCGGACCATTGCCCCAATTATTGGACGCACGGCAGCCCAATGTCTGGAACGCTACGAGTACTTGCTGTGAGTCCAAGTCCTTTATTAGCACAGCAAAAAGTTCCGAAGATATTCGTAATGATCACCAATTTCTGTATTACAGTGACCAGGCCCAGCGCAAGGAGGATGGCGAGGACACCATGGACGATCCGCGAAAGCTAAAGCCAGGCGAAATTGATCCCAATCCGGAGACAAAGCCGGCGCGGCCCGATCCAAAGGATATGGACGAGGACGAGTTAGAAATGCTGTCCGAGGCCCGAGCCCGTCTGGCCAACACGCAAGGCAAGAAGGCCAAGCGCAAGGCGCGCGAGAAGCAATTAGAGGAGGCACGTCGCTTGGCAACGCTCCAGAAGCGACGCGAATTGCGCGCCGCCGGCATCGGTAGCGGAAATCGCAAGCGCATCAAGGGCATTGATTACAACGCAGAGATTCCCTTTGAAAAGCGACCTGCCCTGGGCTTCTACGACACCGCAGAGGAGCATCTGCAGAAGAAGGATCCGGACTTCAACAAGATGAGACAGCAAGACCTAGATGGGGAGCTGCGCTCCGAGAAGGAAGAGCGCGAGCGCAAGCGCGACAAGCAGAAGTTAAAGCAGCGCAAAGAAAACGAAGTGCCCACCGCCATGTTGCAAAATATGGAACCGGAGCGCAAGCGATCTAAACTCGTGCTGCCGACACCGCAGATCTCCGACACGGAGCTTCAGCAGGTGGTCAAGCTGGGGCGCGCCAGCGAGATGGCCAAGGAGATCGCCGGCGAGAGCGGCATAGAGACGACAGATGCCCTGCTGGCGGACTACTCCATCACACCGCAGGTAACGGCCACTCCGCGTACGCCGGCTCCCTACACCGACCGCATCATGCAGGAGGCCCAGAACATGATGGCTCTCACCCACACAGAAACGCCGCTTAAGGGCGGTCTGAACACACCGCTGCATGAGTCCGACTTCTCTGGCGTTCTGCCCAAGGCGGCCTCTATTGCCACGCCAAACACAGTGATTGCCACGCCATTCCGTACGCAGCGCGAGGGTGGCGCAGCCACGCCCGGTGGCTTCCTCACGCCCTCGTCGGGCGCCCTGGTACCGGCAAAAGGTGCCGCGGCCCCTGGGGCCGCCAACACACCGGCCTATGTGCGTGACAAACTGAATATTAATTCCGAGGACAGCATTGGCGTGACTGAGACGCCGGCCGTTTACAAAAACTACCAAAAGCAGCTGAAGTCCACGCTGCGGGAGGGCCTGTCCACGCTGCCCGCTCCGCGCAACGACTACGAAATCGTGGTGCCCGAGCAGGAGGACAGCGAGCCGATGGAGGTCAGTACGGAACCCGCCGTGGAGGATCAGGCAGATGTCGATGCCCGCTTGCTGGCTGAGCAGGAGGCGCGCCGAAAGCGGGAGCTGGAGAAGCGCTCGCAGGTAATTCAGCGCAACCTCCCCAGGCCCACCGAGGTCAACACCAAGATCCTGCGTCCGCAGTCCGAGAAACAGAATCTCACAGAGCAGCAGCAGGCCGAGGAGCTGATCAAACACGAGATGATTACGATGCAGTGTGAGTATATCCTGTTATCCTTTATGAAATCGCAATATCTATCCACAAATCTCCCCACAGTGTACGACTCGGTGAAGGATCCCGTGCCGGGACAATCGCAACACAAACTGGAGCAGTTGCAGAGTTATTTTAAGGCCAATCCCTACGAGGACATCTCGCAGCAGGAGCTGGCCAAGGCCAGACAGATGCTCAACGAGGAAATGGAAGTAGTCAAGGAACGTATGTCGCATGGCGAGTTGCCGATCGACGTCTACGCCCAGGTGTGGCAAGAGTGTCTCGGACAGGTGCTCTACCTGCCGTCACAGCACCGTTATACGCGTGCCAATCTGGCCAGCAAGAAGGATCGCCTGGAGTCGGCCGAGAAGCGCCTGGAGACGAACCGCCGTCACATGGCCAAAGAGGCCAAACGCTGCGGCAAGATTGAGAAGAAGCTTAAAATCCTTACAGGCGGCTATCAGGCGCGCGCTCAAGTGTTGATAAAGCAGCTGCAGGACACATACGGCCAAATCGAACAGAACACCGTCTCGCTGTCCACATTCCGGTTCCTGGGCGAGCAGGAGGGCATAGCTGTGCCGCGTCGGCTCGAGTCGCTGCAGGAGGATGTGCGTCGCCAGATGGATCGCGAAAAGGAGCTGCAGCAGAAGTACGCCAGCCTGGTGCAGGAGCGCGATTCCCTCTACTCCCAGATCGAGGCCATTACAGGTGTTCGCCCCACAGCACAGCAGCTTCTGCCCGAGCCGGTACAGGCATAAATGGGAGCTTCAGTCACCTCTTGTATTGGCATCCGGACTCACACTCAGCCTCTTCGCTAGCGCTTCGATTATAAACTTGAACTGGACAACCCATCAAAAGGACTGGCGAATCGAGGTAACCTACCTGGGAGTTTCTACGCAAAATATACCTTAAAGTTTAAGCGAATATTTAATTTACGTTTATTTTTCATTGGCACTTTTTAAAATATTTTCCCTTTCCAGGGACAATAAACTCCGAAGAACCTTTAAATCGACTTTGAACTTTCCTTCTGCGCCAGATATAATCGCGCCTCGTCGGCCTATAGTTGAAGAGTTTAGATTAGATAATGACCAGCCCTAATTTTAATTTAGAATAAGATTACGCACAGTTTTGAACCATACTGAGGACGGACGGAATACTAATCTGGATAGGAAGCCCATTTCCGAGCGCGGGGCAATGGCATGCATGTGAAGGTGGCGCACGCTGATGAACGGCGGCCAGTGGAAACCGAATAACACGTCCTCGCTGGACACACCCTGTCCCTTCAAGAACTCTCTGAGTCCCTCTTCCAGCCGTGTGACTGTGAAATAAAACTACGAATTAACAAAACAAACTATGCAGGAGTGTTATGACGCTTACCCATCTGCTGGTGGGAGTTGTCTAAATCTTTAAGGCTCGGCAAGTGCTGCTTAGTCACTGCCAAATAGTGATGCTGCGAGGCAGGCTTAATATCCTTGAAAATAACAAACTCATCCGTTTCGGTCTCCAAAACAGTTGTCGGGTCTTGGCCGCTGGATATATTACAGAAAATGCAGTTGCTTTGCGCCATGATTTGTGTAAATAACGGAAAATTATTTTAGTTTAAACTAGTTTTAGTTCGTTGAGGTGGCTAAGCTAAATTTTGAAATAAAAATAAATAGTGTACAAATTTGTATTTTGACTAGTCAGCTGCTTCGGGAACTGGTTCTTGAAAGTAGCCAGGGATGCACATCTAGCTTCTAAACATCGATAAACTAATTTAGTTTGACAAACTATTTAAATTTTGTTAACTATTTGACTTTGTTGTTGTGTAAGCAAGAAGTTCATCATAAAGGTTTCCACCAAATTCTCAAAATTTGATATTAAGCCATATATTATTATTCCTAATTGCCCGTTTCCCGATTTTGGGTAAAACCAAGGGGTTTCATCATTAAAATGTTCAAAAATTGGCCAAAATGGACTTTAAAAAATGATAAAGTTTACAGAAAGGCTTAAACCTTTGAAAACTAGGGTATATGCAAATACTTTATTTTTTAATACACATTTTATTGGATTTTGTTTAGCATAAATACATTTATGAATTGATTTGGTGCTAAAATACTAACAGTTCTCTCGCCTTTCATCAAAGTTTTAAGGTCTTTATATTATATTCATGTTATCTCTTGCTGTATGCATATTGTTCCAGGCGTAGCGTTTGGTTGGGTGTAAATAAATTGCCATTTGTTCCTTTTCGCTTTGTATACTTGTTCGATTAGGTAGTTGGTTTAACTCGTTAACCATTCTCTGTGGTGGCTTTGTAAAATTTAGAATTGTGCTTGCAGCACTTGCGGCATGTGTTGCTGTTCCTGTTTGCATATTTTTCTCGACGTAGCATTGTCATGGTGTAAATAAATCGCCATTTGTTCCTTTTCGCTTTGTATACTTTGTTGGATTAGGTAGTTGATGCCATTCGTGGCTTTGTTAAATGTAGAATCCTTTTCCTTGCAGCACTTGCAGCGTCTGATAGAGATATATGTGTGTGTATGTATAATTAGGAGTAACTTATGAACGGAGTTGATAATACAATATATATATACATAAATATATATTACGGATTCTTTTTTGGGTGTGTTATTCAAAAGAAACGCAGTGTATATAGAGAGTTGGTAATAGTAATGATATACAATTGGTTTTAATCATATGTCTACGGGTACTAAACAGTTTAGATAGAATTAGGTGTAAGAAGATTGTAGATTACATTTCTGGGTTGGACTGTCGTTGCCCCTTGTCGTAGTATCAGTCCTAGTCCTCGTCGTCATCGATGGCCGCACTGCTACGCGAGATCTTCGTATAGGCCGCATAGATGCACTCGCACACGAAGCGATACTGACTCTAAAAGAGGAGAAATAATAGATTTGAACACCACGACAGCCAACATTTTGCAGGGAAATACTAACCACATTCTGCACCATGCAGGCACGCTGATCACGCATGGTGCGCACAATGTCCAAGGGATAAACCGGCTCGCGGGCCTCCATAAGAGCCAAGGCGGTGTCCATCAGTATAAGTACGCCAGTGCGTCCAATGCCCGCTGAACAGTGGACGATTACAGGTGGATTGGCGGCACTGATGCATCTAAAAGTCAATCGGAAAGAGTTAAATCTCTTTATTCTTACAGGAAAATATTTCTCTACAAATACTTACTGATGCACACTCGTCGATACGGGCGTCTCGTCTTCGGGAGTGGCTCCGTTGCTGGCCGCACACTTGCGCTCCCGCATCAGGCCTCCGTTCTCGTCATCTTCCGCGTCCGCGTTCATAAGGCGCATCTGCTTGAGGTTCTCTTCAATCTCTTGAAGGAGCGTGCGCTTGCGGGCATTTCGCACTCGCTCCGTGAACTCGAGGAAAAGATTGGGATCGGAAGGCACGCAGTGGTCGGGCCAGGCCAGGTACTGCATGTGGTGAATGTGTCGTTGCTCGTGCTTGTCGTTCAGCACGAACTCACGGAAGACGAAGCTACCAGTTTCGTCCGGCATCTCGCTGAGGCAGCGTACCGAAAAGCCCTCCGCCAACTGCAGCTCCTCGCCGTTCACCGGCCAATATTGGTGGCACTTCTGCCGGCCGGCCTCCATTACCGTGGTGAGCATAACCAGCAGGTGGCTGCTCTCCTGCTGTACCATGCGCCAAAAGTCTGTGGTGGTGCTGGCTAGCGGTCCTTGAGTGGCGATATAACGGTTCACACCGCCGGGAATCTCCATGTTCACATAGTTAGCGTTGATGTAGTCGCCGGTTAGCGAGTTGACCAACGACACACGTGTGCAGTCATCTGAAATGGCGACACAACTTTATTAATTTGTCTTTAAATTAGTTTAAATTTCCACACTTACATGGCGATATATCGCGATATCGGTTTTTTGGCGCATTTGACGGCTTGCGTGCTTCCGTAATGGCAAGATCGGGGTTCTTTCGGTACATGAGCTCGTACTGGGCCAGGAGAGCGCCAGAGGCCAGGCCATCGCTGAGCAGAAGCACGCTCTGGTTGAACAGGGCGTCTCCATCTAGCAGATTCGAATGCGATCCGTTCTCGTCGGTCTCGGGAACGTACTGGTACATTGGCTCCTCCTCCAGATGCAATGGCAATGAGCTCTGGGGTCGCACCGTCAGCAGGAGCTCCCCACTGGCCGTATTGCGGCAATCACGAATTAGAGCCACCACTTGCTCATGGCGCAGGCCATGCACTTCGCGCCCGTTGATCATGAGCACCTCGTCACCCTCGCGGACGCGAGGTGTGCATCGGTCGGCAGGCGTGTTCGGTACAACTTTGGATACTTGAACGGGATGGCTAAGGTTAACGCCACCCTTCACATTGAAGCCATAGCGTCCGTGCTCGTCGGCCAGTAGCCTAATGGTGATTAGATCGCTGCCACTGTCCGGCTGGCCTACAGCGTCAGCAATGGTGGTGGGTAGCAGAAGCGGACTGTGCTTGCCGGAGCTGTAGGCGGGTGGCATTGGGGAAGGTGAGGCCGACTCAAAGCGCCTCGTGCACTGCTCACTGAAGCCCACCTCGCTAAAAAGATTTTACATTTATTTTAGCTTACATTTTGATAACAGAAAGAAGGATGAAAACTTACAGCTGGATGTCGTACTCGTCGCTCTGCTGCTCCCAGGCTTTCCGCGGCATCGAGTCGGCCTCCTTTGAGGTGACTTTGCCGCTCGTCTTGGTGATGGTCAGAATGGTGCTTCCGGCAGCGGCGCCGGCAGGCTTACCATTGTGGGAGGCAGCGCTTTCGGAACCGCTGTGCTGCTGCAGAGGCGTGCCGCCCGAGGAGCCTGATGTGCCGCCGCCGCCACCGGCCACAAATCGTTTGCTGGGCGAGCGCACAAAAACCTTGTGGATGCGGCCGCGTTGCTTCGACTCCTGCACTGCCTGGAGCTCTGTGCGGCCGGAATAGTAGAATTTGCTGCCCAGACTGATGTTGAGGAAGCGCGATAGGCGATGCGGCCGCTTCAGACGGAAGAAACTATGGTGCTCCACGCACGACTTCCATAGCGCCTTTGCGTGTTTGTGGCTGAGCATCGTGAAGCCCAGCAGGGTGTCGTAGCTCTCGCTGGGCTCGCGGCGCAGCTGAATAAAGAAGTCCTTGCGCTTGAACGACACCTTCACCATCTTGCTCCACGAGAAAGTGTTGATCCGCAGCGAGTGCTGGAAGACGAGCAGCCCCATTGCCGACACGCCCAGCTGCAGCTCCTTGCGATTGGAGTCGGTGGCGCTGTGCAGGTCAATGCCATACAACTCCAGCCGCTTTGCGTGCTCCAAATAGTTGTATTCGGCGTCCGCCGGCAGCTGGCCGCGATGTAGCTTATGCAGCTCGCTCACCTTGCGCTCTGCCTCTGGCGTCTGGTCGCACAGCAGCTGCAGGCCGCTCAGGTAGCCCGCCTGATGCTCTGAAGCATTGAAGTCCCCCAGCTCGGCTGTGGAAAGAGACATTAAAATTACAAATTAAAAAGTTAATGAAAGGGCATCGAGGAATATACTCACACTGCACCGTGTAGCTGGCAAGCAGGCACTGGGTGTTGCTGGAGCATGGTAGCTTGCCCAGCAAAATGTGGCGCTTGATCTGCAGATAGAACTGATAGCGAGTGAATTCCTCCTGCAAACGGCTCGGATCGCTAACAAAGAACTGTGAATAAGAAAGTTAATATAAAATAATGATCAGATGAGGGACATTACGAGCTCACCTTAACCCTAAACTGTACTAATGGAACGGCATTGTTGTCCAGGCCAATGCTGCTGCATTGCTTCTTGAACTGCTTCTGGGCATCGACCCATCTCTGGGGGATATAAAAACAGAATTAGGAGATATCTTGAGAGGTTATTGAGGGGGGACATACCACAACATCGTCCGGCTTCTCTGGGAAAAGTAAACCAAAATAGTCCCTTTCGGATAGCTCGAGATACTGAAAGACCTGATCCAGCAGCTCAGCGCCTTTAGCACGTTTCTACAAAAGAAAGAAGATAAAGGAAGTTATAATTTCTGTTTATTTTGATTCCAAAATCCACTCGATTCAGCTATGTATCTGTCAAGCCAATCTGGTGGCCCACTTTTCACCCTTTTCTTTTGTCTGCGATGCAATTACAGTTATTAAATGACTTTAATTTAGTAGACATCTTTGCAGCACACATCATCGTCGAGGTGAAAAGAAAGCGAAATCTCGGAG
Source organism: Drosophila mayri (assembly GCA_008042485.1). Lineage (NCBI taxonomy): Eukaryota > Metazoa > Arthropoda > Insecta > Diptera > Drosophilidae > Drosophila > Drosophila mayri. The sequence continues at coordinate 239,560 of VNJN01009783.1, read as the reverse complement.
GAGGTGGAGATTGGGAAGCAAAAGCGGACAAGTAAGTGCGTGTCTGAGATGCTAGCCGAGATGAAGAAAGCGAGCCAAAGTGCGCAGATAAAAGTGAATAAATGAATAGCAATGATTAGCAAAAAACTTTCTTTGTTTTGACTATATTTCGCATATTGAATAATTATGCGCATGGCTAATGGGAAACTCCACAAAGCAGCCGAGGAAATCCTCTCCTGACACATTCAATAACTCGGCAATTGAGCAGGGGAAGGCTCGGCTCACTCACCCCTCGAGGGCCATTAATTCGAGCGCTTTTTCTAGGCCTAATGGATTGTTACCTCGATCCGAAAGGTGTGCGTGATGTCATCTAGGAACAGAACGGTGACGCATTGCTGCCGTTGCGGGTTCTTCTTGTCGCGCGCCAGTTCAGTGCCGCCTCCACGAAGGCGGAAGGTTCTGCTCAGGTTTCTCAGTCGAAAGCGCTCAAACATGACCGAACTCCATGCTGCACTTGCCGACTGCTCACTGGATATGAATTTGGATGCGGGCTCTTGGGTTTCTTGGCTCCCGGCGGTACCTGTTTCACGTGTGTTACTTTTGGAGGGCGCTCTGATTACGGAGTAGTTCCTGGCGATGGGGCCCCGTCACTCTCCTTTGGCTCGGCTTCTTCTGTTGTTTATTCGATAAAATTGGCAAGAATATTTTGTGTGTGTGGTGTGTGTTTATTGTTGTTTGCTTTTTGCAGCTGGCTGGCTTTGCTTTGCTTTTCTTTTGTTTTGTTTCCAGTTAACTTGGCTGCCGCCTCCTTCGGCTCCTTTTCATGTGGATGGATTGGTTCGCTGATTGACTGCAAAGACAGGGAAATGGAGAAAGGATGAGTAAGCGCCCTTCTACTTCTTCCGCTTCAGATGTTTATTTTGACTAGTTGTTATTTTATGTTCGTCCCAGCAACCAGCGGAATAACCTCTATTCCTCTATCAACCCCGGTGTTTCCATGTCTCCCATGTCCCCCGCTCAGAAGATGGGTGCATATTTTCACGTAGAGCAAACAGCAGACAAACAAACCAAGAAGCGAGGCCAGCGACAGACTGCGTAGTCTTCGACAAGTGCAGGGTGACTAATAGTTTGTCTTACAGGTCTTTCTTTGGTTCCCCCAGAGTTAAGTTTTCTTGCCCACCATTAGGGTCGTTCGTTGGAAAATCCAAAATTTATAACTGTGGTCAAACTACCAGATAAGACAGAGCTTATTGTCCATTTTAGCACTCAGGAAAAAGATTCAATTTCAAATTTAAAAGCTAATCTGGGGATTAGGAAAACTGCTATCTGAAAATTACAATATTAAAGCTTGTAAAATTCAGTGAATTTTTCGATTTAAAATAAATAATTTCTAAAACATTTCCAATGGCCACTGTTTTTTGCCAGTGCACTCGCCACAAATCTTCTTTCGCTGATGATTGATGTACCATGTAATTGGCTTAAATGCTCTTCACGAACACATTCCCAGCTTTAAGTATCTGTGTGTGCATAATTGTAAACGTAAACACACACAGACACACCAGCAAACAGAGTCTTTTTACCTTTCAACCTTATTTTCCCGCAAACGTTGGCGTTTTCTTCCTCTAAACTGGGTTAAAACTTTGCTTTTGTTGAGCTTCTCGAAGCGGACAGCAATTGAAAAGAAGGGGAAATGCTATTTTTCATACAGTTGCCAGTAATTATCAGTCTGGGTATAACTATGTATAGCCAAGTTCCCTTGAGTCAGGGGCCGGCTTTTTTTAGGCTGATGATCGAACGAAAGCCAACCAAGGGGTCAATAGTTATCGGAGGCCCAAGGCGCGTAGCGTAAGCCTTTTATCGAGGCAGAAATGGAAATGAGGCATTCAGTGGTTATTTTTTTATAATGCCTTCTGATACCAAGAATTATTATTGGTTTACCCTCCTTGACAGACGTGCATACATATATAGAAAGAGCGAGCAATTGTCGCAAGTAGTAAAAATATCTCGGAATAAGGGAGAGGAGATATGTATTGTTCGATGTTCTATAAAAATAATACATTTCCGGACTGTTGTCAGGCGCCAGAGACAGATGAGCGTCGAGCTAGCACTTAGCCAGAAAAATGCTCGCATTATCGATGGCATGTAGATAATTTATGTGATCACAAAGCTGGCAATAAATAAATTCGGCTTAAGAAACTAAGTGATCGGTGATCAGCCTGATTTTGGGGCCCTTCCGTTTCATTTCGTTCCGTCATCCAAACTTTCCTTGATTCATTATCAGTTGGTGGCAATTATTAGCGTAAACACGAAGCTAGCCGAGTGCGATGGTTCGATAATATTTTCTATATGTGTAGTATTAGGTACAGTGGAGATTCTATGCTGAAAAGGAATCTATTTTTTTTTAAATAATTTACAAACAAAAAAAAGTCATGAGCCAGAATGCAAGTTAAGCAAAATAAAACGATTTTATAATGCCAACAATATGTAGCTTTGATTTCTAAATAAAAACCCTTAGATCCTTCTTTACTTTACTATAAAGCTTACTGATTTTTTGGTCACTCCAGGGCTTTACTGTATTTCCTTTGGTTATCAACAGGTTGGCAAAACCAAACAAAAGAAAACAGCAGAACGACAGACACACACTCTTTGGGGAATATTATTATTAAAAACAAACAAATGGAGGACGGCTTACGTCATTCTCTGACGCCCACAAGACGAGGGGCTACGACAATACCTGGAGAGGGCATCGAGGGGGAGGAGCAGGAGAGCTGGTGGTCACCATATTTGTGCGGAAGCCACGGCTGGCGGTCAGTCCGGATTCCATTTACGGCCAGGCCAGGGCAGCTTGTCAATGAATTTACTATATACTACAGACTTTTCAATATGAAATCGAAACCGAAATGGTCAACATATGCATTATTTGTTTGTTACTGCTCTCTTCCTATGTTTTTCGGTTCGTTGACCGACTTTCTGCGGACAATAATCGCAGCGACACATAATTTACATATATGCAAACGCTATCTCTGTGACGACCTGGGGGCCAGCTTCCGCCCACTTCTCCGGATCTTTCTTTCTTTGTTCGCTGCTCTGGCAAAAACCAGTTGAGATCTGCACCACTTTCTTAGGGCATCTTAACCACATGACCTTTGATGCTACTTGAGATCCACGGCTAGGGGTCATATCACTTGAGGTGGTTTCTCAATCGAACAAAAAAAAAACCATACCATTCCAGAGGCCAAGTCCTGACAAGGGCAACCGAAGCAGCACAATGAACCGGCTCTGTGATGTAATGGAAGCCGGAGACATGGAGAACTTCTAAAGAAGCGTAACTCGAGAACTTCCAGCCGCCGTCAGCCGCAAGAAAACCAACAACAAAAGCCTAGGCCAAACAAAGCAGGCGACAAGATAAGCTTTCACATGGGAGCGGAGGCGGGGGGGAGAAGGAGGCAGGGGGACAACCAGATGTCACTCAATTTCAATTACTCGGCACATCCTTCAAGCGAACTTCCATATTTAGAACGAACCCGCAGCATTCAACGCCTGGCAACCCGAATCAAAGTCAAAATTTAATGGCCAAAAAAGTTAACTAAATGGGGGATTGTTTTCCTTTTCCTGCTAAACCACAATTTAAGCAATTTATTATAAATCGAATTGAAAATAATATTATAACAGATCTCATAATTTAAATAAACAAATATAATCTTGAAGAATGCAATTTAAATATTTTTACCGAGTTGAAATTTCAAAATCCCTCAGCAGAGTCTTCGATACGTAAATTTTACCCCAAACTTTGCTTGATTTTAAGTGGTTTTTTAATGGAGCTTCTCTGCTGTCTATATAAATTTGGTCAGCAACCCCAAAACTTGTGTACGAAGGGCGTGCAGCAAAGAGGGGCAGCTAGCCAACCCGCAGACTGGCAAGGGTCAGGCGTTTGTGGTCCACCTGGCTTGGGAAATGGCTTTCTCTGCGTGGTAAGCAGCTTACTCCCCCAATTGATTTCCTCTCGTGCCGGGGACGCATCAATTACGGTGGCCTGGCATTAATTATCAGCTGGCGTATGCATTTTCTGCTGCTGCTGCTAGTGGGGCTTATGTTGTTGCCCAGGGTTGCCATGTGTCTGCACACACCGCGGAAAGGGGTGGCGGACCACGACGGGGGTTTAGTATGGCAGCCAAGGCGGGGTTTAGTCCGCTTATCGTTGTTTGCCTTTTAATTTTTATTGTTTCTGCGAAGAAGGGGCACAGGCACAGCACACACCCCGTGTGTGTGTGTGTGTGTGTGTGTGTTTGTTCAGTTCTCAACATTCCGCCTATGCTATTTTCGTGTTCATATTCCACATGCAACCCAGTCCCCGGCGGAAGATTTAAGACCCGGGCGGGCGACATTTATATACACACACTTGCATACACACACACTCTCACAGCCAAGAACGCATTCAACGCACAAAAATGAGTAATATTAAGATTCATTACAAGTTCAATATATGTTACATATACATATGTATATATAAACGGTTTAAAGAAATAAAAAAAAAATGCATTTGCCAGACAACTTGTACTTGTTTTCAAACTGACAATTTCAAAAGCTGAGCTAATATTTTTGTTTTCTATATATTAATTTGAGTTAAATGAAAATCTTGACCTCTTCTTTCAGTGCCGACCCTCAGCTGGCTTTCATTATGACCCTACTTGGCTTTTCTTTTTTAGCAATTCCTGTTGCTGTTATTGTTATTTGGCCCAACAAACAGTTTTATGACTGTCAAACATACAATAAACAATTAATTGCGATAGACGGAGACAGCTAGGAACATGGCAGCGAGAGCGAGTGCTGCAGGGGCAGCATCTTCGCTATCCTCTTTCCTCTTATCTGCAGCCTTTGCAACTTCCTCCATTGCACAGCTATCCGTGCGGCTTACAAGATGCAGGCAAGGCATCCCAGAGAGTCTGTGGCGAGTAATGTTTCGCCCTCTCTGGCAGCAAAATAAGGAAAAGGCTGACAGTAGTCAGGCGCGGCATGTGCGGGTGTGCAGGGAGAATCAAGACGAAGAATAATAATAATTACATATGTTCTACGGCAAGGGAAACGAGTTACTAATCTAAAATTTACCCTCCGGTTAGCTCTGGTTATTGCGCTCTTCCACTCTCTGCAGCTGTACTTGCACAAAATAGATGGATTTTTCGTAAGTTCGCTCGTTTATTAGCTTCCTTTTTGTATTTTAACAAACTGCAGGTTTCCTTTCGACTCGGAAAGTCGCAGCATATAACGAACACAGGCACAAAAACGCTCTCACGGATAGCGACAACTCGCATACACACATTTGCACAGCAGCCGCTTCGTGGAAGTCAACTTAAAGTGGAAGAAACGTAAGCAAAACTCACGGATTGAGTCGGGATTCGAACTTATTGCAGGCGAGTTATAGTTTTTCAATTTAATCCGTCTCATTACACGGGTACACGCAAAAACTGAAGAAACGAAAACAAACCGAAAGAAACCGAAACGACGAATGAAATAGTGGTGGGAAAAAGTTTCAAGATAAATATTCTTTCGTTTCGCTTGGGCTATCGATATGTGTTCGAAAAATTATACTGACATCAAAACATCGCCTCTAATATCCAGCTGCATGAAGAGGTTTGGAACCTAGATATGAAACGGGGTGGCAACAATATGTATCTCAATATCTGTCGGCTATAATCTAACAAATATTATGCGTAGACTTCTAATTCATAAACCCATATTTATTTAATATATTATATAATATATTATTTGGTGATATTTTAAAAATTATAGGAATCAAATCAGAGATGGACGGAGCTTTTTCCTCTACCAAGCCACAGCATAAAGAGGTTTAAAACTTAGATAAAAGGGAGGAAACTTTGCTGAATGTCGTAATCCAACGTAACGTAACATATGAATGGCATCTGGCGCGAATAAGCTGCAAAAAAGGAACAAGAACAAAATGCTTACGTTCCGATCTCTGAACACACAAACTCATTCATTATTATCTTCTCAGTCAAGCAGTCAGGCTCTCCCTGCTCCAGCGCTCCAGAAGTGAATACAGATCAGTATATGTACATACTAAGGAGCATTATAATCCTTGGACTTGTGTGTATGTACATTTTATTTGTTCAAGTCACGTATTCATTGTTGGTGTTCTGTTTTGTGATTTTGTGCACTTTGCTAATGGCAAATTTTTGCCAATTTCAATTTGGTTTAGTGAACCAAATTTTTGGCATATTCAATTCGGTTCCGCTTCGATCATTCATTCATAAATTAAAACAAAAAGTTCAACAACTTGAAACCCAATGAAAGCTTTATTATCATCCAAGAAGGAAATCAACTGTAAGACTAATATTAAAGGCGTACTTTAATTGTTTTCATTGACTCACTATCAACATAAATTTCTCTCTTTAAAGCGCAACAAAATTGCAACTCTTCCTGTGATCCAAGAACTACAATCTACATAAGTATGTATGTAAAAATGTACATATGTATATATAATGCATGTATACAAAGAACAGAAAGCAAATAAGAAAGAAGAGAGAGTAACAAGAGTGGAGCCTATCATGCCATGCAAATTCATCGGATTTTTTTTTTATATTTTTTGTTGTTTTTTTTTTTTAGTGCTGCAGCCGTAGTAGATACATTCATACATACATATGTCTGCGTAGGTGCTTTATCGTGCACTGAACCCTGGTCTTAACAATGGTTCCTTAATCGGAAACACGACTTTACATAATTTGCCGCGTAAATGTTTATTGTTTCTGCTTTGATTATACAAAATTTAAACAGAAATTAGCTCTGTTTGAATGAATAAATATGTTTGCTAAACTTAAAATACCAATACAAATGCGAAGAAGTTATAAATACATACAAGATTCGTTACTTTTCTGTAGTTTTCGTGTTTTTCAAAAATAAACACATGTTTAATAATCAAGCCTCATTCGATTAATAAAATTCCAAGAATAATGGAATTATGGCTTTTGATGATAGGGACTTCATGTTTATAGTACATACCCTATGCATGTACATATGTATGTATGTATATTTATTCTAGTATTTTTTGCCGATTTCCAAGACTGTACATACATAACTATGTACATACATAACTATGTACATATGTACATAACTATGTAAATACATAACTATGTACATACATAACTATGTAAATACCTAACTATGTACATACATAACTATGTACATACATAACTACGTACATACATAACTGCGGAGAAAGGAACAACGCTTAATTAAAATGTATTTTTTTTAATTTGCAGAATTCTTGAAGGGGTATAATGTGGCTCTCCCCATTGCTCATATGGTTGCTGGTGCTCCACCAGGCTCTCGCCGATATCCCCGACTGCGACTACTTCGATACTGTGGATCTGTCGGATAGCCAGAGGCTTCCCAATGGCTCGTATATCTACGAGGGACTCATAATTCCCGGACGATTGACGGGGGAATATGACTACAGGCTAATGCCGGATGACTCTAAGGCGTCGGTGGACAAGCACTGGAGAGGATGTGCCTGCAAGTTAAGGACATGTGTTCGGTTCTGTTGCCGTCACAATCAGATATGGGAAAACGGGGAATGCAACGATGCCGATGAAGAGAAACTGGCCGAGATCGATCCCTACTTGAATATGACCAACGCCGACGGTTTGGTGATGAAAAGACACTTTCGCACCCATCTGATTCTCCAGAAGGATTTTCCCATGCCCTGTACCAATCTATATCCACTCGACAACAGGTTGGACACCGACACGTACACACTGTATGAGGTGAGCCTTGTGTTTTTCCAATTGCAGAATGATTAACTTATATGTATTTTCCACTAGAATGGAACCTTCGTGCGACATATAGACAACGCAACGATGAACAAGCGCGAGTACTGCATCCAGCTAAGCCAGCTCGATTCTAACGCTTCAGAGCCCATTCGAATCGTCCCCCACAACTGTCCGATCCGGAAGTCAGTAACGGCACAGACAGTGGGTAAGCTATGGGAGAAACCTATGAGACCGAAGCTACATCTGATTTTTTGCCTTTGCTTAAACCCCCAATCTCTCTCCGTAGTGATGGTGTCATCTCTGGTATGCATGATCCTTACTATCGCCGTGTATCTGTGCGTTAAGAAACTTCACCGGAATCTGCAAGGAAAGAGCTTCATCTGCTATATGGTTTGCCTGTTCATGGGCTACCTTGTTCTACTGCTGGACTTGTGGAATCTCTCGGAAAACTTCTGCCTCACAGCAGGTACATTTTAAGTTAAGTTACGAGAGCCCCGAACTGAAACCTGATGAAGTTATGTCTCTTTTTGGCAGGTTTTTTGGGCTACTTCTTTGTTATGGCTGCCTTCTTCTGGCTCTCTGTGATCAGCCTGTATCTGTGGTACGGGTTCCGTGGTGGTAGCTCTAGCTCCCACCATTACTTCCTCCCCAATTTCGAATTCTTGACCTTGAACGCATTCGCTTTTGGCATGGCGGGTGTCCTGACTCTTATTATTTACCTGCTGGACACGTTTATAGACCGTGAGGTACCTGAGAATGTGGACTGGATGCCACGCGTTGGCTATTACAGCTGCTGGATAAATAGTGGGTTCGATTTCGATTCTTAAAGACTGAACTAATCTATTACTCTCCACTCGCAGGTGCTGACTGGTCCGCCATGCTATATTTCTATGGGCCCATGCTGGCGCTGATTGCCTTTAACATGACCATGTTCATTCTGACCGCCATTCGCATTGTAGCGGTGAAGAAGGAACTAAGGAACTTTACACAGCGTCAGGAGAGGAAGAAGAAACTAAACTCGGAAAAGCAAACGTAGGCTAGATCTTATATCTATGTCACCTTCCTATTCTAATCCACCGCACAGTTACAGCTTCTTTTTGCGTCTCTTTATCATCATGGGAATGTCATGGAGCCTTGAGATAATCTCCTATTTGGTACAAAACAATGAATTTTGGATGAAGGTCTTCAAGGTGGCTGACTACTTCAACTGGTCGCAAGGCATCATCATATTTGTGCTGTTCGTCCTGAAGCGCAGCACCCTGAAACTTTGCATGGAACGGTAAGTAGTCTGAGTAGATTTGTGCCAGAAGTAGGAGTAACCAGTAATTTCCGGGTTGAAATTCTTGCCTGAGCAGCCTTAGCGGTAGGAGCAAGGAAGCGGAGGCTGACGACAGCGGGGAAGAGATCTCGCTCGAGGAGACTAAATTAGCTCCGAGTGTCCTGTAATAGGTAAACCGTATTGGAATGCATCTAACTGCTAATTTGGTGATGGAAACAATGTATCTACACTATCTACTGTGACTAATTATTGGGTTTTATGTTTGAATGTGCTTAGTTTCTGTGACCAGTTTAATTTCCTTATATTTTCTTCCTTGTGTTTTGTCATGTTTCTTTCTTTAACTTGCATGTTTTGGAAAATCCATTTAAATGCATATCTTAAATATTTCTTCCTTATTTAAAACTCTATTATTTCTCTCCAGGCCGGTGAAACAGCAGAAGGGCAGCGCTAACAGCATAAAATCATACACAATTGGAAGTTCGTCTGGCAGATTTAATCATAAGCTGAACTTACTCCAGGTAAATCGTCTCTCAACTACCAATAATTATTATTACGACACCAAAGAATCTTACAGGATGCACAGTCAAAAGGTGAACAATCGACAATGCAAAATGGATCTTTTTTGGAGAAACCACAAGAATAAGAAGGCACAAAGTTCTCTAAACTTCGATCGAGTTACTCTTACACTATTATCTATATTTACATACTCGGATTTTATACAAAATATTTCTGTAAATGTTTGCAAACGAAAAGATTTCTCTTTACTTCTGAATATTAAAACATTTTTGGCATTGTGATATTCTAATCGAAAATAACCCACCTTCAGACGTAATTAAAAAATGTTTTTAAAATATAAAAATATAAAATATAATCAATTGTTCTTAAAATGGTTCATAATTTTGAAATATGACTCTTCTTTAATCCAGGTAAATCAGTAGCATCCCCTTCGCTTGCATAATATTTAAATAATTTCAAAGGATAAAAGAAATTAAATGTATTCTATGATTTATTATAATAAATATTTTTAAAAATTAAAAGGAGTAAAGAAATAAAGATATATTCTATGATTTATTATAAAATCTATAAAAAATAAAAAAAATTGGATTGAAGAACCTAGATATATTCTTTGATTTTATTATAATAAATATTTAAAAAGAATTAAAAGGAGTAAAGAAAATTTTTATATTTTATGATAATAAATATTATTAAAAACTTAAAAAAGGAAAAAATTAGATATATTCTTTAATTTTATTACAATAAATATTTTAACAAAATTAAAAGTATCAAAATTCGCTTCGTTACTATTATCAATTAGATTTTTTCTGTAACCCCAACACTCTTCAACATTTAAAAAATGGAGACACGAGTTTCTAACTATATAATCCAATCAATGCAATTACCGTCTGAAGTAACGCCCCTTAAATTTGTATAAACCGGGAGGAAGGAGCTCTATAAAAGGTAACCTGCCACCGAGAGGAGCCCTTATCCAGTGGCAAAATGAGCAGGCTGCAGGAAGTGACCCAGCAAATATGGGCCTCCGATGTGGACGCGGGAAGGATAGGGTCCTTGGAATTGAACGCTTGGCTGGCTCAGCTTATGGGAATACCATTGGTAGGCCTCAGGCCGGAGTCGAGAATCCGGAGGTTGAGCATTCTGGCTCGCAGCATCCTCATCTTACCCTGCCTCTTCTGCTACGTGTGCTTGGAGATCTATGACCTTGTCCTGAACTGGGCGGACGTGGATGTGATGACCCAGAATGTGCTGATGACACTCACCCATGTGGGATACTGGGTGAAGGTAAGGTACTTTGGTGCTCCTTTAACGCTGCTAAAATATGATTGCTTCCAAAGGTGCTAAATACCTTTTATCATTACGGAGAGATCAAGGAGATTGTCCGCAAGCTGAGCTGCCTTACTAGGACCTGCGTGTTGTCTGCCCGCCAGAGGAGCACCTTCCACCAGGTGGAGGTGGAGAACAAGCTGGTATGCCTCATGTACTTTTGCCTGGTGGTCTTCTCCTCATCAATGGCCATGGTCATGATGCTAATTGGTAAGCCTGGGATGTGATTTAAATCTGCTCTACTATATATACATATATCCTGGTGGCAGTGCCCGATGAAATGGCTGGCCAGCGGTTTCCGTTTCGCGTTCAAATGCCCGGATATATGCATCCGCTGGTGCAGCAGCTTTACATGGGCCTAAGTGTGATTTGGATCTCCTGCGGCATTCCCACCATCGACAACATGAACGTGCTTCTGATGAACCAAATCTGTCTGCATCTCAAGGTGCTTAACATGGCCTTTGATGCCTTGGAAAGGGATAAACCGGGTGAGCGGCTCCAGGTGGACCCAGACAGCTGGCTCCAGTCGATCGTCCAATACCATTGCAGCCTTATTAAGTGAGTTTAGTGACTGTTCCATTGGCTTCTTCCTATCCATACGGTTACTTCCTGCGCAGGCTGCGTCAGAGCATGGAACGGGTATACCGCCTGCCAATGATGTTCCAGTTTGTGTCCTCCCTGGTGGTGGTGGCCATGAACGTGTTCCAAATGCTCGTCGGCGATGGCTCCAATAGCTCGATGCTTGTCTACTTTATGCTCAGCGGAGTGCTCTGCCAGATATTCCTCTACTGCTGGTTCGGCAATGAGGTGTTCGAGCAGGTGAGTTTCTTGTTTTCTGGACTCTCCAGGATGTTGATTCACCATTTGGCAGAGCAAAACGTTGTCAAGCTCTGGTTTTCGCTGTGACTGGCTGCAGTTCGATGTTCGGTTCAGGAGGTGCCTGGTCATCTTCATGGTCAATGCGGATCGGCCCTTTCTGTTCACCGCTGGCGGATTCATGGGTCTGACCCTAACGAGCTTCACCAACATTCTGAGCAAATCCTACTCGGTGGTGGCAGTGCTTCGTCAAATGTACGGCAGGTCGCAGTAAAGAGGATGGCTTATCAGCATAATCCACTTAAGTATTATTTATATAATATTTTGTGTAATCCTTCGCTAAAGATATGTAAGGAAACATTAAACCTTGCCGGAAAAATAAAAGCCGTTCGATAATTGGCTGTGAAATGTGTTTAAATATTTTGTGATTGTTTTTCGTCATGTAACCTGCCATTAACGGATACCTATCATTATGTCATTATATAGTTAGAGCCCCTTTCATTTATTTTGAGCACTGAAAAATATATAAACGTATATATATTCGATTTTATTTACATAGTATTAAAAATATTAGCTAAAAAGTTATTTCATTTGTTTTAAATATACGCTAGTTAAGCTTTGACTTTATCTGGGAATGACTTCTTTGGGGTATTAAGGTAAATATCAAAGGCAATATATAAAAATTAAATCTGGAACCTCATTAAATAATTTAGAGTGGAAAAATGTCTCATTTAAAAATAATATCTTCATAAAAATAAGACCAAATAAAGTCCAACTTTGAGCTGCTTTCATCTGCCTGTTTTAAAAAGTCTTCTATTAGTAGATATCGAAATTAACTTGGTCCTAAGGATATATATATATATTTCCTAGACATATTCAGAAAAAACTGTAATTTTTTATTCCTATTCTTTATAACCAAAACTCTTTCTAAATAATATTCCATATAAACCTTCAAGATTTCAAACTGTGACTACTCCACAAAGAGGTGTGCTTCTCGGCTATATACTATTTTCATATTTAGTTAGCTTTTCGCCGCAGCTTTTCGATTCCAGCTGAATGGAAGCTATAGCCGAAGCCGGAGCATGGAGCATGGGATGGATGCCTGCCGGCCTCAGTCGCAGCGAATTCGGTGGCCAAAGAAGTTCACTGTTCGGCATTCATTCGCGGGTCAAAACGGCAAACGATAACGCGGGATATTGTTATAATATTTGAACTACAACTAGTCCGGTGCTTATCTAGCCATAAACGCGGTCCCTCATCTTGTAAGCACTCCTCCACTCTATCGGGGCCAATTAACTAAGCAAATTTGCACTGAAAATAAATTAAGAAATCCTGATCTCAAAGATCTCCTCGCTCTCAAGGTCTTGGGCCTCGGCTCCTCGTGAAAACACACATGTACATATATAATATATAATGCGATTTTAATGTCTCGAATCGTATCGCCTCGGCTCTGCGAATCTGCGCCCACAACAAACAGTCGCGTCGCATTGTCTCTTCATAAATAGTTTTTTCGGTGAACCCTTGATTTTGATGTTATGTGTTCAATTCGTACATGTGTCGCGCCGCCTCAATGCCAAAAACCAGTTTCAGTAAAAAAAAAAAACAAAAAAATAAACATATAGTATTCAGGGAATACCAGAGAAGCTCCTTTCCTATATTTTTTGATTACATTATAATTGATTGTTTTTGTACTTGGCCAGGTCTCTTATATAGCTGACACGTCGCGAACTATTAAAAAAAATTAAGTGTTGGAAGCCCCAAACTGAGCTCTCTACGTGCTAATGCTTAGTTTTACCGAATTTGAAACGTGGTATTTGGCTTCCTTTTAATGGTTCATTAATATGACTGCTGCTGCGATTTCTCTAGCCATAAATTGACTGTAACTAGCAATTTAATACGAATAAAATATATCAAAGCTTTGAGATAATTAATTGTTGGAATTTAAGGCCTAACCTGAGCACCCTGAGACTATAGTCAACCCAAAGTTTATCTTCAGTTTTTAGCTAAACATGGAAGAGAAATAAGTAATATTATCTTTTTGGGGGAGGAACTCGAGCCATTCTAATTGTCAAAGCCACAACAACTGGCGCTTGGGCTAATTAATTCACACAAATTGAGCGTGTTGAACACTCTTTTGAGTCATCGCTCAGCCATTGTCGGTCTGTGTTTCCCCCGCGGCACCACTTCACCACTCAAGAAGACCAATCCATACAACCGTATTCACTTGTCCGATAATTGTTTTGTTTGCCAACAGACACACAATTGAGCCACTGTTGGCACTTGATCATATTTCGCATTGTGTGGAATTTTTGTTTTATTTATCAGGCGGCTCTGGTACTTCCTTGAGCTAGTGCTAACAGACCCCCAACAGCACTGTCGGAGCTCTGTTATCAACCTGGTGCTTCCTTGAGCACTTCTCGCACAGCTCAACTCAGTTCTTTCCGAGACCTAAAACGTAGTGGGCGAGCGGATGAGGGTCCGCTGGTATATATAGTATATCTTTATATATACAGATCGGAATTACAAACTCTGTATATCAATGTTAATTAATCTGTAATCTAGCGTGTGTGAAACCAGTTTGCGTGTGTTCCACCCACTTCCCGGGGAATTCCCTCGTTTACCAGAGAGTCGCTGAGAAAGAGAGGGCATTACGAAAATAGGATTTCTTAATTTCTTGAGAAACGTTTATGTGGTTACCCGCCGCAGACTCTTCCCAAAGGCAATTTGCATAAGTAACCTGTTGAACAAAAAAATAAAAAAAAAATAAACAAAACACGTCGGAACTTTAAAACGCATACCCAGTTTCGTTGAGAAAATATACATATTAAATAAACCCGTGAAAAAACAAAGGCACTCAGACTGTGATTTTATTGTTTATTCTCCCATCTATAACCCAGTATCTCAGTTAACGTTATTCGTGAAATGCAACTGCCACAATACAATAATCTATAACTGGAGAGTGAGTGACCAGGAAGACTCTCTGTTGATTAACAGCAAACAACCTGAAGTTGCTGGCATTATTCATAGCCTCCATCGCCTGATAGCTCTCAGGTAAGTTTTGCTATGGGAATAGAATCAGCATATAAGTAGAATTTGCCTATAAAATACTATATAGTTCCGCATTTAAAAGAATTTCAACCCTCAAAATTGTGTCATTTTTAGAGAATTCCAACGAAAGAAACCGAAATTAAATTAATGTTTTCTAAATGAGATGATGTGGATTTTAATAGGCTTATGAGTTCTGTCCATCTACGAATAGATTTTAATGGATTCTCACAGATTAAAGTGTTATTTACGTCGTATTTCATACGACTTAATGTTGTGACGCTTGGAATTAATTAAAGACTAGAGCGAGTTGGGGGTTTTTATCGGTGTTTGTACTGGTCACCAAGATTGACTGGTATTCCCTGATTAAAAATCAGAGAGAAACACAACTCGACCATGTTTACCCAACTGTTCTCCATGCACCTTTTATTGAGTCACTAAACGTATTTTGCAATTATTTTACTTGGAGAAATGGCTGCCGGCCACCTGAAGGCCTCCTCACATTGGAAACACAGTTTCTTTTGCCTCCGAATTTGTTAATTCTGTTCGGATTGTTAAATGTTTTGTTTACATTTTCGCACATTTGGCCGCTGCGAGAGAATTGTTGTTGAAACACATCTCGGGAATATTGTTTATTATTTTGCTTTAAGGTCTGTTTATTGCAATACAATTTTCCTCTTACTTCCAGAGTATTAGGATAAAAATATATAAAACATTTCCGCTGCACTGCCCCGCCCCCGCAATAAAGTATTATCCGAATACTAGAAAATATTACAAGTTGCGGCGATTAGCGTGCCATTTAATTGAAATTATCGGGCATTTCCCGCTGTGCATTTTCCATGATAAGCCCAAAATGCAATTACCAATTAATTGTGAAATGCTTTTCCCGTTGCCAGCTGCTGTATGGCTTGACTCAACTTCTGACTAGGGATCATTGCCAAACACCTGAATGGTGGCCATAAAATTTAGTCTGGATATGGATAATGGTTTTGTGCTCTCTGGGAACTTGGGTGTCTTGGGGGTGTTTTTAGAAAACAAAGTTTCATTCAATTAATTTCCCTATCAACAACTTCTTATCGGTGGCTGTGGCCAGCAATAATTCATGTTAAATAAGAAAAGGCATTAAAAGTGTAAGAAATTATTAAAGATAAGGATTATTAAGAACTATAATTCATTTTCTTTTGGCCAAATATATTAAATCATTTAAGTTTTTAAGGGATATATAAAAGAGTTTTCCCTTTCTGACTTTTTATAACTTAAAAAAGGAGTGCTCTTGGTAATTCCGTTTTTTCTAAGTCTCTCTTTTGCATCACATCGAATCTATAAACTATAATTTCTTAAAAAAACACCCATATAGTGTTTAATATACAAAACATTATATACATTAATCCCTTCCTTTTTTTTTTTTGAGGGTATTTTATAATCCCCTAATTGTCAAAATTTGAGGCTTTTCTCCAACCCAAAAAGTGCCTTTCATCATGGCTAATGAGCGGGAACAGATATCCCAATGACGGCCATTTATCTTCCCGGTTCTCGACTTTCCCAATGGGCGATCTGTTGACTGTTCCTCCACTCATCCATTCCGAGCGCCGTGGGGCACATAAGGAGGGTGTCAGTGGAATAATATTTGGCGAACTTGCCACCCGCCCACTCTCTTTCTCTCTCACTCAATGGCTCTTTTGAGGGGCCTCCGCCTTTGTTTACAAGCCGCAGACAGCATCGGCATCTAAAAATACTCCAGTTTGGAATTTTCTCACGAAAAACCACACAAGAACCATTCAAAATTGCTTTTTGCCAAATGTTTGTTTGCTGCGAAAACAGAAAACATGGAACTCTATAGGGGTGAAGGGTAAGGGCTGTAATCGTTGCTTATCAGAACCGAAAGCCCAACACAGTTCACCACAGCCAATCACCTTCGGTGTGGTGACTTGTAACCCCTCTTCAAGCGTAGGGTCTCCTCCTGTCTTCAGGCGATTAGTTCCACTTTGCGATACGGACAGCAAGCCAGAAACCGCACAGAGCGCTCGAAAAGATAATGGTTATATAGTGTATGATATATAAGACAGAGCCCAGGGCTTTTTTGGTGGCAGACGTGATAAGAAAACACTTGAGAACAACAGCAGAAAAACCCAAAAAAGACAAAGAGACAAAAACAAAAACGAAAACGGATAAAGAAATATTATATATATAAAATACATATAATTTATGTGCCTTTGGGGGTTTTTTTTTTAAGTTCGCTTCCGTGTAATAAAATATACGCCAAGTTTAATAGGATTGGCCGGCTAATATTTATTTTGTTCGGTCATTTTCGATATTAATATGTTGACGGTGTCGCTGTTGTCATCGCCCAGTTGCTGTTTTGTTTGAATTGTAATAAATTGCGCATACGCCGTGTGTGCCTCGATAAATCTTCATTGCCTCGGCCAAAGTCTAATGGGATTCTGATGACTCAGAGTTAATAACTTAGCAAAGGACCCCCTCCCGGACCTACCTGACCATGGACAATCCCCAAATAATAGGAATAAAACCAATACAAATAATAATAAACGAATCCAAACCGAATAGCAGCAACCTGAGAAGTCGCATTGCTGAGCATCTGTAAGTAACTTGGAGTAGGCAACGGAATAATTCACAATTTCACTGGAACTGACTGGGGACTCGATAAGTCTTTACTCTACATGCACAAATATCGACATATATAGACAAATAAATAAGCAAGCAACTCGTATTCCTTTGTCAGACATTGGCAGCGGCCGTTGGCCAATTGACTTTATCTTATCGGTTAACCGGCCACAAATAAGACATTTTATGAGTTGGCCCGAAATAAAAAAACACACATCAAGAGGTGGTTATAATATTAAAAGGGAATAATAAATGGAAAGAACTGGTTAAAATAAACTTTTAATATCTTTTGGTGTTTTTTTAAAATTAAATTTATTGCTCAAAGAACTTTTTGTCAAGAGTTTTTTAAAAGAAAACCATATTTTTCACTAAAAATATTGAATCTGCGTTCAAATCTTAATTAAAATTCAAGTGCGTTATGCATGTTATCATTTATTTGGTTTTATTTTCTTGGTTTTACGTTTCACAATATGAAAATATTGTTTTTCGAAGGTCAATTCCCTGAACTGTGTAAACAAATAACTATTTTTTTTTTGAGAGTTTCTAGAAATCGCAGCCATTTTGCATAAATTTATAAGCCCTTCCCTGATTTCCATCAAGATTTTATAGGCCCTGATCAGACTACTTAATTACCTCAGTTTCTTACAGTGTGCTATTACGACTTATTTTCAAATTGCATTAAACCATTCGCGCTTTGAATAATTGTTTGGCCGCTCAAAATGTACACAAAGATTTAAAAGAAATATCGCTTTTATCATGAAACCCATATATTGGATATATCGCTGCCTATAATTCAATTTTATGGCCAATTGTTTCATGGTCTTAATGCTTGGCATGTTTTGATTATTTTCCAAACATGCGTGAAAGAATTGAAAAAGCTCATTCTGAATAAATATATATTCGATATAACTCAAGAGTGCATGTCTGCTTTCAGCGCTTAATTATGCTAATTTTCCATAGCCAGATACCCATTCCAGGGCCCACCTAGTATCCATTTACTCCATTAGCTATCTATATGGGAGTTTAATGTGTTTACTTTCGCCACCCATCAATGCCCATAATGCTAATTTTGTGGCCCACGCGCTTGAAGGGAACCCTCGCTCCTCCTCCTTCTCCTCTCTGGGATCAATGAATAGTAGGTGCCTCTGCCCCAGTCCCAATCCTCGGTGTGATGCAACCGATAAGATAGCCATCGACTGTGTGTGATGGTGAGGCTTATCTATACGCATTGCTAATGAATTTATGGCCGGCTCGTTAGCAGCGCTTGAAATGCCCATCCCCAGAGGGCTAGGTAATCCTAGACTGGCGGGAAGGACGGTGGTATAGAATCGGAAGTTGGTTGGATGTTACCGCTATTGACAGACGACGGCAGTTATTATCAATTTAACACGAATCCATAAATGTTGGACTGCGCATTCCCCGCATGCCTGACCTTATGATTGATGCCCCATGGCGAGGCCGAGTTAGCATTTCCTCCTCGCAGTGGGACAACAGTCCCATTGGACTCGTTTGGCTGCTAATTGCTTGTGACGCTGTCCTTGAAAGCTGCTCCTTTTTTGTCCTTTTTGTCGACCTGTTGCCCCCGCATGCATGATTCACTAATTGGCCCGGCCAATGAGCTACTCCCCTTGCCCGAAAATTAATAGCTAACTAAGCGGTAAACAAAAAGCACTAACAACAATTTATTAACCAATTCAATTACGGTTTAGTGACGTTTAGTAAATAACTATAATTATAACTACAATATTAAATGTTCTATTTTTATGAAACAGCAATGAAAATCTAACAAAAAATATATAAACCCTATCGTAATGCTTAGGACTTTCATAATGCAGGAATTGCAAGAATTTATTAACTAATTAAATTAGCATTCACTGCCTCAGTGAAAACTTACAAAAATTGGATCTGATATAATAACTATAATATTTTATGATCCATTCTTATGAATATTTCATGATCTTTTTTTTGTGAAACAGCAGTGAAAACAAACTAACAAAAATAACCCTAAAATAATTTCAGGACTTTCATAATGCCAAAGAAAATCCAATCACATGGAGGATCCCTCTATTGCGGCGTCACCCTTCTGGGAATCATCTGCCTAATTGTATTCCGCCTCATCCCTGGCCTCTCCTTTGGTGTGTTCGCCATGGCTGAACAGGATCATTACCATACCATTGATGACCCGAATGTACCCTGTAATTTCTATGACACTGTCAACCTCACGGGTCACACGGTCTATCCGAATGGAAGCTATAACTACTATGGCACGCTGATACCCAAGCATCTGGTGGGCACCTACGACTACATTCATCGATCCCTCACGGAGCGGGTGGAGGTGCCACTCCATGTCCGCGGATGTGCCTGTAAGTTGAAGGCCTGCCTCAATATTTGTTGTCCTTGGCGGCAGGTCTTTAACAACGACAAGGGGGAGTGTATGGTCGATCCGGAGGATCAGCGAATCTGGCCGGATCCCGTCATGCTGAATGTGACATTTGCCAATGGCACAATGGAATCGGTGGATATATTCAAGCAGTTTGCCATCCAAAGTTTTCGGCCGTGCGCCAAAATGTTCTCCCTGCAGCCGGAGGTTAATTACTTTGATGGCTATCTGATCTTTGAGAATGGTTCCATGTTGCGAATGGACGATGACAAATATATCAAGAAGAATGAGTATTGCCTGGTGCCGACCACTGTGAATGATACGGATCTTTATTACACCGTAAATCCAGCCAATTGTGACATGCTGGATGAGCGGAATACGGTGAAGATAATCAATGCTTATGGTGAGTGATTCACAGAATCCTCTACTTTTATTCCTTTCTAAATAATCTTGTTCTTTGCCTTTCCTTCAGCCATGCTCTTCTCCATTCCATTCATGATGCTGACCATTGCCGTTTACCTGTTAATCCCCGAGCTAAGGAATCAGCATGGAAAGAGCCTTGTGTGCTATCTGGTGGGTCTCTCCGTTGGATACTCCTCGCTGACTTTTGTGCAACTGCAAAAGGAGATCGATCCAAGCAGCAATTCATGCAAAGCCTTTGGCTATACTTCATATTTCTCCTTTATGTCCGCCTATCTTTGGCTAAACATAATTAGCTTTGATCTGTGGCACAATTTCCGAGGCACGCGGGGCATCAATAGATTCCAGGAGAAGAAGCGCTTCCTCTTCTATTCCCTATACTCATGGGGTCTGGCTTTAGTGTTTCTGGCCTTCACCTTTAGTGCCCAGGAATTTACTTCCTGGCCAACATACCTCAAGCCGGGCATTGGAGACGGCACCTTCTGCTGGCTAGACATGACCAACTGGTCGGCCATGATTTACTTTTACGGCCCCATTTTGGTCATCGTGGTGGCCAATACAGTGATGTTTGTGATGACAGCCATTAAGATCCACAGCGTGCAGCGGGAGATGGCCAGGATAATTGCCGGGGAAAATAGCACCAAGAATTTGCGGACCGAAAAGGACAAGTGAGTGCAGTCTTCAAAGTACTTTCTATCCAACTCGCACCTAAGGAGAGCCCGTCGCATCTTATCCTCCCTTAGATTCGGCCTGTTCCTGCGACTCTTCCTCATCATGGGCGTCACCTGGGTCTCTGAGCTCATCTCGTTCTTTGTGGGCGCCGACAAGAATTGGTCAAAGATCTTCTACATTTCGGATCTGGCCAATGCCATGCAGGGCTTCCTCATATTTATGCTGTTCGTGATGAAGAAGAAGGTCAAACATTTGATAACAAACAGGTGAGTTTCCTAGTTCTGCTTTTGGAGCCTATGTCTTGTCCTTGTCCCAGTCACTGATCCTTGATCCCCTTGTGCATCTGTCAATATCCAATAAACATTCCCAGAACAATACGGGTGCGCAGTCTGCGGCAGACTGAAAGTGTTACAATGGGGCCGAGCACAATATCGATGAAGCAGCGCTTCAAGGAAGCCTCCAGCCAAATCCGAAAATTGGTAGTCATCCGTAATGCCTTTGCCAATGGCTCCAGCGCCAGTGGGATTCATTCCCACAATGTTTGAGGCGAATTTGTTCTGTAAGCAGTGGGTTTCGTACTGCTCGATTGTTGTGGCCTTTGACTAACTTTTAATAGCTGAAAATGGTTGCTATATATATAAAATATATATATACATATATATATATATATATATATCTGAGATGCAGCACAGGATCTTAGGAATCCTTTTCCACTTGGCACAATTATAAAGAGACTTTAAAGCCTTTCTTTTAGCCCTTTGTTTATATATATCCCCCTTCTATGTTGTATTTATTTCATTGTCAGACCGCTTTCGATATTGCTTAGACTCAAGCTGACTAACTCTAGACACTCCAACAACAACAACCACAACAACACTGACAGCCAACAACATAAAACCGAATCTCCAGCCGCCCAAAGCTAGACCGCAGGCTCAACTCATAAGAATCAATCCAAGAAATCCAAGCATTAACCCAACTCCTACTTATGTTTTGCGTCTATAATGTGTGTCCATATATATGTATGTATGTATGTGTGTGCTGTGCCTTCTCATCGAATCGAAATCATCGTCACCACCGAAGACTCCTGGAGAAGAGACGCTCGAATGGTGCAAACTCGCCCAATGTCTCGACCACCACCTCAACCTCGATCACCTCCGACTCGAATGTGCTGCCAAAGAAGCTGCCTCTAAGGGCTGTCGAGACTCTTAAGGCCACTTCCAGCCCAAAGGCGGCCATCTAAAGAAACAAACAAAGTCAACACAGGTAAAGCCGAGAGTAGATGTTGCCACTGCCTCCTTTGGATAACCACTAAAAACTAGCTCTGCTCTAACCCCTCAAATCATAGAAAGTTGTATTGGTGTTGGGTCTCTGTATTCCTCTTTTATGGCTAACTAAAATCATGATAATTCATTAACCAAATTCTAATCAGATTTTTCAACATTGTCTATTCCACTCTGCCCACGCAATGGACAACGTGACGATCCGATCCTCGTGCCCCCAGATGCTCGAGTGCCCGCGATGGCAGCAACCAGCGACAGAGCCAATATTCCACCAAGACCACATCCAGCAGCGTGGCCAATTTGTCGCTGCACGAGAAGCCTTCGTTGGCGGCGGCGGAGAAGCCGCTAATGGTTGCGGATCCTCAGAGAAGCACAACTATTTTTCGCTGAGCATCAGTAGCCTTGGTAGCCTCTACGAGCATCGAATAAACCATATTGGGGGAATATGTTGGGTCCAGGAGTAGGAAAGGAAGATCGAAATTGAGATTCTAACCTATTTTAAGGATCTCAGCGCCCCCCGCACTGCGTCAGCATCAGCCATATTACGGATAGAACTTTACGAAAAGACACTATTTTAAGGGAAAGTCCCTATCCATGCATCCAACTCAAAACTCCCGTCTCTCTCTCTTCTTATGATATATGATATATGTCATGTGCCCACCACGAACAACCTGATTAGTTCTATAAGACCCCCTCCCCTACCCTACGCAGCAGCGCCATTATCTAGTATAAACATATATTTATGCCCATGAAATTATAACCAGCTAAAGAGGGATCAAATGAAGTCCAAGTCTTAAAGATAAACCACCTTCATGTACGTACGTAATATAGATGTGCCTTGAAAACATTTAGATTTATATATATATATCTTTTATATCTTTCACTCTCTCTGTGCATTCTCCATATCTACATATATATATATATAAATATGCTATCTATATTGGTAAAATTAAAATTATGAGAAATTATAATTGTATGTCAAAGCTTAATAAAGCCAAAGATAAAAAACAAAAGCCGATTTTGAAGTGTATCATTAACATATTCAGGGGGGACTTTGCTGATTAGATATTTAAATGAATATGTATGGAAAGGTGGTAGAAATTGAAGTAAATTAATTAATTTTAATGAATAAATACAAGTTGCAAAGTTGTGAAAAATTAAAGTAAATTAATGCATTTTAAGTCATAAAATTTTATCAACCAAAAAGATTTAGTCGGGACACTCTCCAAGCCATAAAAATTGGATCCTATGGAATTATTAGCAAATGCACACACCATTTAATATCGTAAAATATATCAATATCGTTAAAAAACACTTTGGGCCTTAACAAAGTGTCTTTCATTTGTATAATAATTAAATTAATTTAAATAAAATAGAAGAACTTAAATGAAATTAAATATATCAATAACAAAATAGCAGAAACTTATTAAAATGTATCAATTAAAATATATATAAAAAAGTAAAGAAATTAAATGAAATTAAATCATTGACAAAATAGAAGAAAACTTTTGAAATTTATTATTTAAATGTATATACAAAATAAAATAAATTACATTAAATTAAATTAATCAAAAACAAAATAGAAGTTTATTAAAATTTATTATGGAAATTTTACATAAAACATAAAAGAAATTAAATCAAATTAAATCAATAACAAAATAGAAGAAAACATTTTAAATTTATTATTTAAATTTATATAAAAAATAAAATAAATTACATTAGATGAAATTAATTAATAACAAAATAGAAATTTATTAAAATTTATTATGCAAATTTATATAAAACATAAAAGAAATTAAATGAAATTAAATCAATAACAAAAAAGAAGACAATTTTTTTTAAATTTATAATTTAAATTTATATACAAAATAAAATAAATTACATTAAATTAAACAACAACAAAACAAAATATAAGTTTATTAAAATTTATTATGGAAATTTATAAAAAAATAAAAAAAAATAAAATAAATCAATTAATAACAAAATAAAAGAAACTTATTAAACTAATTGAAATTAAATCACAATCAACGTTTCGTTCACTCAAAAACAAACAAAACCTGCTGATTTAAAAGAATGTATCTCTTCCTCCCATATTTTAGTTTCAATCTTGAAGCTCAGAAATCTGTTTCAAAAATCTGTTTTTAAATAATTACTTCGAATTTAAGCCCAGCTTGCCATAATAAACAATTTCATGATCTTTAATTAATTAAAAAAGGTTTGAAAACATGTTAAGCTTACTCATAAATGTGCTAGAAATAGCTGATACAACAACCACTCAGGCAGTGCGGTTCGTAATCAAAAAACGAATTTCGTTTGGGATATCACAACTTTCGGAAGGGAGGAAGGGAGGAAGGGGCCTGGCCATGGAGCTGTGACTGGTCCCCACCGCTTCTCCTCCGCTGCTGCTGCTGCTGCTTTGCTCTGCCGGTTGTGGTCGCGTCTGGTTTTTTGGAGCTCGCTGGCTAATCAGTTAGTCTGCTTTTTATTCTTGGCCAGCATGGAGCAGCGACACTGCTGTTGCCACTGAGCGAGAGAGCGGTCTCTCCAACGCTGCCTCACGGTTGTTCTTTTGTCGTTGTCGCCCGGTGTCGTTGTCACAATCACAGACTTTTTTAGACAGCGTTCGCTGCCTTCGTCAGTGTTTTTGGATTCCGATTGTTGTCGGACTCGGAGTCGGATTTGGATTTTGGATACCGCGAGTGTGCGTGGATTGCATAAAGAGAATTTTTGACGCACGATCATCGCTTTGCTTATTTGTTTATTTCATTATCGAGCTCCGTGACGTCATGGCTTCGTCTTGGATCATCACATTAGTCTGGGGCTTGGCTTTAACCGTGGGCGTGCAATCATTGGAAATCGCCAGCATTGATCACCCCTGCGCCTACGCAAACACAGTCAACATCACGGATGGATTACGGCTAAAGGATGGCTCCTATTCATATGCCGGAGTGGTGGTTCCTCCCCATTTAATGGCCGAATACAGTTTCAAGGTGATCGACGGCGTGGAGTATCGGGCCAAGAAGCATCTACGCGGCTGTGTCTGCCTGCTGAAGCCCTGCATTAGCTTTTGCTGCCCACCGGATTTGGTGTTTGATGCCAAAAATTGGAACTGCTCCAGGCCCCACCAGATAAGGGAATCCACGCATGTGGAGCTGACCTACAGCAACAATAGGTCAGTGGAACAGGTGCGCATTTTGGATCGATTTGTGGTGCGCACAGAGCTTGGATGTCGGAATAAGTTTGTGGACAAGAAGCACGAGAGCTTCTGGCAATGGGATCTCTTTGAGAATGGTTCCCTGCAAAGGGATAGCCGGTTGTGGACCACAGATGAGTACTGCTTCACCCCGTTGGAGCACAAGTCGGAGGTGTGGGAGCTCACGCCTCTCAACTGTGAGCGCTTTCAGACAGGCTACCGGGTTTGGATTTACGCCATTTGTGAGTGTTGCCAGGAAAAACAAAAAGTAAACTAATATAAAAAGTAAAAAAATTTTTTAAACTCATTTTTTATTCAGGCAGCATTATAGCCATAATTATAAACATCTTTATCCTGTCCCTGCTGGGCTCGGTGAGGGATGCAAGGAAAAGTCATTATGGCCAACTGATTATCTATTACCTGCTCTCCCTCATTGTGGGCTACTCCCTGTTGGTTTATCTGGCCCTAAAGAATCCCCTGAAGCTATCGCATACTTCCTGCAGGAATATAGGTGAGTAATAGAATCCCTTTCCTAAATCCTTTCCTAACAAATTAATTTTATTTCTTTTAGGCTTTCTGGCCTACTTTTGTATCCTTTTATCCTTCGTCTTTCTGGCCATTTGCAGCTTTGATTTTCTGCTCAAGTTCAGACAGAAGGCGGTAAGGAATTGGGTTCGTCGCCTTTGGTATGGCTTAGCAGTCTTGGCTGTGGTGGGTCTCCGATTCCTGGTGTCCTTTGCCCAGGACTCTAAGCTGGCCAAGCACTACAAGCCAGGCATTGGCGAGGATTACTGCTGGTTTGATGGTGGGTTTTCAGTGGTTATAAAATATAATTATATCAATTTTATACTTTGCAATTCAGTTCGCCTTTGGGGAATTTTGATCTATTATTACGCCCCGATCACCATTCTGCTGATCTTTAGCATTGTTTGTTGCCTCAAAGCCTACTTTTCCATCTACGAACTGCCACCGGACACTCAGTACATATTGGGAACACAATTAAGAATCGTCAAGACTCAGTAAGCTTAAAACTTTAATTACTTCTGTTAAATGTTAATCCCTATTAATTAT
Source organism: Drosophila mayri (assembly GCA_008042485.1). Lineage (NCBI taxonomy): Eukaryota > Metazoa > Arthropoda > Insecta > Diptera > Drosophilidae > Drosophila > Drosophila mayri. The sequence goes on along the minus strand of VNJN01009783.1, from coordinate 213,180 downwards.
TGACTTTCCTGTCAGTTTTTATGCCTTCAGTGCCTATATAGTGGGCGTGTTTGCCGTATGGATTCGTGAAATTGTTGTCTATATAATGGCCAGAGTAAGGGAGCACTTTTTCATTATAGACTTCTGGAGTGGCATTTGCATTCTGGGCCTGGCCATAGCCGGATTTATTCTTTTGCTAGGCAAGAATTTGTATGTGAAATCCTGGTGGGCCATCAATGTGTAAGTTAAGGGGAATTTAAAGGGAATATTTAAATATCTTTAATATTTAAAATATATTTTTTTACTATTAACAGTGAATCAAGTCAAACGGATTTGAGTGTGATAAATGCTCGCGTCTACAAATTCGATGAGAAGGGAGATCTCAAGTCTTCAGGTTATTAAAAATTTATTTAATTTTACTAAAATTTAAAATTAACAGATTTTTGCTTTACAGACTCGCCCTATAAGCCAACAGTAACGTCACTTTAGTTGCCATTGGGTATCTTACTTATCTTATGATTCATTTAAGGCGTCGCTCACAAATATTGTCCATAAATTATAAGTCCCTCAGTATACTGTATATAAGTTTGTTAAATAAACTTTAATGATGTAGATAGCAAAAACGGGATTATAAGAAAAGAACAAAAAAAGGGGAAAAAACAAAATATTAGGCTGCTGTTAGCAGACTGTTAGGTTACTGTAAGAAAACTTTTGGGCTTCTGTTATCAGACTGTTACCTACTTGCTTATTGTTTTTTACCCAAAAACAACTTAAATAAAACCTAATTCTACAGATCTTGCAACTTGTCTAGCATTTTCCTTCTCCTATTATTAGATTTATGAATAATTTTTAGTCAAAAGGCAAAGGTCTTTCAGTGGTAAACTTTTCCTTGAATGTCCACCACCCGAGAGAGGCTCTCCTTGGTGCCTTTGTGACGTGCCTCCGTTGTCTGGGTTGGGTTTGGGTTTACCGGAGACCAGCTAAGTGGCACGCAACAAATGTTCGGTTAATGACGCAATTGAGAATGGGCAACAGAGAGCTGACTTTATCCGTATCACTCTATCTTTCCTAGTATCTATATCTGTCGCGGTTCCAATGTCCGGTAGGCGAAGAGTTTTCAAAAGTTAAATAAAGTGAATAGTGGATTCACTATAAACCCTAAAATTACGTGTATATTTGGGGCATAATTAAAAATAGGAATATATAATTATGAAAGCTTGATAAGTTAATAAGTTTATTAAAATTCAAATAAAGGTGTGATTAGCAACGATATGTGAACTTATCTATGGTATTTTCAAAGGTATAATAAAAAAAAAAAGAAAATGTTATCTCAGAAATTGTTTATTAACAGTAGAAGAACCCAAAATAATTTCATGTAATAAATAAAGTTTTTGTTATAAAAAAAAGAAGATGTTATATCAGAAATATTTCACTAAAAGCAGAAGCCCCCAAAAAAATTTCATGTAATAAATAAAAAGTGTTTTTAAATACTTAAATTTTCCCTTTTCTCTTGGCATCTTAAAACCATTTAATCATAATTTTTTAAATCATTTTTCCATGCATTTATAGAGCATTTTTCCAATCATCTAAATGTTTAGTCAACAGTCTGTTTTCCCCCCTGTTTTCCTTTTGTTCTTTTGTTGTAAACAAAATGCTGCACGTTCCTGGGACGACGCGAAATATTAAGTGGGTGTGCGCCTCTGCCACACCACAGACACCACCACCACTGACCGCCAGCCTTGCCTTCGATTGAGTTCCTCGGGATTCGGATTCCGATTCGGATTCGCAGTCGAAGTTCAGCGAGTGTCAGGTGCAGGCTGACGATGATCCGGCGCTCACTCATTTAGAGGCTCTCGCACCTGTGGCCCCCACCCGCACCCCCACCCAGTCATCAGTGCATTACAATTCGGTCAGTCAGTCCATTTCGATATCATTTCCATACCAATTCAATGCGATTTGGCAATCGTCTGAAGGTAAACACGCATAAATTGGACGCTCTGAAGTAAACAAAAACACACATCCCGGCGAAGGCAGAGCCAGAGATTCGTTCGGCAGTCGAGAATGTCTCTTCGAATGGCGCAGTTGTGTACTTTGGGTATGAGGATCCTTCTCCTCCTTGGCACTATCCACTTGTGTTGGGGTTACCACGAGGAGACGCATTATCCATGTGCCTTCATTGACACCGCCAACATTTCGGGAAGCTACAACTCGGATGGCTCCTATGTCCACAACTGGACAGTGATTCCCCGTCACCTGGTGGCTGCCTATGACTTTGTCATTGAGAATGGCATCCGCATACCGGCACCCATTCACCTCCGGGCGTGTGTCTGCAAAACGAGACCCTGTGTAAGGATTTGTTGTCCCGAGGGGCAGACCTATGGCCTTGTAAGCAGGCAGTGCGAGATACCAACACGGAGATTATCTAGTTTTCCCTCGGAAAACCACATGGAAGTGGAGCTGAACAATGGCAGCCTGAGGGATATAGAGCTAAGGTCAAGGTTCAGCATTCATGTGGGTACGCCGTGTGAGCACATGAAGGTGGTGACCAAGGGATCGGAATATGTACACTGGACCCTGCATGAGGTTAGATATAAAACTGTTAATGCAAAATTATACAACATTCTCTCTTTTTCCCAGAACGGAACAGTCACCCATCGGGGCCACCTGTTCTCCAAGCATTACTGCTTCACCCCCTTGCTGCTGCTTCATGGAAACAGCTCCTGGGAGTGGCAGCCCTTGGCCTGTGCCCCGGAAAAGCTACATTTTTTACTGGGCGTACGGGAGTGGACCTATGCCATATGTGAGTTTCACAAGTCACAAATATTCTTTAAATTTCCCCCATTTTTGAGGCAAAAATAGAAACCGCCTCATAAAAATAATTGCTAAAATAACAAAACGTAATCGCTGATGTGCGGATTGATAGTTTGATCGCCAAAAGATATTCATATATATATCCAGCTGATCTCTGTTCCTATTTTCAGGTCTTTCGATTGCCATATTATCCATGTTTATTGTGCTAATGGTGTACCTGATGTGCTCCGAGATGCGCAACAGTTTCTATGGTGTGGCTATCAAGGCTTATACCATTTGTATGATAATGGGCTATGCCCCCCTGGCCTATCTAACTCTGCATAACCCGGCGAATCTCTCGAATGCGGCCTGTAGGATTATACGTGAGTTATATCTCTCTATTCCCATGATCTCTTTTTTTATTCTTTTTCTTAGCCAGCTTAACACTGATGTACCTTGTCCTGTCCTTCTATATCTTGAGCTTCATTGCATTCAAGCTCTACCTCAGCTTCCATGGGGTTGTCTTTACCAAACTCATGTTTTGGCTGATCTTCACACCGATTGTGTTGATAGCCATAGGTTGGTCCTTCTTCGTAGGCTTCAGTTATTATGGCTCCAGGTTAATCTTTGGCGGCGATACTTGCTGGTTTGATCGTAAGTTTTTAGTTATGAATCTATCTGATAACCGATCCTCGATCACTAATTTACGAATCACCTTTTCAGCTCGCAATTGGTCTATAATGGTGTATTTGTATGCCCCTGTTTTCGTGGCCTGCGCCATTAGTGGCTTCTTCTATATCCTCAGCCTGATCTACATTAGCGAACAGCCAGAGATTGAGACCGAGAAGAGCTTCGAGTCCATTGAGAAGAATCGCTTTAGATCCTTTTGGAAATATTTCGGTTACACAGCCCTCGTCTGGTTTGTTTGTGTCTGTTCATTTGCCTTTAATTATTATCGGGAGGAGCGATCGCATCTCAATTATGCCGTCAGCTTTTGCATGGCATTTCATGGATTTGCGGCACTCTACGCTTTGATTGGAAAAAATCAACAAATACAAAATTTCCTGCGACGCATAGATAAGTGAGTAAAAAGAATGAAATTTTTAAATATTAACAGTTAGATTTTAAATTAAATTTTGTGTTTGATTATATTTTATTTTGAACTATTTTTGTGAATGAGATATTTCTTTAAAAACAATCAAAGATGTATGGCAAATATTTTCTCCAAATTTAGGCTTTGAAGTGCTATAAAAAATATGCAGCAAAATTTTAAATTCCAAAAGTTAAAATTTAAAATTAATTTAAAACATCATTTTATTTTTATGATGATTTAAAATTAATTTCATTTTTATGATGATTTAAAAGTAATTATATTTTTATGATGATTTAAAATTAATTTAAAATTTTTCATATATATTATAAATTCATATTATGTCCCTTTTTGAATTGATCTCAAAGTGATTGCCTTCGCCATAAATATTATTTAAAATTAAATTCATAAACATATTTTCTTAAATACTTTATCATGATTTCTTTGGCTTTCTTAACCGATTTTTATTAATTAAAAAATAGTCAGAGGCCTCTTCTACCTTTTCTTTCTTTTAATACAAATCCCAAATATAATATTTCATTAATAATTTATTTTTTAACTATTTATTTTCTAAAGCGAGGAGGACACCTGCGAAAACTCGGTTCCCTTGTCGAGTTTTGGTTAAAAATTTCAAGTCGCAAAGTTTTAGAGCAACTGGAAGCAATACTAGTCGTGACAACAACCCCCTGAGCAATATTCAACAAACCAAAAGATAAGTCAGCCCAAGCACAAACCTAAAATGATTGTGGTGAACAAAACGTAACGTAAAATTAAGGTAAAAAAAATATGGAGAAAGTATAATCTGTGTAAATTAACGAATGCTATGTAGATGTAGATATTTTTTGTACCAAAAAGTATAGTTTTAGATCTGAAATAATATATAATTCACTATGTTTGTTGTTTGTAAATAAATTCCAATAAAAATATTAAAAAAAAAAATACTAAAAGGCAACAAATTTTGTGTTTATATAAATCTATATTTTAGTCTAATAATCTTTAATTAGAGCTGTTTTTTATGACCATTTGTTCTTTGGGGAGTTGCAGCAACAATTTGGACTTTGCTGGCGTATCGAATTTAAACTTCCTCCCCCCAACACAAAACACAACAAAAGCAAACCGAAGCAGAAACTCTGGCCAACAAAATACACGTAAATAACGTAATTTACACAACACAAAACAAACTCGGGAGTTGGCCGTAAGGCAACTCTGGCCGAGAGGGGAATGGTGAGGGGGCTATGGAGCGGGTGCACCACAGAATCCAATCCACGGCAATCCACTCAACGTGCTCTCCCGCGCCATATAAGTCCCACTCCTGCAGCCCCATCCTTTCCAAGTCCTGCCCTGGGTTGCCCCTTGTGAAGTTGCAATTCCCTGGACCGTGGTCGAGTGTCCCCTTGCAAACTCCCAGCTCTAACTGTTCTAGCTCCTGCTCCTGCCCTGCCCTTATTCCCCTTTCTTCTTAATAACTGCGCGCCGATTTCGTTTGACATCAGAGGTCAATGGCCGAGAGACGAGAGCGGAGCATCGGCCAGAGAGAGAGCAAGCACTGAGCTGCATCCTTGCATCCACCTCCTCCTTTTGGGTGGCTGTCAAGCGCAAGGAATCAAGTGGAAAGTGAAACGAGGGGAACCCCCCTCCCTGTTCAGTGTGCTCTTTTGATGTGGCCTCGCCCAGCTTCCCAGCTTTCTCCAACCCCAAGAACCCGATTCAAGCTTCGGCTCTTTTCGTTGCCTTTGCTCTTTTTGCTTGTCTTTTTTTTTTTTTTTTGGCTGGGCGTACAGCAGCAGGACTCGGGATACGGGCTACGGGCTACAGGATACACACAACTAAAGCCGGCAAGAGCGCGCGCAGGATGGATACACACGGATGGATCGATAAAACGTAGTAAAAATTCTCGTAGTAATGGAAGCTGGAAGGGAAGCCCGGCACAAACTGCATCGGCATCGGCATCGGCGGCGTCATTGGAGGAGGTCCAGCAGCAGCTTTCCTGCCTTTGGTCGGTCGTGCGCACTGGAAATCCACGAGAGGTAGGACATGTTTGGCGCGTTTTTCCACTGCATATGTGTGTGTGTGTGTTTGTTGTGCTTTGTTTTGTTAATATGCAAAAAAGGACACAACGTGGATAGTCAGGAGGCGAAGAGCAAGCAGCGAGGCCGCGCCCTGTTTTGGGGACTCCCCCTAACTCCCCCATCATATCTATCTCCTAGTTGGGACAGAGGAACCAACATGAAAATTAATTATCAAATGACTTTATGCTTTTTAATGGCCCGATGGCAGTTAAAGGATATTAGACAAGCCATTAAATGGCTAACTGGTTTGCGGCTGCACACACACACACACACACACCGGGGCCACGCCCCTGAAAAAAAAAGAAGAAGTCACACATCCCCCCACACATGAGATGGAATAGAAAGGGTTTCGAGGATTCGAGTGTGTTTTGGGGTTCCAAATGGAACTTCATTTGGGCAAAGGAGTTGGCTATTATCGATATTGGCAGCCACTAATTAGCATTTGAATGAGATTTTTAAGGAACTTTTAATAATTGGGAATTTATGAAATATTAATAAAAAATTATAGCATTTATTATCATATCGAAAATATTGCGATTTTTCATGCAGTTTTCTATTAAGTTTTGAGACTTCTAAAAGTTTTCTTTGCCAAAGAATTACAATTTTTTAAATATTTTTTGCATAGAAATTACAATTTAATAAAATCGCTTTTCATTTAATTTTCCAAAGAATTTCCAATTAAACATTTTTTTAAAATTAGAAATCCTATAAATATTGTACATAAATTACAATTTAATAAAAAATTTTCCAATCAATTTGCCAAAGAACTTAAAATTTATATTTAATAATGAGCGAATGTTTTTATTTTATATAAATTACAACTTAATTAAATAATTTTTCTTTTCATTTTCCAAATAATTTAAAATGTAATGTTTTTTTATGAGCAAACCCTATTATTATTGTACATAAATTACTCTTTAATGAAATCGTTTACTGGTTAATTACTTGGCTTATTAGCATATCAACACTTCCCATAAAAATATGTACATATATACCCTTTTCCCCAACCCATTTCCGGTCACATTCTAGCCCCTCTTGCCATAACTCTCCAAGGCTTCCCAAAACTTTTTCTGGTTGAATATATTTAACAAACAAAACACGTAAAGCAAATCAAATACAATAAATAACTTTTAATTTAGCATTTCGAAGAAATTTACAACTCGAGGCGTAATTTATGCCCATAACTGTCCGACCGACAAGCAATTGACCAACATATATACCCACCCCCCTTCGCCACCCTTATAATTTATGAATTAAAAAGTATAAAGAAGTCGAGGAAAAATGATAAATTGAAGGCAAAGAAGCAGTCAAAGGCAATTTAATAGCCACCAAAAAAGGGGGCGGAGTACCCTCATAAATTCATTGATGAAAACCCGGCCACGAAAACCTACATATTTCCTACTCGAGGCCTTCGATTTCCAGTAACTCATATAATCTATGAAGCGGTTTTGAGTAGTTTTTTTTTTTATTTGTGGCATACGCGCGTGTGCTCTCGTTTCTCACCTGCAATGACACCTTTTCCCATTCGAAACATGAAATTGTTGTTATTTTTTCTCGCTGTTTGTTTGCTCATTGTTGTTATTTTGTGTTTGTTACTTGTTGTTGTTTGTTTGCTCTCGAGATTTATTTTGTGCACCTTTTCGTTTCGTTTTTATTCGTTTGTTTAATTTACACAACAACATATATATCTCGGGAGCTTGGAGAGATCTTTGGCCACCCAAAAACCCCTCTGGAATCCACTGTAGCGGAGACCCCAACCCCACCACTCTTCACCTTTAGAGGAGTAGCGATAAAGCGAGGAGTTATAGGAACCCATTGATCAATGATTAAGTTTGGTTTCAGTGATCAGTTTTGATATTATTTATGGGGTTCAGGTTCATTTTGAGATTTAAATAAAAATATTATTGGAATTTTGTTACATTTTAAACCGAATTTCAGCATGGAAACAGTGGAAGATAGTTAAAGATCAGAGAGTAAAAAATCTAAATTAATCCGTTCTTTTGATTGTCTTTTAAAAAAACCGATTCCTTTGTGGGAAAAATTAATTCAAAAATATTTTATAAATAATTATCAAGATAATATACACTTGCTTTAAGTTTCCCATGGCATTGCCACATCCATTGCCCACCTTCCTCTTACTCCTACACACAAATCCCCAATTGTAGAGCATCCGCTTTGGGAATTCCCAGCAAAAAAATGTTGACAAAAAAAAATCTTTTTATGATGGCGGCACGTGTAAATGCTTAACACAATTTTCAAGTTTTCTTTTTTGTCGGAAGCTTTCGTTTTTGGACTTTCTTATGGGCCATAATAATGCGCCATAATAATCGCTTCAAGCGTTGAGGGAATTACGAGAGCAATTAAAGTGGCCAAAGAAGAAACCAAGGCGAAATGTTGATCTGCTGACCTCCAACTTAAAACTCCTTCTTAATCGAAGAGGCAAAGAGATCTCTGTATCTATATAGACGGGGGATCAGCAGTTATCGCTCGTTGCACGCTCAATTAACGGCGCTGAGTAGAGATGTGGCAAAATGAGTTGCAGCATTCCAGGCCTGCTGCAGACAACCTCCCAGCTCTCTGGCGATCCGACCCGACTCTCGACTCCCATTCCCATGCAACAATGTTGCAGGGGAGCCATATCGTGCCGACATCGGGCGTTGCACAAAGGCAACAAAGAACAACAAAAAGCCAGCAAAGGCAAAGACAAACAACGACATTGCCGCGCCATGAGTGTGCGTTTTTTTGTGGCCTGCCCCAAGAGGCCCTTACAGGGAAGCCTTGGATATAGCAGATCGAAGAAAAAGCTTACAAAACTACCATATATTTTATTACTACTATTTTATCTATCTTTTAACTCCCAAAAATTGTATTTATTTTACTTCTGTAATAAGCCTTAGCAAGTCATTAATTTCCCAATTATAGGGCATCCCTCAATTGAGTGCATTTTTTTTGGATCAGCTTTAACCCATTGACGACGACGATCGTTCAAGGAATTCCAATGCCCGGCATATCTTTTCCGTTTTTTGTTTGTTTGCGGGTCAAACAAGTGAGGGTAAAAAGGCGGATAAAACGAAGCTGGGAGCTGGGAGCTGGAAGGAGGAGGGAGCCTGCAGCAGAGACAGAAACAGGGACAGGGTGCCGAGTCTGGCATCTTTATGGCGAAACTGAAAGGCGGGAACTGAGAATTTGGATGGGCAGCTGGTTGGTGGCAGTGGATCCATTAAGGCAAATGATGGGCACCCGCCCAAAATGCTGCCCCGTGGCAACAATGTTGCAACATTAATGAAGTGATTTGCACTTTTTGCACCAGCTTTTTCTGGCCACCAACATGGAAGCGTAGAAGGAGTGAGACAGAGAGAGAGAGAGTCCGTTTCCAGGAACAATTCAAGCCATACCTTAAAGGAGATTGGTGCCGCTGTGGGTGAGATTTATGACAGCCGCCATGGATCAACGTGTCACTTGTCAGCGAGAAAAAAAGAAGCAGAGAGCCTTGGAAGATCCGAAATGATTTGCATGCACTGCGGGCTAATCGGAACTGATCGGAGAAGCAATCCTGACAAGGCGAAATGGGGCAGAGTGAAAGGAAGCCGTCCGAGGAGTGATCTTCACACTCCAGAGAAGATCGTGCAGATCTTTATGCTCGCCTTTCTACTCGCCAAATCAGTTTATGAATGTTTTTAAACTCGTGATCAGTTGAAACGATCATCCCTCACAAGGAGTGATCTTGAAAAAAAATCTGTCAAAAAATTGTATCAATGAAAAGAAGTACTCAACATTTTGGCTGAACGAAAATTCAATCTCTGCCTCTGAGAGCTCTTCAATTTAGCATTGATCCCTTTTTTTTTAACTCGTTTTGAAGAGGTTTTCATAACAAAGGACTGCCAAAGTCAAGTGAGGATCGTAATGAGGGCTTCTCAAGTGGCCGCTCTTCATGAACGATTTACTGATCTTTCCACAATATGGCAGCCAAGCGAAGCTCTCTTTTTTTCCACTTGCTGATCTATTTGGCTCACTCAATACCGATCGTGATCGATTGATGATCTATTGCACTTTTGGGGTCTCTTCTGCTGGTCTCGATCCTGGTCTCCAGTCAGTCTCCCTCATTGTTCTCACTGAGGAATCGTGCCTCTCCAAAGCCACGATTCCTTTCGGGCTTCTGCCAGCTCCTGTCATCGATGGACCGAGACGTCGCATAATTCACATTTTCAAATGCTGCAGAATTCCCTGCTTCCCGCTTCTTTGCTGATGCTGGGGCTAAAATGGACATTGACCGTCTGCGGAGAGTCAACGATCTTCAAGCGTGTCAACATTAAAAATAGCAGCCAAATGCTCTAACGAAGCCCCCGTTTTCCCCCTTATCCCCCCGCGCTTTCCATGCAGCTCAGATATTCAGACGTGCAGACGTTCGCAAAATGCCAAACGAAGACCAAAAGACACAATCGAGGCTACAGCAACAGCAACAACAACAACGGCGGTGGCGGCGGGCCAGCAGAAAAAAAAAACAAAGCAAGGCAAACAAGAATGCCAATCAGCAGGATATCGACAAGGAGTTACCCAGGAATTAGGATTTAGAGGGGGCTTTTTATAAGGAGAGAGTCTCTCTCATAGATAGAGAGATAGATCATAGAGAAGATCTTTAAGGAGATCTTTAAGGAGATCATAGAGAAGATCATAGAGAAGATCATAGAGAAGATCATAGAGAAGATCATAGAGAAGATCTTTAAGGAGATCTTTAAGGAGATCATAGAGAAGATCATAGAGAAGATCATAGAGAAGATAGTCGCAGATATCAGAATTTGTAGAGAGATAATAATTTATAATTAAAGTAAATTTCTCAATAAAGTATTTCCTTATTTATTAACCTTCTGATCTTCTGTCATAGAGGCATACCCCACTATCTTATTGCGGCATTTAAAGGGTATCCCAAAAACAACAGGATGTTTGGCGGTTGGCGGCGCTATCAACGAAATTCCAGGCATTTGATCGGTGACCGGGGGGGGGGGTGCAGATTGCCAAGACTGAGAAAGATTGCAGACGAAATGCAAAGAATCAAAAATTATATACACATGTTGTGGGGACTGGAAAACAGAGACCAGTGACTAGGGGACAGGGGCACTGCCGGAGAAGACTGCAAACTGACAAAGCCATTAATTACTGATTGCCGATACTCAAGGAGCTCAATGAAACGAAGAGCACTCAGAACTCTGCCAAGACGGGCGAATGACTGGCAGAGGCAGGCAGACAACACCCCGGACATGGCGCTAAGCGAAGCGAAAAAAAAAACCCCCCGGGAAGAAACTGCAAAATAAGCATAAATCATTCACCGGATGGGGCTTCGGTTTTCTTGCTCCCGCAAATTCTTCGCCCTTTTCCTTTCCTTTCTAATCTCAGAACTGCAGCGTTGACCGTTATGACTTCCGCTGACCATGATCAAGGCTTAACGATCTTCTCCCTTGTACTTTTTCCTTCTCCTCCTCAATGATCATCGTCAAAGATCAGATGAGACCAAGGCAACAAGCCAGAAGAAATACCCTAAGAACTTAATAAAATATTAAGATTTATGAAATAAAAATGCATCAAATGGTTAGACTATGAAAATCTAATTTTTAGAGCCTAAATATATACAGATTAATTTTTTAATGGCTTAACATTAGATATGAAAATCCATATTTTGTTTTTTTTTTTTCAGGGCATTCAAAGTATTTGCACCTCAAAAGCAGTGTTTCGGTTTAATTTTTCTTGCACCCCAAAATGATGACTCTGTTGTTCCCCATTCTCTCCGCCCCTCCCCCTGGCCCTATCAATCAATTCATTTATAAAGCCAAACATAATTCGCAAACAAACAACGCGCCGGCGTCTCACCGCCGCTGCCGATCCTCGATAAACAGCATTGTCCTTGAACGTTTAGTCGAAATTTATGGAATACATTGAACTCCGGGCCACTAAATTAGTCAGTTAAGGCACACCACACACACACACACACACACACAGAGCAGGGAGAATAAAAATATAAAATAAAAATCATGACAAAAGTTTCGCCGCTTTTTTGCCGCATTAACAAAAAAAAAAAATGTTTTTTCGGTGATCAGTGGGGGCTCCGGTTCGGGATCGGGACATGGGACTCGGAATGTGATGGTAGTGAATCAGTTCAGTGGGTTCAAGGAGGAAGCCACAAGTCGTTGACCGGCTCAATTGTCTTGTTCTTGGTGAGAATGCAACAGGCAGCAGGCAGCAGTCAAATTCTTAAGAATTTCAAAATTTAACGGTTACTAATTTGGGGAAAGAAAGCCGTTTTTGCAGGAAAAAAAAACTAAAGTTAGTTAATTTTGATGAAAGGAGCATCTAAGATATGGATTATGAGGGATTCTTAGCGAAATGCCTGCCACTCAAAGATAAGTTTAGTTTTTAAAATAAACAAAATTACCGCCTAGAAAATTCCTATTTATAAGAATTAAATTATATAAAAATAGCTCCTAAATAACCGGTTTCTTTTTAATTTAAAAGAATTTAATTTAATAACTTTATTACTTTTAGTTTTTAAAATAAACTAAAAAAAATTATAGGAATTAAATTATATTAAAATAGCTTTTAATTTACTGATTTGCATACCAAAAACCCACCCAGAAATATCTCAAGGACCCTGCTTCTTCCACCCAGGAAATACTTTAAGGAATCTTCTTCCCCCCCTCTCCCTTTCTGGACTCTCTTTTTTTTTTTAAGTGCAAATCCCATCAAAGTTAAGTTCTTAAGCCCTAAACTGCATTTTGTATATTGGCCAACACAGGACGCATGCCACGCCCTCTTAGCCGCCCAAGTCTCAAAGGTAAAAAAGAGATGGGAAAAAAGTGGCCATAAGAAAACACAAGGGGAAAATAAAGAAAAGAAGAAAATGGAAGAAAAAAACTAAAATTGCATTAAAGTTTAGTGGGAATTTCTTTCTCCTTCCGCTTACACGTAACTCACATTTATGAGCAACACACCCCCCTCACTCCCTACCTTCCGGTTTTCCTTAGAAAATATGCAAGGATTTTTTTATGCTCCTTTTTTTTTGTGAGAAAACAACATTCGCTCAATTTAAAGTCAAGTGTCAATGCAAACTCCCAACAGTCTCGCAGAGATCCACACAGCAGCGGCTCTGAGAGCACCCTCGAAGGCTCTCCAGGACCTCTTATGATGCTGCCAGGACGGACGACAGACGGACGGCTCTTTGACATGCAAAACGCGAGCTACGCGCGCGGTCTCGCTTCATTTGACATTTTTCCTATTTTTGTTTGGAGTGGCGATGTGAATGGGGATCGGGTTATTACCAGTCCTTACCCTTTAGGCCCCCACCCCACCCCGTCCCTCTCTAATTCCATACCCCCTGCACTCCTCCTTTCTTTGTTTTTGCTGTTTGCTTCTCCTAAAAAACCCTTTCATCAAAGGCGCCACGGGATTTTCTCTTTTCCCCCCTATTTTCTTTTTTTTGTTTTTGCATCCCTTTAATTTCTGGTGTTTCTGGTTTTCCTCATCTTTTTGCGGTTTGCTGTTAATATGATTTCCTAGGGTTTTTCCTACAATGAAAACCCTTTTTTTTGTACTTTAAAAAGTTCTTAAACATTTGTTGAATTCATGTGTTGCAAATGTTGTTAACTATTTTATGCTCTTGAAATTTCTACAAAAAAAACTCTGAAGAATTCTTCACAAAACTCAAAAGAAGAATTGCCCAAAGTTTTGATTTCAAGAGGAAATAACTTGTTTTCCTTTTGTTAATTACAATTCCCGGCAATGTTATTGACCCTGAAGGGGAGTCTTGTCTGGTTGAGGGATTAACAACCATGACAACAGGCAGTCCTGAGCCTGAGTCCTGAGCCTTGAGCCTTCTCCAACTCCAACTCTCTGACAAGTGCACCTATTGACGACAATCCGAAAGCAATAAAACTCCGTTAAGACGGAGTCAAGGATCTCAAAAGGGAGCCGGGGGTTCTTGGGTGTCGCATGAATAAATAAGGAAATCAATTGTTATGGAGCTGCGGGCAGGGGATGAAGTCAGGGAGTCAGGGCGTGGCCCACAAAAATGGAACGCGGCTAACAGGACCTGAGCAGGATCCGAGTGGCAGGAGCTGGCAGAGGAACAGGCGACCAAAGTACAGTCGTCAAAGAGCGTGGAAAACAACTAAAGGCAGTGGATGGCGGCGGCGGCGGCGGTGGCGTCGGCGACGGCCATAAAGACGTCTGCTGCAGCCTGGCGCAGGGGTAACCCCCTCCCGAATCAGACTTCCCAGAGTCCTAGCCTAGCCTGGCTGCTGTACGAGAAGCGACATCTCTGTCCTAATCATCTGCCAGCTCCCACTGACACCCACAGCTGCCGCCTCCTTTACAAGCAATTTTCCCCCCTTCTCCACCGTTGGCCTTCGTTAGTTTCTCATGAAAAGCTTTTAGTTGTCTGGAATTTTCGGGTGCTTTCTCTACCCTGGGTTATAGTTCAGGGGATCTATATTGGGGATATGCCATCCTCATATTTGCCATATAAATACTAACATTAAAATATGATTGAACGAAGCTTGAATTTAATATTTAATGCCAACTGAGAGGGTTTTTTAAGGGAAAACGTGTTAATAAATAAAAAAAAAAATGTAAAAAATATAATATAATTTCATATCATCAAGAAATCAAAAGTACAAATATTTAAGAATGACTCACCATATATTTATGTTATTTATCTGAAAAATAAAGAACAGAGTTTTGGTTAAAACATGAAGAGTATTAGCTTAATTTTATAACAATGAAATATATATATTTTTGCAATAACGAATCCTAAATAATTAATTGTAAAATAAATAAAAAAGGGGAAACTAATTCTGGAACCCGAAGTTTAAGAATCCTACCGACCGAATATTAAATTGTTTATAACTAAGCCAGAAGTGCATTAATTAAAATTATTTAAACAAACCAGCAAAAGGAGTTTTAAATTTTAAATATATTATAATTTTTAACATTAAAATATTAAATTATTTATTAATTATTATTATTAAACTATTGTAAAGAATATAATACGGGGAAATTTTGAAGTGTTAAAATTAAAATTAATAAAAATAGTTACAATTACAAAAATTAATAACCACTTTTCTAAATTTTCCCTTTTTAAATTCTTTACAACATTTGAATTGTTAATTAATTAAGATATTATTTAAAGGAAATTATTTGCTTTGGAATTTTTAAATAAAAAGAAGGTAAACCTAGAAGTTGTTTCTTTATTCTTTGAGTTTAAAATAAACAAAAATTTTCAGAAGTCGAAGGCCCCACAGCTAGTGCTCGTTACTTTAATATTAAGTTTAGCATTATATGGTACGCTTAATATGTTAAAATAAATAAATAAACAAAAGTGTTTAGAACATTTTTAAGCAATACTTTTAATTATTAATTTATTGCCAGGGTATCAAATGCTTCGAAACCTCAGTCCCCGAAACAGCAGCATTCCCACTTTGCTGCGAATTTTGTTGGCAGGGTTTTTTTTTCGGTTGTTTTGGGATGTGTGCTTGGCTTTTTCGGGGGTTGAAATTTCGGGTCGCCTCGTCCTCGTCCATGTCCTCGTCCTCGTCCTCGTCCTCGTACCAAGACAGGCGCACAGACGGGACCTGTGAGTGAGTATCTGTGTGTGTGTGGGTTTTAAGCAGGGCATTGCACTCGGCGGCAGCGGCGGCCGTCGAAGGCTTCGCAGCAGCATTCCCCATCCCATCCTTTGGCTGCCTCATCCGAATTCCATTTGGCATTTCGGCTGCCTGCCAAAGCTCTCTCGATGGCTCTCTCTCTCTCTTTGGTGTATCTCTCTGCGTTGGCTCTTTCCCCCCAAAAAATCTATACCTGGACCTCGCCTCACTAGGAGCCATCGAGGAGTCCCAGCATCCTGTATCCTGCATCCCCATCCCTTGACATAATTACAAGATAAGCGTTGAAAGTCAGCGGCGCTCAGCGGTGCAAAGGTGGCGACATTACACAACGGGGAAGAAGGCTGGCTTTCCAGCGGGAAAACTCGACTTGGGGGGAAAATGTGCGAAAATCTGAAACTGAATGAATGAACCCACCGCGAAATCATCATCTTGGCAGCGATTTCTTGTAGCCTGGTTAATATTTGCGGAATCGATAAGTTCAAATCGATTGGGAAACCGAAAAAATTGGAAGGGTTTCCCGAAAATCTAGTTACGAAACAGCCTTGGGGAAATCTTGTAAACATTTTCTGAAAATAATAGGAAACCATGAGGAGGTGAGCTATCAAAATAGCTAATAAATAAATAAGAAATAAGGTCGAAATATATTAGGAACACAGAGGAGCCTGTGAATGGGATCGCAGGATCAAATGAGACGATAAAGTAAAACAGGACAACTTGAAGTTATATATCAGAATAAGAACTTACAACTTGGTTAACACACATTCTGGTCAAGGTTTATGTTTTGCTTCCTTCAAACTCGAAGTGAGTGGGTGGCAGGCATCCTGAATTTGCTCCTTAATTGTTGTAGCCAAAAACATCCGCTTTGAATCACAACAAATTACCGTTTGACTAATTACATTGACACAGACTGTACCCCTTCTGGCCCAGAGCCTACCCCAAGCCAAGTTCCCCTTTTATTTTGAAGCCTGCTGCCGAGCTCCCTATTTCGCGGCTGCTGCTCCCTCTCTCCAGGTTTACGAGGTTAACGGCGTTACATGGCCCCGTCCAGGATTTTCTGTGTACGGCGCTCAGGAACCCACAACGAGCAGCCACAGGACACGAAGGAGAGGCTGCGCCAACTGCGATGCCGTAACAATCATGCCTACCGCAAACAAATAAAGGACATTTGGGGAGCTAGCTGGGATGCTGACTGTTTGGGGGGGGAGGGGTTGCTGTGGGGGAAAAAGCCAAAGAGCCAAAGAGAGAGAAACAAGCAGCCCAGGAGTTGAGCAGGGAATCAGGAGCTGAGCAGAGAAAGGGAAATCCTGGTGGCCAAATACACCAAATATCGATTGGGTTGAGTCTCACTTAAAAGGGCAAAAAGGACTCTCAAATAAAGGTGAGAGTTATCTACTTTTATTTAATTTTTAAACTCAAAAAATATTTGTAAATATTGAAAAATAAATACATTTTTTTCCTAATTATTTTCTCCTAATATTAAAGTCCTTTTTCTATAAATATCCTTATCACTTTTATAAAATATTCAAAGCTTCACTGTAAACCCAAGCCAAGGGAGTTGCAGGGCACCAACTTTGGCGCGAAATTTTCGATTAATGAAAATGCCCGTTGCTTTCCCTCTATCTCTCCCTCTCTCTCTCTCTTATCCTTTCTCTCCTCCTTTCTCTAGCTCTTTTCCTCTGTCATTGCACATGTGGGGGTGTTGGTTGTGCGAGGTGTATGCGGGTGTGGCCTGGCGTACTTCCCCATTGCTCTTTCAACTGTCGGAAAATGTTGTCCGGCGTTCAGAGAAACTGACAGAATGCAAAAAGGTTTTCCCCTCTTTCTCTTTGACATCGAAATCAGTTTCGATATTGCCGATTTTCCATTTTTTTTTCCCCCATTTTTCTTTTGGGTTTCTGTTTCATTTTCGCAACTACTACAACGAAAGGGCGGGGAAAAAGGGGAGGGGAGTCACTTGAGGCTCGTTATGCAAATTTTTATTGAAATGATTTTTGCCAAACGATTATTTTCGAGTTATATACCAGGTTGAGGCGATTTTCATGCCAAAGTTTTTGGGAACTTTAAAAAAATATTTTTAAAATATTCAAAAAATATTCAAAAAGTATTTTTAAAAAATTGAAATCATTAAAATATAATAAATAATCATGACTTTTGTAAATAAAGCAAATAAATAATAAAATAAACTTTTATAAAGAATATTTTTTTAAGAAGAATATTTTAGAAGGCCTTCTATTTTATATCTCATAATTAATAATTTATTTCAGTTTCAGTTTTGCTTTAAAAATTTACTTCGGTTACAAAACCCCACAAATATTAACATAAACCTTCAACATTCTTTATTGTTTTCTTTTCAAACTATTTCTCCTTAAATACTTTTTAATTTTATCTTAAACGAAGTGTTAATTTTCAACATTTTTAATTGTTTTCATTTAAAACTACATAATTTTCCTAAATACTTTTTAAAATATTTGTAATTCTTTAATCTTAGATGGGTTAACTTAAAATTAATAATTTTATTTTATTAGATATACTTGCAGTTTTATTGAATTACAAAACTTTTAAACTTATTATCCCAAGATTTTCCCCTAATTTCCCAAAAATTTTGAGTGACCTAAATTCGCTTATCAAAATTTTATGTTTGTTTTTCTTTTTTCTAAAGTGTGAGTAAGGCTCTCTCTGGCATCCTGGCCTGCTTTGTTCTGGCCATGTCCTTGCCTTTTGTTTTACACATGGGAACGCAGGACCCTTTCCCTTGCACCAACCCCAACCCTGCCCCGCCCTAGAGCTTGCCTCAGCCCCTCTCAACCGTCATTGCTGCTGATTATGACAGCAGGCAGAACCATGAAAATGTTGCTGCGAGGGGGAGCAGGGGCTTAAATTGTTTGTTTATAAATAAAGCATTGAGCTATTGATTAAAATTGAGCTTTAAAAAATTCATTGGTGGACCTCGACTGCCCCTCTTCCGCTCCGCTGTTCGCTGCTTTCAATTGAATGCGAAGTTTACACAAACACAAAAGACCAGCACACACACAGCCCCCACACACACACACCCGACATATCCTTGCTGATGGGACAGGACTTGCGGGGGTGTCCTGCGGCTTTTAGTGCACATGTTGAATATGTTTGCAGGCTTAAAGTTCGTTTCGATTCGATTGCAGGGGAAAACTTTAAAGAAAACTGTCCGGAAAATGCGGAAAAACAAAGGAATTAGGAAACGAAAACTTTAAATATAAAACCAAAATGATTTTCACGAGCAAAAAGTTTTTCAGATTTGATTTTCTTTCTCTAATTTGAGATCAACTTCCTTAGAGGTTTTGTAACAAAATTAAGAAAAAGAAAATAGCAAACATTTCATTAAGGAAATATATCAGGGAAGCAGGAAAATTAGCAAAAGTTAAAATTGGATTTGGATAAAAGTTTACATTAATTATTGCAGGAAAAATATTAAATATTTAAACAAGATTTAATTTAGATTGTTAGCAGAAAATATATAATATAATTGGAAAATAAAATGAAAGATTTAAAATCAATGGAACATGGGAATTGATTTTTTTATACTTTTATTATATATTATTATATTGAAGAATTAAATCATAATCATTTCTATTTAATTTCTATTTAAGATAACATTTTCCCACCCCATCAAGACTAACCCCATTTATTATTTCTATTATTCTTTTATTTTCCCCGCACTTTCATTTTGGGGTTTCCTTATCACAATTTCGATAGTGCCAGGAAAATTCATTGAGAAAAAAAAAACAATCGAGAAACACAAAGAGTGAACAAAGAATGATTACAGAAAACGTCAATAATCAATTTCAATGACCCAAACAATTTGTCAGAGAAATAGAGAAAGATAGAGAGGGAGACCAATGGGCCAATGATAAGTTATCACAGGAGAGGGGCGAGGAGGAGTGGGTGCATTCTTGGACAGCAGCAGCTCAGACGGATGGATCTGACATTATCTGGCCATAAAGATTACAAAAAGTTGACTTCTTGTTTGGCTTGGGCCTTCCATTGAATGCGAGTTGCATGTCATAAAAACGTTTATGGGGTTTGGGTCTGGGTTGCCTTGTGGGTGCTTAGCCAGCATTTCCACTCAATTCCAGTGACTGCGACTGCGACTGCGATTATATTATCTTGATTTTCGTTTACATTCTTCGTTTCTAAAAAGTGCAGCGTCATGCGGGGCTGGCTATATCTTGTATAAATTTTGAGTGCCCCAAGTGGCGCGGGTTTAACTCAACAAGTTGAAGTTTAGGTTACTTGGTTTATCTTCTATTTGCATTGAAAAATATTTACACAACAATGAAATCAGCGTCAAAAAGATGCCCAGATGGAAAAGATATGGCCAGAGTCAAGACAGGCGATTGAAGATAAGAGAAATCAGAAAGTGAGCTCTATTTTTCAGGGGAAAACCCACCAGGGAATTATAAGAATTATAAACTATAAAGTTTACTAAAGGTCAACCTAGAGCTAGTTGAGCATCCCTTAATCCTTTTGGAATTTTGTGTTTTAAATCAAAGCCACCTGAGTTCAGTTAATTGAGCAGCACTTTCGAACATTTATCAATTAAGAGCTACACTGCCCACCCCCTCAACCTTTAGACTTTCCTGCATTTTCCACAGCCTCCAACCGCAATTAGTTTGAGTGCGATTGGACAAGGCAAATGATGGAAGGGCTACCAAAAGCCAGAATGAGAGATGGAGAGTAAATGGATGGATGGATGGATGGTTGAATGATAAACCCCGAGGGGCAATCGAAGACCAAGACAGTGACAGAGGCACTTAAGTCAAGGGGAAATGCGAGCTGGAAAAGCTGGTAACTGGTAGCTGGTAGCTGGTAACTGGGAAAAGGGAAAAAGGAAGGTAGGACCTCCCCCGCCATTCGCCAAATCCCCAAACCACTGAGCACTTAAGGCTCTTCACTGAATTGTGATTCAATTGAATTTGGCTCCCATTTTGTTTTTTTTTTGTCCTGAGAAGAAATAGGCAAGTATTTAATATAAAGCAATTTTCCTCTTAAATTCACTTCAATAAACAATTTATTTTTGGTGGTAGAATGTACCAAAAAAGATTATTTCTCATATGTGGAAGGAAAAAAGGAGCACAAATACATATTTTTATATATTTATGGATACATTTAAATACTCAATAAAGATATAAAAATGTATCGATACAATATATATAAATTAAATTATAAAAATTTAACACAATGATCCTTTGATTTAATGAGAAGCGCGGAGAAGGACGCTTGGGTGAAAAAGCCAAGGAATGGGGGTAAGGGAAAAGGATGGAGCTTGGAGTGTACGCCTACAAATCTAGTCCTGCGTCAATGGCACTACAAAAGAGGCTAAGCCAAGGCGCTTTTTATAGAGAAAAGCTGCCTCTCTGTGGCCTTGTCAAGGATAACAAGACAGTCTCCTCCTTTAGCAGCTCCTCAGCTTTCTCCAACCTTCTTGTCTCGTGTCTCAAGTGGAAAACTGCGAAATCGTTTAACACGCACCACACACACACAAACACACACACACAGAGCACAAACTTGACCCAATTCCTGTGCGTGATTCGCTCTAGGTGTGTGTGTGTGTGTGTGTGCGAGTGTGTTTGCTTTCCATTCTAGTGAAAAATGTCGTTTATGAAACGCTTATTGTGTTTGGCTTGTGGCTACCTCTTGGCACTCGCCACTCTCCAGTACATATCTCCCCCCTCCACCGGCTTGCTTCTTCCGTTTCCGCACTTGAATGGCGTGCGCCACAATGGCTGGAGGTCCCTTTGGTCCTCCAGCTCCCATCCAGAAACCATCCCCCCAACCCCAACCTCCGTTCCGTTGTTTGCGGCATGCGCCACTGCCTTTGTCCAGCTTTTGGTGGCAAGTTTTTTCGATTTTCCTTGTATCTTAATACCCTGGAATTTTTTAATTATTTACGTTTTGTTTGCAAATAATTAAGAAATATCTTTCTTGTATTATATAATATTTTAGTATTTATTTTGTAAATAAAAATATTCCATTAATAATTTCCCAGTAACAGGTATCTCCTAGTCCAAAAAACTATAAATTTTCATCATGTTTTTATCATGCTTTCTTTGTGCCTTTCTTTTCGTTTCTTTCTTTTCATTCTTCAACGTTGTCAGTCGAGTCCGAAACATTTTACGCATCTTTGGCAAGGATGCAGGAGAGGCATAGAGGCAATGGCAGGGAGTGGCATCCACTTCCTCCTCTGTCCATGTTTTTTGACAGCAACAGCGGAAGCGGAAACGGAAATTTTGTGCCCATGCGTTTTCATTCTCAGTGTTGAAGGGGGAGGAGAATGAGGAGGAGGATGAGGAAGAGGAGTGGGAGAAAGTGGGCCTGGGAAAACGGGGAGTGTTCCTAGCGCTAGTTTTGCTTGGGAATGTTATGCAGGGCGGACATGTGGACCTTTTGTGCCCACATAAGGGGCCGGGTGACAGACCCGCCCTTGCTCGCCTTGCTTTTTAGAAATTTTTTTAAAAATTTATAAACTTTTGTTTCGATTGAGTTTTTTTCTGCGTGATTTGTGGACTGTCTTTCACACAAGTGGAAAGTAAAAGGGAGGAGGAAGGTTCGTTTTAAGGGTGGAGACACACACCCAACACCCCCATTTATAAAAAACGAAAATCCAGAGCAGGGATTTTTTGAAGAACTTGGAAAGTCTTTAAAATAATTTTAATAATAGCTAGAAGATCCTTTAATCGGGGAGATTTATTTAAAGGACTTTTCCTAGTTTTTCCCTGATTAATAATAACTAATTCAATATTTTTTTCTAACCTTTTTAACATTTCTCTTAAGAAATTTCTTCAATTTCTTTCAACTCCTTTAAGTTTTTTCCTAGACAATATAATCCCTATCCTAAATACTCGTATTATCTTTCTCCCCTTGTTAGCATTTTTCCCGTCTCCTTCTTTATTGGAAAACCATCTCGTTCCCTTCTATATATTCCTGTCCCCATATCAAAAGTTTTTAATAAAATGTAAATGATTCCTTCCTCGTTTGATAAATGTGCTTCAGTTTGTGTATTATTTTTTCAATGTGCTTTATTGGTTTCCTTTCCTCTCCTTTCCCCCCGCCTTACGTTGTTCTTTTTGTCTTGTGGCTTTTGTGGTTTTGGCCATATTTTATTCATAGTTGACACGAAATGCGTAACAAATCGTTTTGGAGCCATGGCAAAGTCAAGTAAGAAACCCCCACAAAAAAAAGGGCCACAAAATTTATAGTTTTGGCCTCTCGAACACGTCGCCTGCTTCAAATCAAAAATAAATAAATATCCTAAACGACATTTTGCGAGGGGCTGAAACGAGATTAGCATAAAACTGCAACTGTTCTTTTTTAGGGGGAAATCCCTTTAAAAGTGACGTCAAAAACAAGACTGAATTTCTGAATTTTTTAATCTTTATCGAAGTTTGCACTAATAGCATTAATTTATGCTCAAATTACGAATAAGAAATATGATATTAATTCGTTTAGCGCCTATCGGGGATTCCCCTGAATCAGCAAGCATTTCGCAGCTAATCTTCTCTCATGATCAAAAATTCCGTTTCGCTCAGCAAACTTTGTGCTGGAAAGTTTTCTAAACAAAAACCCAAAAAAAAATAATAACAAACAAAATCTCGTGTTGCAAATCCAATTCCAGCCTCAGTCTGGAAAAGCTGCAACTCGGCATTTGTCTGCCGCTCTTTCCAATTTTTGCGCGCGCAAAATTTCAGAGATAAGGCGCCGGTATAAAGGGGCTAACAGGGGGAACCACAGGGTCTCCGTCTCGGTATCGGGTTTCAGCGCCACTTGTCGCCAGCAGCACCAGCTCCCTGTGAATCTCTCCTTCCTCCCGTAAACAGTTCTCCTGTGGCAACGGCGACAGCGCCCCTTTAACTTGACATCGAAGGAGTTGCAAACGAAAGGGGAGCTGCCGCTGCTGCTGCTGCCAAGAGGAGCCTGAGCCTGAGAGAGGGGCTTGAGGGGATCTTGAGCTTGAAGCGTTGCACGTGCAACGGCAAAAGTGTCGCACACATTATTGCTACGTTGCAGATTTCATGTTGCTGGTCTCGGTCTCCCTTTTTTTTTTGGCGGGAACTTTTGTAAACAGGCCCCACCACAGGCCAGGCCAGACTTTGGCTTTGGCTTCATATTTATTCACGCCAACGTGGACAAATAGTCGGGGGGAAAAGCTGGGAAAATCCACGGGAACCCGGGCTGCACAGGGAAGTGCGGGGCGGAAGGGGTTTTGAACCATGTCACAATTTTATGAAAGCCAAACATTTGGTCGGCTCGTGTGAACCCACGCTAATCCATTTTCGCAAAAATACACAAAAGAAAGGGGGAAAGGGGGAGCTTGCCAGAGGCTTGCAGGAGGAGAGGGGGAGGGGAGAAGGGGTTATATGGGGCGGGTTAACAGACATCGTCCAAAGCAAACAGATCAGGCGTTATCTGACTGACTGACTGACTGACTCCGCTGGTGTGGCCTGGCGACAGTTACGTAAGCTGAGCGGGTTAATGCACTGAGAGAAAATTGAGGGGGGGTTTAAAAGAGGTGCGACACGAAAGGAGAAACTAAGTAGAATGTAGAAAAACTAATTAGAATGATTTAAAATCAAAATCAAATGTAAAAACAATCGATTAAAAACAAAATCTACACAATTTCCTTGCCTTTTTTTAAATATTGTTGAATATTCTCATGTTTTGGTAGAAAAATGACCTCTTAGGATAAGTAAAATATAAAAATTTAGATTTTAGCTACAAACAATTATAAAGAAAATCGATTTTCTTGGAGTTTCCTATAACAGAACGTCTGGTTTATAATTTAAAACGACGCTACCATGGTTTTTTTCTATTATCAATTGTATCAATATAAATTCTAGGAAATTCTAAAGCACTCTTTCCATTTCTTGAAAAATAATTTTCTTCTATTTCACATTTTAAATTTCAAATAAAAATATCCACGTTTTTTTTACAGTGCAATGCGAGCCATTTGTCGTCTAAGTTTTCGCTTTGGCAAAATTAGTTTTATGCAAATGCTGAGCACATAAATTTTGCTCCATAAAATTGTTTCTATGACGTGTCTGCAGCTGAGGCGATGGCCAAACCAGAGTCGAAGGCGCTGGCGGTGAGGGGAAAGGTGGATCAGGAGGGGGTGAGGTGAGGGCAATTGGCAAGCAAACCACTTTCGCCTGTGGCTAAGACAAACTGTTCGGTTCAATGTGTTCGAGTGTCTTAGGCAGTAACGGCAGCGAGATAAAATCCTTGGCCAGGTGGTCAAGAGATATATATTGTGTGCCGAGTTATATAGTAGATGCATCCAGGTGGGCACTGGCACAGGCATTGGCAGGAAATGCCCGTCTGGCAGTGGGAGTAAAGAAAAGCCTGGGAAACTCCATAATTGAAATGTGACACAATTATTGAATTTCCATTTTTATGTGCAAGCAAAGTTGGAGAAATTAAACAGCGGAAACCGGAAGTATTATCTAAGGATTTTGTCTTTAAAATCCATTCAAATCATGGCTTAATATTGATTTAGAGTTATTCAGAGAACAACATTATACCGCAGGACTTTTGAGATATATAAATTAATTAATCTGTAAACAACATAAATCATTATAAATTCTTTGCATAATTTTAAAGTTTATTTATATATGTATCTGTATACCAAATTTTAGATCAAACCAAAACACAGATCCTGAGATATCACCCCGCCAACTTCCTGCACCTCCCATCACGTGCACCTTAATTAACCCGTAAACAAGATATGATATTTCCCATCGCCCTCAAAGTAGCTAATTTCCTCATTTGCTTATTCCTGTGGCATAGTCCCGGCCGCTTGACAGGTTCAAGTAAGCCATCCCAGCCAAGACAGGCACCAAGAGTCAATGGCCCATAAATCAGTCGAGTCCCATAATTCAATCATAACACGGGGGCCACCTCTGCCGGTAGAGGTACCTGTATATATACAGACTTATTTCCATATATACTATATATATTCATTCACAGGGACTAAACGATAAACGATCGTTTAGCGGTTGCCGCGGAACACGAAACCTGCACACACGTCCGCAGATAATAACTCAGAAATATCGGGGGAGAGTTTTGGGCATGGGAATGCACTGTGCGAAAAGGGAAAAATTTCTATTAAATTAGCTCTAAGAATATATTAGAATTTGCAGTTTTTATTATTTATTAAAAATAATTTTTATGATCAAAAGAAGACCTTTCTTTCAGTGCACGGAAGTCACCTTTTTGTTGTGCGGTTAGCTTGTACTTTGCGTGTGCGTGTGCGTGTGTGTTAGTGACTGAGTGTGGCAAGCTGCCTGTCGACAGCTGAGTTATCGCTTTGTTTACACGCATCCGAAAAAAAAAGTATAATAAAAATAAGTCCCAAGTCGAAAAACGAAACTGAAACTGAAACCCAAAATGCAGCCGGGAGACGCCGCCGCGCGTGAAGCTAGAAACTCACGCAATGAGCGTCACGTACGCACTTGAGGGCCACCTCTGTCTTTCCAGAACCCCAACCCACCCCCAAACCCCCTCTTTTAGGACGGTGGCCCTTTGAAGTTCCTCTACGGAAGCGCATTCAATCGCTCACCGATCACGATTCTTTATCTAAAAGAGACTTCTCGGTGATCGTTGTGGTCTTTGGGGCTATGTGACTTCCCTCATGTCTTGATGGGAGGGAAATTTTTACCACCTGCCCGACACGTCGGGGGGATTAGGGCGAAAGGCAGACACGATGACTGAGCATAAAATATATACAATTGAGGTCATAATAATAGCAACTATAATCAGAGATTTTAAGATCTCTTCTACGCTTTTACACTCTAAGAAATTTAACAATTAATCAACTAATAAAAGTATATCTATAAATTTCTATTTTCCAAGAAAATCCCAAATTTAAAGCTTAAAATTCTGCTATTATGACCGTCGCTATAATTAGTTTCCACCCCTCAAATAGGGAAAGCCAACACCTGAGGGCATCCATCAAAGGGATTAACCCCAGGATTTGTGTAGGAACCAAGGGGCGCCTTCGAAGAACTTCCGAAAGAACTGGAAAATCGGTTTGGGAGCGGGGGGATCCGAATTATCAGCTGGCGGCCTCTAATCATGGGGGAACTGCCCCTCTTTTTACTTTTCTTTTTTTTCCGTTCTCACATTTTCAGGTTTTGGAAATTTTCCATACCCCCAGAATTTAACTAAGAAGATAATAAAAAAAAAAACAAGAAAAACAGTCATAGAAAATTCTTTAGTTAATAATATATATTTTTTTTAATATATTTACTAGTTTTAATTAAATTTAATTCAAGACCTATTTAATTTTGAACAAAATCTTATTCGTTTCTTTATTTTGTAGGAAACTAACATAAAATATATATAAAATCTTAAAAAAATTGATTTTAAATAAAATTTTAATTAAATTTAATTTAAAATCTGTTTAATTGCGAAAAAGAATTATTTGATTGTCAAGTATTGTAAGTAATTATTTTTTAGGAAATTTCTACATAAAATTGTGGTAAAAATGCATTTCTTAAAAAAAAATTGACTACTTACATTAAAAAATGTATGAATTTAAAAAATTTTAAAGAGATATCGTAAAATAAATTTGTTAATTTAAAAGATAAACAACGTTATAATTGTTTTTCTTAATATTTAATAGCTTCAATTTTGTAAAGTAATTTTATGCCTGAAAAAAAATAATAAGAACACATTTTTGCACATAAAGTTTTCGTGATATATTTTCCAACTTTTTTTAAACAAAAGCTAAAACGTAAAAAAAAAAATAAAAAGAAAAACTAGAAAAACTGTATCTAAAGCTAGCTAAACACTACAAAAACTGTTAAAGAATGTCGAATGAAATTTTCGTGGAAATTCGTGGCCTATTTATCACCAAAAACAAAGTGTGTGCCTGAACAAATACAAGTTTTCCTCCAGAAAATACTTGAAAAAACCAAAAGATATTTTCAAATTGATTTCCCAACAAAAATGAGAAGAAAAAAATGGAAAAAGCGAATGAGGAATTTCTCCAAAAATGACATGATGCACGGCACGCACTACAAAAATACTCCTAAATTGTATCCAAGAGATACAAAAACAATGAAATGCATACACACACACACACAGGCACGCATCAAAAATCTATCTGCACAATAGCTGCTGCTTCTTCTTGCCTTTGGGTTTTGTTTTTATTTCGCCCTTCGTTACAAAACCTTATACACGCGCGCACACAACAACAGCAACCGTAGGCGTTCCATTCCACTCCTCGTGCCTTCCCCCTCGCTCACACCTAGCCATCTTTACAGGAACGAGAAATTTCGTTGCAAGTGAAATTGGCACGAGGCGACGCTGCTGTCGCAGTCGCAGTTGGCGTCGTCGTCGCTACAAATATTGTGAAATTCCCATTCCCCACACAGATACACACACACACTTGCGCACAGTTTATAATTGTTTGTTATTCTTTTGTCTCGCTCGCACACTGGTTATCGGATTTCAGAGGCAGCAGCAGCAGCAGCAGCGGGAAGGAAGAGCGAGGGAGTGGAAAAAATACTCAAATACTACTACTACTAGTGCCACCGCCATAGTGTTCTCTCTGTCTCTTGGCCGCACACCAGCACAACACCACCACCCAACCATTCCATTCATGCAACCGAACAAAACGTAGTAGAAAGAGACAAAAGAGCAACAAACGAAGACGTAGCGAGCAGAGATTAGAGCGAGAAAAAAATTATTTACGATTTATTTTGATTTTTACACAAGAGAGTCAGCGGCGGGGGTTTTTGTGTCACAGGGGGGTTGGGGTGTGAGCTGAAATGGAATGGAATAATGGTACAGTTTGGCATTGGTACGCGCGGGCGCAGAGAATGGAATGGAATGCTTAAGAGAGAGAGAGAGCGCGGCAAAATGAACATGTGGAACTTAAGTTCATTCACTCTTTTGTTTTGTTTCCAAAGCGTTCCTATGCCGTGTGTAGAGCGCTCTCTTAGTTTTTTTCGCGTTTGTTTTTATGCACTCATTTTCGTAATAATCATCAAGGCAGAGCGCTCTCCCACACTCTGCTGCGCTCTCGCTCTGTTTTTGCTGGCTCTGCGTCGCTCCCCACACTAGTTCGTAACAAACTGCTTCTTCTTGTTGTAAACTGTACGTACGCTAAAGTCTTGCCCTCTCTGTTTGCCTCTCTCTCTCTCTGTGTGTATGGCTGTAAATTGTAAATGGTAAATTGATCACAACAACTGTGTGTATTTCCCATTTATGTTTGCATTTATGTATGCTTCCTTCTTCCTCCTCCTGTACTTTGCTTGCTCCACTAACACACGGGCACTCACACCGTGTAACATTTACATACAAGCAAGCAAAGATACAAACAAAACGTTTTTCTGCCCCCTCCCCCCATCAGCCTGTCGTCTCTCCAATCAACTAAATCAAAATAAAAACAACTACAAATTTCTCCCTTTTCTCCCACTCCCGTCAATCTCCACTCCATCCCATCCCCCAAACCCCCTTCGCTATCTCAGGTGACCGCCTAAAAATTCGATAAATAATTTTCTAAAGAATTCTTTTAATGCAATTATTTTCTTAAATTTTAAATAATTTAGCTAGAAATTGCTATAATATAAATTCTTCTCTTACAGCGAAAATAAAAATCTCCAAAAATCCACTTAAACCGCCGAAACCATAGATAACCATGGAAATATAAATAAAAATGGAAATGAGTAAAAATAAGTCATAAAAAGTTAACCCCGACAGGGGCCTCAACTTTTATTTTATTATAAACAAAATCGCTTCGAATATTTATTGGAGACAACAACAAATCAATCAACCCCTCTGGCGGGCCGAATGAGCTCGTAAAGCAGAAACCAAATATGCGTGTCTCCACCCCTCCAAATGTGCGTGTAGAGATGGGGGGAATGGGAAATGGGTGGTGAATTCGGGTGGTAACGTTCGTTTGGGGGTTTCTCTTCTATGGTTTCCACCTGCTCAGAAACGGGGTCAAACAATTCAGTAAAAGCAGCTATGAAATTTGTTTGGGTTTCTCCAAACGGCAGAGCACAGATCCTCTTTCCATGTTTTACTACTTACTCCCTCCCCTTCATCCCCCTCCTCAGGCCGCTTCCCGAGTGGAAAAGAGATACAAAGAGCTAAGCGAGAGATCCCCATGAAAAATCCCCATTCACATCCGATCCGCAGCGAATTCCGCATCATGGCAGGTTCGCGTGCTCGGTGCAAAGTCCAACTTTGGCTTAAAGCACTCGCTTGTAACGGACCGACTATAGCCGCTCTCTATCTGTGAGATACTCTTGGTTGGAGTTAGGGTATTATGTATTTGGAGATTTTTTGTTTCAGTGTTTTTTGTAGAGATTTTTAAAAAAGTTTTAAATGGGATTTTTAAGGGATTTATTTAGAGATTTAACTACAGAACATATAGATTCTTGTTAATGGATATTTATTGGATATTTTATTTATAATACTTAATATAATAATTAAAACTTGAGTTTTAACACTACAAAAAAAGATATATTTAAACGAAAGTTCCGGCTTATAACAAAAATTTAGTTAAAATAATTCCTCAATCAATCTAAAAGATATTCATTTAAAAAAGAGTATCTCGGACTCTGCCATTTAAAGCCCTTCTCAATGTTTATTTATCTTTCAGCTTCAGTTTCAAAAAGTTGGCTTGCAGTTCAGTTCATTTCGCTGGTTTTGCCTTTTTGTTTTTGTTTGTGTTTTGGCGTCTTTGTTTTTGTTTTTTTTTTGCACATTGCATAACTGTTCATTAGCGAAGGCCGTTAACAACAATAGCAGGCAACAACAACAGAATTAAAAACAACAAAAAAGTTGCCAAAGCACGTCGCACGAACAAAAAAAATCAAAAACAGAAACTGCTCGAAAATTTCCAATGCCAAATTTTTTACGACTTTTTTTTATATAATTTATTTATTTGCAGCGCTGCTCTTTTGTTGAGATTTTCTAGTTCATTAAGCAAATGTTTCGAAAAACTCAAAAACAAATCGTTGAGAGAACCAAAAATAAATCTTAGCAGAACACTAAATAAATTCTTTAATTTAAATAATTATGCAAAAAGGGTAACTAATGAATGCTGAGCAAACAAATTTGGTTAAGAAAAATGGTTTCTATATTAATAAGCTTTATTTTTAGCAGATTTTGTTTGCAGTTGAAACAACTTTAGAGCAGGGAAGTTCATATTTATTGTTAAATAAACATATATTATAGCCCAACATTCATATAACTCTTTAAGTCGTTTTGTTGTAATAATGAAATAATAAATACTAACTAAATAAGCAAAATGCTAATGAAATTTCCCAGATGCAGATGCAAATACAAAACTCGTTGAAAAATTCACAGAAAAAAGCACAGTAAAAAACAAACTTTGCATGGCTAATGAATAACTGGAATTACCAGAAGGGGAGGGTGGGATTTGAAGAGAAAGATGAAGAGGAAAAACCAACAAAAGCTGGCGCTTAAATTGCAAATAAATTAATTTAAGTAAATAATTTGATTAAATATTTTTGTTCCTTGAAGTGGCAATTGAAATCAAATTTGATATAAAACTAGAACTGAAGTTAATACATCTTAAGCAAAAATTATGATCATTAAGTGGATCTTAATTGGATATTAAGAATTTGTAAAATCCAAAATTGCATTTTGAATGCTTAAGTTAGCTTTCTTATTTTTTTTTTTTTTTAACAAAAGTCACAATTAATTTTCTTAGTAAATTTATTACATGCTTAGGGGAATGTACTTATTTCCCTTAAACATTTAATAAATTTACTAGGAAAATTTATTTTGACTTTTCTTGTACCATAAAATTTTCCTCAAATAATTCTCTTTCGGCTTTTCTCATCTATTGAAACTTCCGCGTTTCTAAATCCATTTTCCCCCCACCAAAAACTTGACACTAAGTTGACATTCGGTTGTAATACCTTCAGTGCAATGTTTTCCACATAAAAACAATAAACAAAAATACCTAAAAATATATATGATATATGCCTAAAAGTGCATATTTTCCTATAGCTTTCCTGAAGAGTTCTGCTTCCCCCCCTTTCTCTCTCTCTCTCTCTCGCGGGTTTTCCCCCATTTTTCCCATCATCCAAAGTGTCAGCTTGGCACTCTTGTCACGTCTGTCATTTGGCTGAGTCGAAGCGCAAACGATGACAAATTACTTAGAAAATGCAACAAACTTGCAATATTTGAGAGGGTGAGAAGGGGGAGGGTGGGCACAAGGACAGGGGCAACGGCAGAGGTTGGGGTGGAGGTGGAAGTGGGGGGGTATGGTTAAAGATGGTCCGCAAATTCAATTTCCGCAAAAATCTCAACCTCGAACAATTGCAACTGTTGCACGAAGCCACAAGTAACACGTCGCTGTCAGCCTTATTTTTCCAACAAAATACACTGGGAGAAAAAGTTAATGCTTAAAAGTAGCGTAATTTTCAGGGGATGATTTATCAGTGAAAAGTTAGATTTTTCCAGAAACCTTATGTAAAACACAGACAATTATATATAAATACAAAAAAAAATTAATTTTATATAAATTCCATTTCTTTCGCAACCCATTTCCTCCCCAATTTTATAAGCATTTTTCCTTCAGTGCACTTGCACTCATTCACTGCTGGCATTTCTTCCTCCATTTTGGGGCTTCTGTGTTAATTGCTGTCACATGACAGGCGGACAAGCAAAAGGATGTGCCAAGTGTAAAGTGGATCAGGGGTGGTGTGCCCCAACCCCCTTTTGGAAAAGCGTTTGGGGGAGGTCATGGCAGATGCGTTGCAGCCGCTGGGCTTGGCCCTCTTTTCCGCTGTCTTTATTCCATTTTTGGTCTCTTTTTTTGGGCCATTCCCGTTGATGATTCAATTTCGGGGGCAAGTGCAATCTGTCAAGAAGGGGGGTTGGAGAAGTGCTGTCCTTCCATCTTCCCTCCCGTACAACCCCCCTTGTCATAAGTGATTTGTTCAAAGTGTTTGCCTGTGCGAATTTCCTGGTGCGCTTTTCTTTCGTTGATCATTTTTTTTTTGTGATTTTTTTTTACGTTACGTTTTTCACTGCAAATTTTCGCCTGGTTTTCTGGTGTTTTTTTTTTTCTTTTGACATTTTGTTTGACACTTAACGGGCACTTGTCAAAACGGACAGCAATACGGACAGAGTTCTCTGCACGACACTCTCCAACTCCCCAGTCCTCCACTCCCCATCCCTGTGAAGATTAGATAACGTAGGAAAATAGCAAACAAAATTGAAGAAAAAAAAAAGAAACACAGTAAACAACCATTACTTTGTTGCATCGACGTCATCGCAAAACTCTGTGCAAACTTTGTCGCAAAAAAATAGAAGGAAAACACACACGCTTTCCCCGAGATTAAAGCAGCAGCTTCCCTCCTCCACTATCATCGTTGCATCTCTGTTGCACTTGCAGGTGCAGGTGTGGAGTGCAACAAAATTACGACACACCGCAAAATGTTTACGAGCCGCAAATAAAAAAAAAAAACAGCAAGGAGGATGAGGAGTAAGAATAATGGGCGTGGCAAAGAGACAGAGATATTGCACTAAATGCTCCTTTGGTTCTTTAAGGGGTTAAGCGATCAGGTTGCATTACTATATTTCTTTAAAAATATAGGGGATACCTTAGGATAAATTTATTATTAATCTTTATTTTATTATTTTTAATATTACAATATTTAATTATCCCACAGATAATTTCTGTATTCCCCACATAAGCAAGCATACAACAATTTCAAGGTAATGCCAATAGATTCATAGATCTTACTTAACTTGAGAGTAGTTTTTAATTGATATCTTTTATAATTTTTTTTTGGTATAATATTCAATTATCCCTCTGATAATTTCTTTATAAAGTAGCATATAAAAATCTATCAAAGTAATGCCCATAGCTCCATAGATCCTAACTTATTTGTTTCTAAAAAATTAACTGATTATCGAAAACTCATTACAATTCTTGGGTTTAGATTTTAAATACAAACTTTAGATCTGCTTCGGAACCTAATCTATTCAACTTTACGACCTATAATACAGTGAGTCACATGCACATGCACCCCAACCTGGATAGTAAATTTATAGCTCTTAGATCACATATAGTCGCCAGCGATTTTAAAGCTCTTTTTTATTTGCAGGTGCAAAAGATTGCTAAAAATGACGCTGAAAATGTGCAAGTGTCGTAAATAGCTCCGTCTGCATCGTTAACTATTGGTTATATGTAGGTGTGCTTATGCACTCGAGACGCCTTGGGTACTTGAGAAGTCTACACGCGCCGACATTTGGCCTAGACCCCAACGTTGTCGCCACGCTTTCCCCTCCCCCCTTTGCCACCCACCCGTCCTGCTTTTTGTTAAGCAAAAGCATTTCCCTCTACTATTCCCCCACTATTCCACCCTCACCTGATTACACACGCGCCTCTCTTTTCATTTACGAGCAAAAAAAAAACAAATATATAAAAACTGAAAAAAGAAAAACTTACAATAAACAAAAAAAAAGTTACGTTGCAAAAACAAAAACAGCAGAATTACGATAATGGCAAATGGCAAATAGAAGCCGCCTGGGGGGGAAGGTAAGTAAAGGGGAAAGCGGAAATGGAGTTTATACAGTAAAAAAAAAATCATCAATAATAATTAGTGATATATAATAAACGCAAAAAGTACTGGTTTTTGCTTACTTTTTATAGCATATTTAACCTTTTATCTTTGAATGAACATAAATTACAATTTTAATTTAAATATACAAAGGATATTATGGTTTTTTTAAATTAATTTCAGTTTTATAGCAATCTTCTTTGAATGATAATTTAATCAAATTTAAAGTTTTTAAGTTTATTTATGTAATATTTAATATTAAGGTTACTTTGTGAAGGAATTTATAAGGGGTAAACTTTATATCCGGTGTTAAAACTTTGATTTAGTTTATTTTCATAATTCTTTTACATGTTTTTTACATAAATACATATATTCCCCTGATCCGATTCCCATTATTATAAAATTAAATTTCTCCAACTGTAACCGCCTATCGGGCGAATTGAGACTCTATATATGTATGTAGTATTTCTCTATTGTTTTTGTAGTTTTACGTTTACTACAAAGTAAATGTCAAGTGCGAATTGACGATAGTTGATGTGTGGCCCACGTGTGTGTGAGCGTAGTAAAATGGCCTTGGGAACGTTTGTTAACCTCATTTTGATAAAGTAACAACAACAACAACAGCACAAAACAGCAGCGGAATAGCCAGGAAAAAAAGCAAAAATATAAATAAAAATCGTTGCTTGGCACGCCAGCAAAGGCAAGAGAAGGTGCGGGGGCTTGGGTGGCAAATATGTAAACCAGGAAAACATGAACAAAATATTCACATTGGGGCACAGTGTCAGTTAATATTTAATAAATAAAGAAATCAAAACAACTAAAAGAACAAAGGGAGCAAGAAGGGAAGCTGAGAGAAACTGAGACAAACTGAAAGAGAAATTGTGTAAACAAACAATAAAGAAAAGGTTAATGGACCCAAAAAAGATTTCATATTCTGATGAAATAATCGTAAGATTTGTTTAATAAATAAAATTATAAATAGTTGGTAGAAGGTAAATTTAATAAACTTTACAAATTAATTATAATTTTCTAAATAAATTGTTTCAAAGAAGATGCTATAAGCTTGCAAGCAGTAAATTCAGAAATTTTAGGTGAAAGTTATTATCAAATATTAATTTATAGCTCAAAAAATCTACCAGGAATTAATCGCAGTAATTTGGAAGAAGAATCTTTGTCTTTCTAAACATATAAAATAAAAAAAAATAATAAAATAAATTCTACATAGTAAGCTCTAAGCAAATATTTAAGATCACTTTGAGTTCTGGAATTATAAAAGTCCCTCCAATATGCAATTAGTAAAGCTTGTGACTTTTCCTGATACAAGCTTTGTGTCTTTTTTAGAATTCCCGGACTTTAATTATGCAATCGTCGATATGACAGCACAACGCATAAATAAATTACGTATACGCCATGATAACCGCAAGGTTGATGATTTTTTTTAAGAAACGATTTATTGGGGAGACGACGACAAAGGTGTGAGTTCTTAAGTGTTATTGAATTAAAAAAATACATAAATAAATAATCAATATTCAATGCAAATGCAAAGTCAAAATAAATCAATTTGAATCAATGACAAATGGGTTAATGCATTAACTTTTTGCTAATACTCTTTTTATATACATATTCTAAGCATTTTTATCATTTAGTTTTCTTTTTTTTTTGTGTTCCTCGCAAATCCCATTTGCGAATGGCGCAGTGTATTTTTGGTTATGGCCAAGTTTAATGAAGGGAAGGGGTTAATTGGTTGGGCGGTGGTATTGGTGGTTGAGTGACCCTAGAACAGGCCCCCATTTTTTGGAGGGAAGTATTCCCTCACCTAAAGATCGCTTGGTTGAACGCACCCAAAAAAAAAAAGGGGAGTCGGAATGCCAAAGCCAAAACAAAAGCCAACAAAAAAATCCAAAAAAACGTGGAGGAGAAACGTGCGAAATAAAAAGCGAAAATTCTCTGCCTCTAGAATAAAAAAACACACACACACAACGAAAACAAACCATGAGTAAGGTTCTCAGCGCGCCAAGTGGAGGGTTAATGACACCTACAAAACATCAGCTATAACTTCCACATGAAAAAAAAACAAAAACAAAAACCGAATATCAACAACAATGAATTACAAACAAAATCCACTGGCTGGCTTCCTCTCTCTTTCACTCTTCAATCTCTTTGTTTAGCTTTACACTATTTCCCTCGCACAATCTTATTTCTTTTTTTTTTGGCAATGTCATTAACATTTCGACCGAGCGTTCTGCCTTCTCTTTCTGGCTCAAGGCACCCCCCTTAAGAGGGGGAGGTGCTAGAGAACCTGTTCCATCGATAGGTAATCGCAAAACTATAGCTGAAAAAGTCGGAAAGCCTTTCAGAAGAACAGAATTGAGATATTGTTCATAGGCAAAGGAAGAACATAATATTTATATGTCGAAAAATAATATTTATAATAAATGTTTATCTAGGAGTAGAATAAATATAATATCGGACTAACTAGAATTAGAATCTTATATATATTTCTGAACTAAAGTGGTTGTAAAAATCAAATTAAGAATATGAGTTAAGATCTTTAAAGGGGATAAAATTAAAATTAATTATGCGAATAATTTGCAGGTTTATTTGTTTTTCTTATTAAACAAAATATTTAATAATAAAGAAAAATAACTACAAAAATCTAGGTTTGTATTCTCTAAAGGTTAAAAAAGAGTTAAGAGCTTAAAAGAATATAATAAACCTTTTTAAACGATTAAATTGCATGTTTATATATTTTTCTTATCAAATAAGGGAACAGAATATTTAAAAATATTTTAAAATATTTAAAAATTATAAAAATACTTCTAAATATTACAAAATACCTAGGTTTATATCCTTTAAAACTTTAAAAAGTTGTTGAAAATTTTCTAGAACTGTTTTATAGCTAAACAACTTCTAGAAAAAGGGTATGGTATAACCCCCAGCATAGGCCAAAGTACGCTTTATTTCGTATGCTTCTTGAGCTCACTTCTGTTGTTGTTGTTCCCGGCATTATCTATTATTTTTGGCAATTCTCGCTACTTGCCCCCCAACCCACCTTCCAATATTCTCGCATGTTCCACTTTTAACTGGGCTATTGCGACTTAAGCTGAAAAAAAACTAGGAAGAAAAATGTTGTTGGAAGACACAAAAAAAATTAAGCTACAACTTTTTCCAGTTTTATTGAACTTTGGTGGTGGCCCCACACACGCTTTACTTTTGCGCTGATATTGCGAAATATATTTAAATTTCTGTTTTGGTCTTCTCTTCTTTCTGTTTCTTCTTTGTTCCTTGGCTTCTTCTGTAATGAAAAGCGGCAAGAAGCTAATGATGAAATACTGCCAAGACTGCGCAGATTCGAGTGCTGCCGCATTCCCAAAATTCTCGATATACTCTATAAAAATATATGTTAAATGTTTTGAGATGGCTGAGAACGTGCCAGAAATTGGCAAAACGATTGAAACTCTAAAGCTGAATACGAGGCTCAAAACGCCCTCAAGGTGTCACATGGGGCGTATGCGTAATATGGCCAGCATTAGGCCATTGACTTTGCGGGCCGTTTTGGGTCCATAAACAGAAATGTTGTCAACGGGGCGTATGAAAATTTCGTTGGAAAAAGGCGAAGCTCGGCGTGTGCGTCATTTTAGCAAGAATTTTTATGAGCTCAGCAAGAGTTCAAGAATCGAGCTTCGAGCCAAGAGAAAAGGAAGGGAAGGTGATGGATCAGAGGGGGCCTACAAGTGATCGGTTTTATGGAAAGTGTTTATATTTTTATAACTTTATACTTTTTATACTTGGGAAAGTTAAGATTACAAAATAAAACTATTTAATGGCTCTATTGAACTATTTCTAAAGTCAATACCCTGGCCATACTTTTCACATACAAAATTGATTCGTCTGGCATTCAATTTGCAACATCTTTTTGGCCATTTCCAAAAGCGATCCACGAGATCATGTGAGGGGCCATGGGTTTTCGTTTCGGTTGGTCATATGAGCAACACACGGAATACGATGTGACTCAATTCGGTGATTAGCGTTTCCCCAGAAAAGACCAAAAATAAAGCACTATTATCGCACGAACGAAGAAATTCCCCGGCGATCCCATGATCGATTTCGATTTCACAATTATTTATCTGCTACTAAAAATATATTTTCCCTCAAAAGGTCAACTTAATTTGTGCGGGCCTAAAAATAGATACAAACATATACGTATGTATATCGCTGTAGAGATATCTTTTCCATTTATCTATTATTTTGATTATCAGCCGCGATATTTACCCCTATTTTCAGCAGCAAACTCTGCCACTTAGCCGTGGGAATGACGCTCGTAGCAATTGGTTTTGGTTTTTTCCCAGTTAAAATGAAATCAACCAAAAATCGCAACCGCTAAAAATCAGTTAACAAAACTATAAACAAACGGATATTGCTGTTTGTTGTTTACGACTTGTGATTAGCACCGATCGGAGCCTCACGCCCCGCCAAATCTTGGAATTCATGAAAGTCCGGACTCTTGGAGTTCGGACAAAGCGCGTGCCGTATTCCGGCCGTAAGTTTTATTCACAATTCACACTTGGCCTCTAATCAAGTTGTTTCTTATACACGTAATTAACGTGACAGAGCCGGGAGAATGAAAAAACAAATAAACAAAAAAAAAAAAAATCGAGCACATAAAAACTGCCAAATCATTTTCAGGTTGAAGACCGACTTAACCAGCCAAGTCCGTGGGGTTGACAATGAGACTTGGAATTGGATTTAGGGTATGATATTAGGTTTACTTTTAGGGTATATTTATTGATGTAAAAACTGAACAGTTTCTACTAAACTATTTTAATGGTTTAGTTAAAGAATATATATATTTAAATGTATATATTTAACTTTTTTGTCTAATAGGAAAATAACAAAAATAATTCTATAAAAAAAACTCCTTATTTTAAAAAAATTATCCATAAAAGGCAGTTGTTTAAAAAACTAATTTTATGGATTTATAATTTATAAACAATACGAAATAAATATATATATTTCAAGACAAAATGCTCACGGTTCTTATAAGTCTTTCTTAATTTATTTTTTTAATTTTTATGGCATTTTCCTAGTCGTTTCCAAAAAACCTGCTTACGTATTTTGCTTTTATTTCTTAAAAGTGTGAAAAGTTTGAGGATTGCTACAAAAAAAAAAAAAAAAAAAAAACAAAACAATACAAAAAATCCCACCACAAAGTGTCACTTGTAAAAAACAATTTTCAATGATTTTGTATTTATTTTGGTTTTATTTTCGCTTTTATTTTGTTTTGGTTATTTTTCGCACTTTCAGTGGAAAGAGGGGAACTTTTGCCAAGTGATTTTTCTGGGAATTTTTCGATTGTTGTTGTTATTGTGGCCGCAGTTCGTGCAATAAATAAGCAAATTTGCATTCAGCTCAAATACACGAAAAAAACAAATGCATAAATAAATGAAAGCAATTCCAAAAATTTCGCACACGACCTCAATGAGTCATGAGAAAAAAATAAATACAAAAAATATTACAAAAAAAAAGAGTGAACGGACACCTCATCACAAAACAGTATTTTCCCCCCATTTCTCTTTCCCCCCTTTCTCTTTCTCTGGTTAAAAAATCTGAAAATAAATGTTGAGTCGAGGCGTGAAATTTGCAAGAAAGCAACAGCAACAAACTTTGAAATGTTTTGTAAACAAAAATATGTTAACCGAAAAAATAAAAAGAAAAGAGAGAAGAATGAACAATTAAATTGCCGTCGAGCAAGTTCGGAATTCCCTTTCTCCGTTGTTGTTGTTGTTGTCTCGATTTAATTACAAAATATATTGGCCATAATAAATTTGGCTTCAGTTTTTTTTTTTTTGTCGAATTGCGATTTTTGGGCGAGGCAACAGCGAAGGCAGAAGGCGTGAGAGGACCTTTCCCAAGTATTTATGGGATTGGTTTCTTGTGACTTGAATCGATTTTGGCGGCATCAAGTTCGTTGAACTTTATATTGTAAGTATTTGAACTTTAAGTGTATTCAAATATATATTTTCAATTTTTAGAACTGAAATTCATTTGGTGTGAGAAATTTTCGAGAATTTAGCATATTTATTTGTGGATTAAATACTCATCAAAAAAGTGATATAAATAGTTGTGATGGTATTTCAATATTTATTTTAATATTGTGCAAAAATTCCTTGAAATTAAGGGGTCAAAGACAATTCTGAGCAAAATAAATATAAATATAAATATTTTTTGTGATATAAATAGTTTGTGTGACAATTTTCATGGACAGCTTTTGATCGTAAATAATTATAAATCTACTAATTATAATATATTAAATAGTAAATCATTGTTTGATTTTATTTATTTTGTATATATACGATTTATTTTTGAAATAATGTTTCTCCTTTGACTCTTTAAAAATATATTTTTATGACTACCATTTACATATATTTAGTAATTTTTCGAATTTTTTTCTTGCATTTCTCGATGCTATATTTCCAATTTTCCTTTTCTAAATTTCTCCCGAATTTTCTACAAGTAAATCCATGGTCTTTTTTCAAGATTTTCTATCCTTCTTGCATATATAATTTCCCTTTGACGAAACCCTATAGCCGCCTGCTGTGTCAACACTCGATTCTCGTTGGAGATCTAAGCCTCACCTGCCTGTGCTCTGCTGAGGGTCCTTCTTTTCGCCTGCAGCTCCTTATCCCTGCCTTACGCGAAGATCTCAACCCAGCAGCTCATTATCCTGCAAAACAATGTCCAATGCCAAAATCCCTTGCTTCCTCTTGGCCATCACACACACGCATTTAATGGCAGGCAGAGTCAGACAGAAATGCATTGATCCTGGCCAGGTAAGTGGAAACAGGGAATAAGTAAAAAAGGACAGATGCCACCGCGGTGAGGAAGAAAATAAAAACCGATGGCAGGTGCGCGATATTTTCCTGTTGCGAAATCGAGGACAACAAATCGAAATGAGGTTCCTCAACTGCACAGCGCAGGACTTCTCGCACCGAATCCATGTAATTTGCCCAAAAGAGGGGGCCAAGCGAGTAGCAGCTGCCATCTGTTCCTTTGATTGTTGAATGCACCAAAAGAAGCAGCAGCAACACGTGGCAGGTGGTGGCA
Organism: Drosophila mayri; assembly: GCA_008042485.1. Taxonomy (NCBI): domain Eukaryota; kingdom Metazoa; phylum Arthropoda; class Insecta; order Diptera; family Drosophilidae; genus Drosophila; species Drosophila mayri. The sequence continues at coordinate 171,911 of VNJN01009783.1, read as the reverse complement.
GAGGTCTCATTGTTGAGCAGCTGCCAGCGACGGTGTTTTCCTGTACTTTGATGGCATATTGGAATAATGCCTTGCAAATATTTATATAAATTGAATAAACTATAAAAGTTTTAGGGTGTTTTTATTTTTAGAAAAATGTTTATATTTTTTAAACTTATTTGAACTTATTTTTCTGTTGAATTCAAAATGAATTGAATGGAAATTCAAAAAATGAATTTCTTGAATTCAAATGCTTGAGTTTAAATTCTTGAATTTTTTAATCCCTTGAATTTAAAGATCTTCCTTCTTCTTCTAATAATATTTATAAATTCTTAAGAAATGTTATTTTCCAGGGTATTAGCTTCTCTATTACTTTTGTTTTTATTTCTTTGTTTGTTTTGCTTCCATGGCCTCTGATGGCAGCTGCCTAAAAGGGCCAGCGCTTTGCCAATTACCAAAAGTCGAGCACAAGGACCACAGAAATCGGGGATAGAGGATAGAGGGCAGAGAAGCAAGGACAGAGGATCAGGACAGACAATCGAGGGCAGAGAAGCGAGGAAAGAGGATCGAGGCAAGAGAATCGAGGATTCAGAATAGAGGATCATTGAACTAAGAAAAGGAGGATCGAAGTTAGCACCTGTCCCTTTGTTGTTGTATCTTTTTTGCTTTTTAAGCCAAGTTTCTGACACGTGTGACTCGTGTTAATTTTCAACGCGCTCTAGTTTCCTAAGTCAGTCGAAAATCTACTAATTAGCGAAATGTTAAGCCACAAAGATATATATATAATTGATTCGCTCGCTGGATGGTTGCTGCTACGCTGGTATTTTCCACTTTGAGTGGTGTTGCAACTGTGTGGCAAGCAGCAAGTTTCAATGCGGCCACAAAGCTTCCGCATTCCCAATTAATAAGTCACTCGGAGTTCGAGTTGAAGTCAAAAAAAAATAAACAATAAACAACAATTGAGCAGAGAAAAAGGCAGTTGAAATGATGAAGATGTTGTTTCTTTGTTGATCTTTTGGCTTTATCTCAGAGCAGGGAAAGTCAGTGACTTTTCATTCATAGACAAAGGTTGAAGACTGATATAATTTGGACACAAAAATATCGAAATTTCGTAATATTTGATAAACTTATTAAAAATATTGTACATTTTGATATATTGACATTTAAAATATACAAAAAAATTAAAGCATTACACCTTCTCGCTTGATATTTCATCATGTTAGTCACTTGATCGTCCCGTTTCAGATCTTTCCTTAATTTCACCCTCTTGTAGCTTCCCATTTAACGCTTCCTTCACACATATATCCATCCTTATATATCCTTCTCGAATTTCATTTCATTGAACATTCTCTAAGCAGTTCATTGCCATCGCTCCAATTTCCCCTGAAATGTGTCACACCTTCAACTGCAACAATATATATTCACTTCCTCAGCGGAGATGACTCAACAAAATATATATGTTTATATATAATATAGACTTTGTTAAATGCGAATACAATTTCAGTAGGATTCTGCTGGTTTTACTCTCCGTCCGCCCACAAGAAAAAAACAATCCAAACAATTCATCAATTTGGCAAGCGAAATATTCGCGACAAACGTCACGGAAAGTCAAACAAATTTATACCTGCTAAAAAAAATCATGTGACTGTGGGAAAAACAAACTAAAAACTTAAAGAAGAAAACAAAAAACCGAAAAAGCTAATACAAAATAGGTTATTGAAAATGATTTAAGTTTGGTCTCTAAAAGTTTGGCCATAAAATATGGGGAAATAATAATAATAATAATTTTGGCCGGATTTTCAACATTTTATGCTTCAACACCTCGCCCTCTCCCCCCTCTTCTTTATTCGTTATAGTGTTGGAATGAATGAATTATGCGAATGCCTTGTGAATGCTTATGAATATTTCGCTCACGCGCCTGCCAACAGCAATCACTCATTTGAGTTTTTTCCCCCCTGGCCCCTGCTTAAGTCCCCCAAAGGCAGACAACCTAACCCCACGTCCCTGCCTTCTGTTTCGACTGCGCTTGTCTTTATCCCAGAAACATGTCATCATGGTTTTCCCTCTCATCCCATCAAGTCAATTAGTTGTGATGCTCATACCCAGGGCATACACTGCCAGAAAAAAAGGTATATGGTGAATTTAAATGGGTTTGTGAAATATTATAAAAAGTTTTATAATTTTAAGCGGAATTTACTGCCAATAAAAAAGGGGTAATGGGATATTTAAAAGGGGTTTCTGAAATACTATAAAGACTTTTATAGTTCTAAATAGAATTTCCAAAATTTAATTTATAATAAAAATAGATATAAGGGATGGATGAGTGATAATTTTTTTATAGAGCCAATTACCAATAGTAATTAAATTAAAAAAATATATAACAGCACCTTTGTTATTTATTTCTTGATCACTTGAGGGCATTCCCTGTTCTATATACTTTCCCATTTCCCATATTTTCTTCCTTGTTTATTTTCCTACAAGACTTACGCCCAATGTAGGCCAACAATGACGCACATATAGGCCTCAATGGACTAACGGACCAAAAGCCGAGTGGCAAGAGAAACCCAGAGCCAAGGCAGTGCAAAGACCAATGACGGACTGTTTCTTTATTTTGGCTGTGGTGATATTTTTATGACTGGTGCCACTGCCACGTTTTTGGGATTGCATAAAGCGAATCATCAGCCCCCCCAACGTCAGACGCATTTGCAAAAAACCAAAAAAAAAAAAAATAAATAAATAGGAATAGAATAAGACACATTCCCCTGACAGCGTCGAAAGACGTCAAAATATTTTTAGCTGGCGCCGGAAATGCGAAAGCCTTTTTGGCTATAATACATATATATTTTTTTTTCGTACCTAAACGCTCTCTCTCTGGTTGGCCTTGTTTGGCAGAAGCCCCCAAAACTTGGCTTATTTTTAGCTAATCACGCGGATAATCCCAGCCACTAAAAAAAGAGAGTCTAAAGTGCGTGTATTAAAAAAAAAAAAAAATAAAACAATAAAATTAATTGAGAACAATAGCTAAGAGGTAAATGAACGGGAGGGTAGACTGTCCCTGAAGATATTTTTGACCATAGTTATATCATATATATGGTATATAGCTTTACAGTAGATCAGACAGGCACCAAAATTAGCTCATCTCTAAAATGCCTTTTGGGTTAAAATTAGAACTATATTTCGGCTCGAACATGTTTCTAGGGATTATTGTGCATTAAGTTTTACTAATTATTTTCTAATTATTTTGGGCGATTTGTGTTCTTTTTTTGAGTGAACGAAAAACATACAAAAGGGGATTATTGTGGGCTATTTTTGGGAAGATATGTAAGGGAAAACTCAAGGGATTTATTTTAAGTACCTTCGAAGGGACATTTCAAATATATTTTGTTACAAAATGTTAATAAAAATACCAAGCTAGGATTTTACATTATTTTTGAAATATCGTTTATGAAATATTCAGCATTTAACTAACTTAATTTTAAAACAAAATCTAACTCAATTACTATACTCTCAATGCTGTGATCCTAGTCCAGGATCTCTTTGAACTTTTTAGGTTTCCCCCCCAAACTTCATTTGGAAACTCAACAGTTTCCTTTTTTGCCATTTCATTGGTCATTTTTCAGCCATCTTAACTGTTTCCTTCCCGTTTCTGACGCTGTTACCCATTTTCACAGCCATCGTAACCACTTCCTTCCCTTTGTTTTAAGCTCTTTCCGAACGGATTTGACCGATCCACCTCCTGCTGCTGCTCCATTTCTAGTTTCCTACTCCTTCCTTCCTATCTGTGCTATCCTTACGCCCAACTCTAAACAGTCAACCGCCAAACTCCTTTTGTCTTTCGATTGCTTTTTGCCGTTTTGGCTTTGGACGTGAGTGGATAATGGCGATGACAGGAGGAGGCGACGGGTCAGCTTCAGCTCAGAAATATCGATTCCCAACTCCAATCGGAAACAAGGATAAAGGACAACGGGGTAAGATGAAATGAGAAAACCTAAATGACAACTCATTCGGAGTTGCAATAAGTCACCCTTCAATTTGCCTGAAAACCGAGGGGGCGAAAAAAACTGAAAGGAGGGAAAAAAGAAATGGAAATGGAAGTTGGCTGTTAAAGTTTTAGCGTTGACAGCAAACAGGAAAAGCTGGAGGACATGGAGGGAAAATAAGTTGGGACGTGAGCTGCGTTAAGTAAAAGTAAGGCACACGCAATTCCAGGATTCAAGGCGGGGGTCTTGGACTTGGACTTGGACTTGGACTTACTTGTATGAGCGAGCGACTTTGGGCTATTAATTTGAAGGCAAACAACGCACGAGCCGGGAATTAGGCAGCCGACTGAGTGGATGTGGAAGTGAAAATGGAAATGGAAAAGGCAGAAGGCTGAAGGCAGCAGGGAGAAGCACCGATGTCAAATTTGTGAGCAACTGCAGCAACCGCTGATAAGATTTATGAGTGTGTGTGCGAGAGAGGGGAAGCTTTATGACTGGAGAACAGGACCAGGACTTAGCCCCAGACTCCGACATGAACGAACTACACACATCCGAGGGAAGACAAAGGACCAGGACGACGACGACGACGAATGACAAATAAAAGATTTTTATTATCACATTATGCGGCAGCAGATTTCCCTTAGATGTTTGTTGCTCAGTCGCTGCCCTGCGGCTTTTGTTTGTTCGCTTTTCTCGTTTTCATTCATTTAGAGATGGGAAAAGGAATTTCTACTAAGATGTTTAGGAATTGTCCAAAGTTATGGAAAAGCTTAATATTGGGAGTTGTTGCAAATATTAAAAAGATTCTTACTGAATCGTTTCGTAAGATCTTAAAGATCAATAATTCTATTGTTTAAAATTGCCATATCAAAGCAGTAAAACGATTTTATGTGTGATATATTGGACTCTGTCTATAAAGTCTTTATAAAAACTAACTAATTTATTTATTGGTTATTTTTGTGATTATAGCGATAATATTATTTAGAAAATATTTTATTATATCATTTGTAATATATTTTATAATATCATTCATAATATATTTTATAATATCATAAATAATTTATTTTAGGCATTTCAAAGCAAAGATCCTTGATATCTCACAAAGCTAAAGATTAGAAACAAAACAAGGCTAAAATTTCATAGCGTTTCCCAAAATCTCAGTATTATTTTAGCTAATATTTTTGTTGTTGTCTTTAAACCATCCCAAAAAAAAAAACGTAAAATCAATTCACTTCCGGGACCAACACTTTCACATTTTTCAAAAGGGACCCGCCTCTCCGAGATTTACTTTCACAAACTCACGGCTCATCACTAGCATTCATTCGGTGATTTCACTCGAACCTTCCTAGAGTCCCTCATCCTCCTCCTTCCTTCTCCTCCTTCACCTCCTCACAGTTCATCTTCGGCTTGAACTAGTTTACTTTTGCGCTTTTTTGGTTACTTAAGCTTTCACTTGCTCCCGCTCCTCATTCCTGGCTGGGTTTTAGGCCAACTTTTGTTGCTGGCTGCAGGTTGAAATTCAATTTGGCAAATGAAATTTCTAGGCGCGCACACGACAAAAGGCGACGAACAAGAAATCCAAGGAGAGGAATATCCGAAATTCAATCTTTCTCTCTACTACATTTTCCATCATTTTCCTTTACTTATGTATTTTGGTTATTATATGGCTCACAGAGCCGTCTGCTAATTAACTTAAAATAGAACAAAGGGTGTACGCATATAGAACGGTTGCACGATGTCGTCGCCCATTTGGTGCTGTTGCAGTTGCCCCTGTCAATTCCTTGGGATGAAGATTGATGCCACACGCGGCGTATACTTAATATTCCTGTTTGCTTCTTGGTCTGCTTCGCACGGACTATCCGTCGTTATATATAGGCCAACTTGGCGGCTCTTAATGTGCCGCTAAGCAGTGGATGCACAATTGAAATGGTCAACGGAGCGCAGTGTCTATGGCCACCGAGTGGAACGGAAACGCTGGAGGAGGGAAATTAGAGAGGGAGTCGCGCCGGAGGAGGCGGAGTTTAAAAAAGAAAAAAAAATGGCAATAAAAACGATTGCAAGGCAAGAGCCAAAACGAAAGCCAAGTCCATAGATTTCTTGGCCTAGACTTCAAGGCGAAGGAGGGACAAAAGGGTGGAGTAGTCGTCGATTGGGCTAAAAAGGTTTTAACTTGGCACAGTACAGAGGAGCACAAGCCTTGGCTTTTGATTAATGTTTCAATTCGAGTGCATAAATAGTGGCCATGGAAATAAAGTGAAGGAAATAATGTTAAGTACATTTTATGGATTATGAATTGAGTCTTTAAATTGAAAGTATTTATTTTTTCTTTTAATTCTAAAGTGTTTTTGAAAGCGTTTGCTATTTTTTTTAGGGTGATTTACAACATCGAAAAGATTTCTTTGGTGAGGCAAAAGCTAAAATTTAATATTTACCATTAAAGAAAGTGGACGTAAGCCACTTAACTCTTGGTTTCAGTGACCTCTGTAAAGGCTTTCTTTAAAATAAACTTAAATTTTAATCACAGATTAACGTAGTGAACTCCTGTGTCTCCTGAGACTTCATAAATTTATTAATCACATTTTATTCGGTTCCTCAGAGACATTGAATGCCGGGAAAAACCCCTTCTATCCCCTTTCCATTCACCTCACCCCTTGGTCAACCCTTTCTGCACATGTCTTCCCCTCCCCCCTCACCCGCTGCTGGCTTTATCCCCAACATCCACCTGTCAGCTGGCAATCAAGAATGTCCAAATGGCGACATTTCAGTGACTAAGAAAACTCGTAGAGTCAGTTTGGGATTCGATTTGATTTCAGTTAAGCTGACGGCTGACGTTGCCTTGCCCACCTGACGACCACTTGAGCCGCCTTCCCCTCCCTTCCTCCAGACTCCTGCTGCTTTTCTGGCCACCAAATGTAATTCATCATTTTGCTGCTGCTGCTGCTGGTGTTGTTGTTGTTGCGGCTGCAGCGTTGTCGTTTTCGCATTCCATTCAAGGTTGCCACCCAGATCCGCCTCAGCTATTTGGCCTCTCGCTCTGACTGGCTGACTGACTGGTCGCCCCCGTCGCCCCGTCTCGTTTTTGCACAAGCGCCAACTTTACTTTGACAAATTGCAACTTTTCGATAAATTCGAATCATTTGTCATTGACACAAATAGCTTTCAAATTGCATAGACAAACACACTGGGAAATACTGAAGCACACACACACACGACTCGTTGAAGGGGAGTTGAATGAGTGGCAAAGGGGGTGGGGAGGTAGCACTGCATTGGGGCGTGTAATTGTTGTTGCTACAACATAAAGCAAGCAGCGGAAATTCCAAAAAACCAACTAATTGCTAGCAACGAAATGATCTTGAAGAGAATATAGATTTATATATACAAAAATATATATATTATGAATATGTTATATATTATGTATTTTTTATATTTGAAAATTTAGAACATTTCCATACCTAAAACATTTTTTAAAAAATATAAACAAAGCTTTAGAGTGAGACTAAATTTATATTGAAATAAAAAAATAACAAAACTGTTGGCATGTCCCCCAAAAATATTTTCTTATGATAGTTTCGTAAATTTTAATTTCAACACAATAAAAAAACACTGAAAAAAAGAAGTCATAATAACCTTTAATGGCAGCCACAATTGCCACACAGAAAAGTTGCAAACCCCCTGTAAACCCCCCTTGCAACCCCTTTCAACATGATTCACAGCTGCTGCTGCCTGTCTGCCTCTCACCTGGGCCTCACCTTGCCACCTAGGCGCTATCCCGCCCCCCCTATGCCTATCTCCGTCTCGCCAGCGTCTGTCCCGCTCACACACGCCTCACAATGACCCAGTTTCCAAAGCGGAATGTAAACAAATTTGACCTGGAAAAAGAGTTTTTTGTTTTGTAAACAAGACGCGACAGCGACGCTAACGCAGGCAGCGACTGCGGCAGAGGTGGCTCAAAGTGTATATGTGTATGTGTGTAAATGGTGTTTTGGGGCAACAACAATAAATGCGAAAATTCGCCAACAAAGTAATTAAGTTGATGATGTTGTAAATTATAAAATAAAGTGTTAATTTTAGATTAATTTCAGAAACTAAAAAATAAATCTAAGCTTCTTTTTTAATGTTTTAAGTACCAGACTCTTTTTTAGCCAAAATTTTATTTAATAAGAGTTTTAAATATTAAAATAAAATGTGAAAAATGTAACAATTTTAATGATCTTGGGACTAACTTTCATAGAAAATATAAATAAAAAAAAATATAATGGATATTTGTATAATAACTCTTTCTTTGGTTGTTTGGATCTCCCTTCCTCAAGCCTGAAACCGCGTCGATGATCTCATAACTCAGTGAACTTCCCTGACCTCCACTTTCACTACTCGCCTGCTGGCAGCCACTTCTTTGCCATTCAAACATTTCTCACATTTATTACCAGTTTTGTTTAGTTTTTTTTCTCTTTTTTTAGCTTGTATTTTCTTGGGGCTCGTGGATTTTCCCATAATTCCTCATTTTTAGCAATTTTCTCTCTCCGCCTTGCTTGATGTTTTTATTTGTTTGAAATTAGCATAAAAAAAAGTTCAACAAACGGGATTCCGCAAAAAAAAAGAGTTTCATTAAAATAAGTTTGTTTTCCTTTGTTGTGGGTTTGTTTTTGTGTTTTGGTTGTGCCTTTTTATCTGTATCTATGATGGCCTTCCTTGTTTTTTTTTTTTTTTTTGCCTGAAGCATCTTTCTCCTTCCCCTCCTTCTCTGTTTTTTTTTTTTGCGCAAATTCGAAATTGGCTCACGTAATAAATATCATAAATTGCGTTTTACTTTGACACAGAAACCGTACCAAAAAATGAACCCAAGCGGCGCTCTCTTTTTTTCCTCTTTTTTAGTTATTTTCTTTTTTGTTTTTCTGCTCTCTGTTTTTATCTGCAAAATTGTTATTGTTATTTGTATTTATTTTTTTTGCCTTTGCTGGCAGCAACTCTCCCTTTGCGAAATACTAGTATTACGAGGCCCGATATCAGACAGAGATCATCGCCATCATTATCATCATCATGGGTGTCATTACAGAAGGTCGAAGGAATAAAAAAAAAAAAATAGGAACATTTCTAAATAAACATTGTTGACCTTTCGTTTTTGCGCCAAAGCCAAAAGTCATAGCCAAATAATGTTTTGTTTTTGTATTTTATTCCCAAGGCTTACGTGGCGTATGAGTAATTTGTTGTCTGTTTATTGAATTTAAATTGCGTTGCTTCCCAAATTGTTGTTAATTAACAGCGGCGGCGAAAACATGATGAAAAATATGAAATATAGTGAAACTGACAGCAGCAGAAGAAGAAAACAAATCAGCGAGGGGTTGGGGGAGAGGGAAAATCCGCTAAAAGACACGCAAAAAAGGAAATCTGCTGCGTTCAAAGTGGAGACATGTTGTCAGCAAATAACAAAAAATACAAAACAGAAGACAGCAAAAACAAACAACGTGGAACAACAACAACACAGGCGGTAAACAAAATGTGCAATTTTCTTGCTGTTAGCCTTCACTTCACTTAGCAACATTGTTGCAGCCAACAGACAGGTCCAGGGGGGGGCGGCATGCAGCAGTGTTGCAGGCGGCTCAATGGAAATGTATGAATTGCATTTGTTAAATGCAAAAAAAAGGAGAAGCCAACAATGGCAAAAACGCAAACAGTAACAGCAAAAAAAAAAAAACAAAAGAAAAGGCTAAAAAAATGCTGCGCCTGTGCCAGCGGCAGAAAGTGAAAGATGATCGCGATTGCAGGCTAAGAAATCAGGACAGATGAGGGGGGGGCTAACATGGGAGGGTGGGGGATAGGTTGCAGACAGCAGAGGGGCAAGCGGTGAGACACATACTAGGTGTAAGATGGATCGCACAATGGATGAGTGAGTTGGAAAAATGTTTATTACAGTTTTTGCATATCCTAGCCATAGGGGTTACTTGGCATTTTTATGAAATATATAATACAAATATAAGAAATTAATATACATATATGAAACATATGATTTCAGATAATTTGATATAATTAATATTAATTTTTGTATAAAAGTTCAGATAATTTATAATAGATATTAATTTTTGTATATGAATATTTGAACAGTTTTAATAACAGAGAGATTAACGAAAATTCATGATTTTATGGAAGAATAAACCCAACTTGAGCTGCATGAAAGCTATAGGAATGTTGATACTATTTTTGATAACCATAAATCTTTTAATCTTTGAAATATTTGTATCTAAATCTTACATATCCCCTCTTTTATTGAATCAAAAAATACTTATTTCTAGTAACAAGAACAAAATATGATCTTTATGTTGAAAAATCATAGAAAATTCTAATATTAATAATTAAAAAATGAGATGATTTGTTAAATATTTCTGATAGGGTATCACATGGAGTTAATACCCAACGTTACAGCCTTTTGACTATTGACTATATAATTCAAAAAATGGGCAGGGAAGAAAGATGACTAGAGATAGGCCATTCGGTGTGCTAATGACTTTGATGATTTGCAATTGTTGCCTCGCTCGAGGGCTGCCAAAAGCCGCTTCAATTTGTTGGGGAACAGAGACAGAGACAGAAACAGAAACGAAACACGGAAAGCGGAAAACTGGAGGCCGTAGCATCATTAAGTCGTAACTTAAGGGAAGGGGAGGATCAGAAGGCGGGTTAAGCAGAATTAAAATAAATAAAAACTTCAAGTTTGAGCGCTTAAGTTGTTTGTTCCTCTCTCTCTCTCTCTCTCCCGTCTCCGCCTCTTGAGCATAATTCAACTGCAACATTGTTGCAAATGCAGACAGACATAATGAAGGAGCTGGAACTGGAGTTGGAGCCGGAGCCGGAGTTGGAGGTGCCGCCGGGGCTTAAGACAAGCAGACAGAGAGAGACCGAGATTTTTGTGTCATGCGGCTGCTAATAGATCTGGCAAACATAGTGTGAAAAGGAACCGAGCCGAGCCTCTAGGAGCTAACAGGGGGGCACACGGCACCCTGCTCCCGGCTGCTGTTGCTTTTGCCCCTTTTGACGAGTTCCTGTTAAACTCATTTCGTATGTCTTCTCGTGCAGTTTAATGACTCTAAAAAGTTGGAAGTTCTTGTAAAGATGATGATTAACAGAGCGGCAAACAATGACGATGACAGAGGAAAGCGGGGGGAAAGCCCATAAACCATCATCTTTGAATTCTTCTTAATGACTTTTAAAAATCGAAACAAGAAATTGGTAGATCACAAAAAAAAACGTTTGTTAAAGGCTTTCTTTCTAAACTTAAACCACTTAAACTTTAATTTTTAATATTTCCAAACGTCATATATATTTTCCCTAACATCGCTTTTCTGAATCGATTATAATTAGTAACTTATATGTCCAACAAGTGTAGATTTTCCGAAATCTTCTTAAGGACTTTAAAGATTCAACCAAAAATATTGGTAGATCATAAAAAAGTTTGATAAAGTCATTCTTTTCTTTCCAAACTTAATATATCTTAAATCGCTAATTAATCCCTAATTAATATATTTTTTCATTAATACCGCAATAATATTTAAAAAATATATGCAACCTTTGTGCTAAATTGTTAGATTTTTGTATAAAATTATTGCCAAAAAATGATTTAGTTTGTAGTACTTTTCCTATATTCCTCGGTCCGGGAAAATCCTTTCTAGGAAAAGAGTTTTACAATGGTTATTTATTGATAAACTCTTTGAGGCGGACACCGTCCACAAGTGGCCACCCAAGCAGAGTTTTTCCCTGAGAGTTTTTCCACTGGGGAGTTTTTCTTTTGCGGCCAAGATTTATACACTCTCCGCCTCGCACACGACACGGGGAACTCCCCAATAGCCACACCACACCAAAAACTTCAACCCAACACAACTCCCCTTTACACCAAGCCGATCCTATCCACGGCTGACGGAGCCAAGAAAAACAATTCACATTTTCTCCTCATTTTTGGGGGCTGGCGTTGCAATATTTTTTATGCATTTTACAAGTGGGGGGAAGGAAGAGAGGGGGAAAACGGATTTTGAGTGGCCGGAAAGACTAAGGGGAACGGGGAAGAAAGCGGGGCGCTCGTGGACGAGCGGTAATCGAGCATACAGGCGCATTAAGCACCAGACAATTATGTTGCGGCAACATTGTTGCAGTCAAGCGCCGCCGCCGCCACCGTCGCCTCCGTTGTCAGCCACGCCCACCCACCACTGCCCCCTCAAGAAAGCAAGAAAAAAAAAAGAAATCATCAACGAAATTTTTTCTGCAAGAGCTTTACTGGTATTTTTTTTCTGCATGCGCAATTTAAATTTAGTCAGCTGGAAAATTTTATGAGGCCGAAGTCATAAAAAGCGGGCTAAAACAAGGGGCAACACCAGAGAGGGGGTGGTAGAGGGTGGTGGTAAATGGCGAAAAGTCTATAGTGGGCGGGGGGCTTCATTAGCGTGACTGTGCATTAGGAGAGACAGAGAGGGGGGAGAGAGAGATACTAACTAGTAGATGTTAGTTAAGTTAGTTGAAGGACCACTTAAAGAAGATATGACGATGGCCTCGAAATTGTAATTAAATTTTTTTTTAGAAATGTCAAAAGAGTATTCTATTTATTAAATTTTAGAGAATATATTTTTTCAAAACAAATTTGTATTTTATAAATTAAAAAAACAAAAAAAAACGACTGCTCACTGAGGGCTACCTTTGAAATTTTTGTTGAATTCTGAAAAGCTGTCCAATAAGTTTTTACGATCTGCCAACAAAATGTTAATTAAAATGTTAACAGGAATGCCAACCACCAGAAGCTTCACCACCCAGGACACTAGGCCTTGCATTGCAGGATAATCAAAAACCAATATCAGAGCTGATACACACCCCCCAAACTCTGGGTTCCCTGCCCCTACCTCCCCCAACTCCTTTCTGCCGTTAATGCTGCGTCATCATTTGATATTCATGAGGAAGTCGGAAAATTTCCAACAGCAGAAAAGCAGGGGGGAGCTGGGGGGTCTAGGAATTTGTTCAACACTCGCAGTCACGTCCTTGTGAACCTGCAGTGCAAAATTTAAATAAATGCTCGCGCTGTTCCCCCCCTCTTGACGCCTTTATAAAACAACACAAATACACAGAAAAAATTGAAGATTACATAGAATAAAACTATATCTTATGTGACTTTGATTTAATTAAATTAAAACTATAAAAAACATATTTTTAACATTAGTTTTTTGTTATTTTGGCAAGCACTCAAATCCCTGAATCTTGTTTTAAGAGAAGGGACATTAAAAAATAAAGTTTAATTTAATTAAACTTTAATTTTACCTTAATATTTCACATAAATATTTTTTCTTTGTGCACCCACACATTTTTCTCCTTATTTTTAAGCATTCCCCCCCCACATTTCCTACGCTTTTCTCTCACTTTTCCCGCGCTTTTTCTACCTTCCCTTTTCTTCATTGACCAACTGAGTCCATTAGCAGGAGAGTCCACAGTCCAGAGAGCAACTCGCCTGGCCATAATCACCTTGTTTTTCGGCCGGAACACCTTTAATGGCAACAGGAGAGTAGATTCCATGGCGGAGTCGGGGGTTTTGGAGATGTCGTTACGGCGGATAATCATTGTCAGGACGAACTGTGAAGGGAGGATTTCCCGGGGACCAAAGAACGAATAACGTTGCCATTAAATAAACGTAATTCAATGCACATAATGACAACAACATTTCCATTTTTGACTCCACGGGCTTTTCCGACCGCCAACAGCTGGGCTTAGAGGGTCTTTGTTGGTATTTGCATATGGCCAATTGGGCAATGTCAACAGAAGGCGGGGGTGGGGAGGAGCCAAAGAAGCTCATCGAAGTCGAAAGTCAGCAAAAAAGATGATTACGAATAACGAAAAGGGCAACTAGAGGATATTAGGGGAAGTTATTAGGGAAATATATTAAGTGGAATTACTGAGGGCGATTATTATTCAGATAAATGCCCGGATTGGTGGGATAATAATTATAGATCATCTTCGCCTTTTTAGCATAAGTTTTGGGAAACTTTAAAGGCAAAAGATTTTGTTTTTGGGAACTTTATAACCAAGTAAGTTAGGGAAATATTTTTTGGGCAAATTTGACCCCAGTAAAGACTTTAATTTCCTGTAAGTGTTTTTTTTTTTAAATTAATTTTTCTAAACCAATTTTGCTGCAGCTTAAAAAAAGAAACATATTTTTCTAGATTTCTATAAATACCCATCCATTTGTACCTCTAGAAATTTCCCTTCCCATAAATCCCTTTTTTACGTAATTGTGTGTTGGAGTAAAACTTTATTTCTGGATTGTTTTCTGCTGGAATTGGTAACGTTACAAATATGGCAAAAAGTCTCTATTGAACTATGCACTAAACATTGATGTATTATAGTTCGATAACGATGTGTGTGTGTGGGTGTGTGTGAGGTGTGGTGTGGAGTAAGACTTACACACTAATTCGAGTTGCTTCACTTGAGAGTTAAGTGGAAATTTATCGTGTGAATGGGGGGAAAGGGGAAAATTTTGCAAATGCAAAATGCAAAAAATAACGCAGTCGATAACTGTGTTGGCCGCATCCTTGAACCATTTCATTTTCACTCGCAGTCAGGCACTCGCACTCGCACACACACACACTTTGCACACTCTGAACACTCACACAACAACTGAAAACGTTGCACATACGACCCGTATGCACGCTAGTTGTTTGGCCTTCTTCTCATGCCTCCACCACCTCCTCCTCCTTCTTCTCCTGGCAACCTTTTTTTCCATTTTGCTTCCACTCCCCTCCTTCACTCTTGGTCGATTTTTGGATGCAGCCAAGTGTTATGCAACTGCTTAAAGGACTTTATCGTGTGATTTCTTTGGTGATTTGCGTTGTTTGAGTTTGTGATTTGTTGTGTGTGTGTGTGTGTGCAGCTTCATTCTCCTTTAGATTCCGTCTCCAATTCTGGCTTCTCCTCCTTAGAGCAGATAGCATTTCCGTCTCCAGCAGGAGCAGGTGCAGTGCCCATGGCGATAGTAGCGACACAGGCACTTGAGATACTTATATCCAGCGCAGCAGTGATGGGAATGCGAATGCGAGTGCGAATGATAGTGGCTATAGCAGGAGCTGTCGTGCAGACAGTAAGAATAGCAGCCGCAATCGCACATTGTTGTTGTTGGTTGAGATGATGATCCTAAGTCCTAGATCCTAGTTTTAGTTTTAGATATAGTTGTTATCCCGTGTTGCCTTCCAGCTCCTTGGCTTGCTGCTGCCAAACTGATTTCTGGCCAACGCTTTAGCTTTCAACTTGGCTTAGGTTAGGTTCTGGGCCTTCCAATCGAAATGTTGGCGTTGCCAAGAAACAAACCAAGTTTGATCAATGCTCCTCCATTGGCGGAGATACAACATTTGCGTATTTGGGTGGCCAATATCCGTACCACGAACCGGATCGTATTCCTTTCGTATATTCGTATATGGGTTACCATTGTTGTTGTTGTTATGGCAATTCATGTGGAAATCATGTCAATTGATTTTGGGGTACTCTGTTTAGGTTTTCTTAGGTTCCTATTCATACTTTTTGTGGTTTATTATGCCACAAGTTAGAAACGAGCACCAGAAATCTAATTGAACTAAAGTTTGGCTAAACACAAAAAAGGTTTTATATTTACTAAGAGATACCCTGGAAAAGAATATTGAAGGAGAAGATCCTAAGATGTATTTAACAATTATTTTTAAGGTTCTATTAGAGAGAACTTTAGCTATAACCCCTATATTTGTATTTAAAACTAGCCTAAAGTCACTTTTTACCACTTCTTTGAATTTTAAGTCTTGATATAATATTTTTTACCTATAAACATGTATGGGAAAATTCATTTCATTTAATTTTAATCAAATATAAATTCAAATACAACATTTTCAGGGCATCTGCTAGTCTATAATACCCTATCTTCTACTCATATACTCGCCTGGCACCGCGCACACTCAACTCTGAAGCCGTATGATTAATTCGCAATTCTGTCGCTGATTTTATGACCGAAATATTTGGTTATATTTTTATGCATTAGCTAGCTGCTGCTGTAGCTGCTGCTGTCGCTGTCGGCCCCCAAAAATAGATTTTGGCCAAATGCAAATTCATGCCTGACCCACATTTGGCGGCGGGCTGGCATTAGTCACCAACATCGCCATCGCCATCGCCATGATGGGATCTGTGTGTTGCAATCTGCAGCAATCGATGACACATTGGCGGCAATGATGAATGCATGCATATAAAACTGACGTCATTGTGGCAGCCAACACGGCGTATACGTCATCTTGTTTATGCGTTCAGTCTGAGATCAGCTGTAGGGGGACGCAACCTGCACTAAATGATGTCATTCATCATCATATCATCATCATTATCGGCAAACATTAGAGCGCTTTGAATGGGTGTTGTGTCTGTTTTTAACCTTGCTCAAAAACAGCTGCTAATTGCTAACTCCAATTTGGATACGCATTAAACAATCAGGAAATGTTTTACTCGATCACTTAGCACAGTGATTATGATCATTAGTCTGAGAATAAGAGTAACTGATTTGCCAAAAGTTGGTTAGTCAGCAGTCCAAATTGAGGTAATAATGCAATGAGAAAGAACTCGAAGAGTTCAAGGCTCCATAGGAAATGGATAGGTTTTTATTTCCAATGATTTAAAAATACTTGAATTTTATAAAACAAATCTAGAAATATAAAATTCTAACCTTTAAGATATTTTTTGCAATCGAAACTCTAACTTATATATATTGCAGTTACGTGATCGCAAAAAGAAAACCCCCGACTATATGTAGAACTGACTCAGATATTTCCATGCATACAAATTATATGATAAAACCCCCCCTAGTTGTGGTGGTTTCCCCAATAATTTGCACTCTTGCCCCATGCGTGTTGCTTATCAGCTGTCTCGCCTTTGTTTCAATATTATTTTTGGGGGTAAAGCAGCAGCAGAATGAGGAGAAGCAGCAGGAGGAGGAGCAGCAGCAGGAGAAGCCGCATCAGGAGGAGCAGCAGCAGCAGGAGGAGGAGCAGCAGCAGCAGGAGAAGCAGCAGCAGCAGCCGTTTAACCCTTATTTAGGTTCCAATTAAAGTCGTGAGGACAACACGTAACGCGGTTTTAATGTCAGGGACACACAGTCTGTTTTTCAAGTGTCCTTGTGGCGCTTAAAAAATAAAAGTCCTGCCCCACCCCCCCCCAAGCCAAAGTTTTGTCAGCCAGCCAAATCTAGTTTAAAAACGAAAGGGCCGGGCCATTGGTTTGGGTCCTTGGGCTTAGGGTTTTGAGCTTGAGTTCGGGTTGCAAGTGCACACGGTTTTTGCAGCACTTTTCCCCGCAGTGTTCAGAGTTCAAGTTGTTTCAAGTAACCCTTGAAGGACAACGGGGCGGACAAATAGCGGACCCTTGTGTGGACAAACCGAGGAAACAATCGCAGGTCCTTGAGCGGCACAGGAAGCGCCAATTGTTGGTATGTGTGTGTGTGGCAAATAATGGTGTTGCGTGTCGTTTTTGCCACAAAACGATAATGATAACCGAAAGATACAAGCTGACTTTGCCAAAACAAAAGATAAACAAAATAACAAAAAGAAATGACAGAAAAAAACGCGCAAAACTGGCAAAAATAATGCACTGAGGGGCAATGCAAGAGAATAAACTTCTTCCGGTGGCAAGTTCTGTGCGGTTTCCCTTGCCCCCCCCCCCCCCCCCCCCCCCCCCCCACCCTTGACGAAAACGCGAAAAGCGTCACTGACACTTAAATTAAATTTGTTTCCATTCCAGCGGGCGACACTTTCGGTTCAGTTTCGAAGTCGAAGTTTGGGTTCAGTTTAGGGGGTCTCTTAGCAGCAGATCGGGTTTTTGGGTTCGCCTTTTGGGGCCAAAGAAAGTACCAAGAAATGCAGTTTGCCATAAAATAAATTAAAAGGAAAGTAAAGCAAATTGTATTCTTTAATTTGCGGAAACTAAACGATTCTTTGGGGAAAGAGAAGACTGAAGCATAAATTCCAAGCCAAATTCCATTGTATAAGTATATAAAAAGGGACTTTTTAGGGCTCCTAGTAATATCAAAAATATTATATGTTCTACCTCCTTAAAATACATACAAATCCTAGTAAATAAATCATTAAAAAAATAAATAAATAAGAAGAAAAACAATTAAAAAATCATATGTATTTATGTCCTATCTGCGCTTTAATCTCTCGCATGTTTTCATCCTTGTACAAACATCATTCTCGTCACTCTCGACCACCACCTTTCCTCCTGTTCTCTTTTCCTCTTCTTTTTTTTTATCCAACTGACAGACACTAAAGTCACCGCAAATGTTGCAACAGTTTAAGTTGTTGTTGTTGTTGTTGCGGCTGCCGCATGTGTTTGTATGTAGCGAGGGTGCATGGGGGAGGTGCATGGGGGGTGTGATGCCTCATAACATCGGTGGCAACAACATCAGAGCAGGAGCATTCCATGTCCATGTCCATGTCCATCCGATTCTCCTCCATGGCCATATTGTGCTCAACTGCGGAAGGGAAACGCAACTGAACCGAGTGTGTGGAATGAATGGTGTTGATACACTTGACAAAAAAGTATTGTGTTTTATAGGTACGGAAAGATAATACCATATTTATAATAATTTGATTATTATTATATTTTTTTTTTTTAATATTTCTTTGATCATAACATTTGTATTTACAGTGTTTTAGTTTGCAGTTTGTTAGTTTATATTTTAAACTGTCTAAAATAAGTTTTTATTTATTTATTTTACTTATTTAAAACATTATATATTTTTTCTTTCTGTGCAGCGTAGATTCAGGGAGGGATTTCCTCTCGTTTCGTTCGCTTCAGAGTTCGGTTTCGGTGCAAAATTCTTGTTTTCTCGCATTTATTGTTTTTGGCCCGGACTCAGGGCATCGCCAAAGCCGCCGCAGCCAAACAAACACATTTCAATCAAAATGCCCGACAGACAGGGACAAAAGAAGGGGGGACAAAAGGACAGGGATATCGTCATGGTTCATATGTGGGTGGCCACCCAAAAAGAGGGATTTAACTGTTGCTGAACGAAGGGGGAGGGCATTCCCGCAATTGCAAGTGGCACTTGCCAGGTTTTTGACACAAGTTGGCTAGCCACATGCCAACGCAGGTTGCAAGCTGCAATGCTGCCACGGAAATCGAAATGAAGACATTCCCAGAACTCGATGCAACTTTGTCCTTTTTTTCCTTACGAAGTTACAAGTTTGACAGGCGAAACAAGGCTGAAACTATTTGCAACAATGCAAAAAAATAGTTTGTGGCAAGTAAAGAGAGGGGAAAGAGGTGAGGAAAGCGATTTCAATTGCTTGAAATTGGCATTTGTTTTATGTTTAAAATTGCAAAAGATCTGGAAATAATTAAAGAATTTTCCAGCTAGAAAAAAACAAAGTTATACCATAGCCGTTTTTTTTTGTATTTTATAAATCATTATGTAAATATTATTATTTGCTTTAAGCCCTCTCAACATCTTTTTACAGAAATAAAACCTTAAAGTATTTTTATTTTAAATCAGTTTAAATACAATTAAATTTGCTTGGTTTGGCCTTCACATTCCTTGCATTTATTTTCCCTTAATTTTTTTGGTTTCTTGCAACATTCCTTTAGCAAGAAATGCCAAAAAATGCATTTACCCATTTAGTCACGCCATTTTACCTCCACAAAAAAATACAAAAAATAGTGAAAACAAACAGAAAATGGTGGAAATTTGTAGAACAACGTCATTAGGGGAACCGAACAGCAAAACCGTTTGCCTTCGTTTATTGTTGATTCAATTTCTTTTCTTTTTTATTTTTTGGTTGGTAATTTATTTTCATGTTTTAATTTTGACCATCCCCATTTGACTCCTCCCCGCAATTCGTTTTATTATTTAATTTAACCAAAAATGTCCACGACACCTCGAGAATTCCAGCAAAATGCGGGCCACTCCATGCCACATGCGGCATTAAAAGCGGAGGATCTCTCCCTTTTTCGTTCTTTCCCCCCCCTTTTTTTTTCTTTCTGAACCCATTTCCATTTCCACTTTGCATTCGCCGACTCTGGTCTGGGGCTGCATGTGGCACGCAAGAAGTCATTAAAAAGCACTAAAAACGCAACACTCGTAAAAACAAGGCAGGTCCCGGGGACCCGCCATCATTCTCCACCTTCATGCTTTTCCTCCTGCGAGGCACTGGATGATGATGCAGCAGGCCATAAACAAAAACAACAATCCAAAAAGGGGCAAGTGCAGAGAACCGGAGAATGACAACAATTTTTGAGACACAAAAAGAAAAAACTACTGAAAATAATGAAAGCTAAACAGAGAACACGAGAGAAGCATAAAGAGAATAAGAGAGAAAAAAACAGGGAATTAAGAAAAAAACGTTCTCCAGGAAAATTAAAGGATTAAAAAGGGGCCTGGATTTAGTAAAAATCATCTGTAAGTCTGATAAATAAATTAAAAGGGTTACTTGCTACCATACATTTATTATAATAATTATCGATTTACAGCAACTCGTTTTCTTCTCAATTCCAGATTTAATTTAATCGATTTTTATCGATTATCAATTTTTTAATTTTGTTTAAAGGAATAATTATAAACTTTATCTTAAAATGTTGTTATTTTTTTAAGTTTAGAATCTAGTTTAAGCCACAAAAATGTACTTCCCCCTAACCCTCTTAAAGCTACACCCATGTTTCATCGCCTCCCTCCCCCCTCATCCTTATTTTTCAGTTCGATTACAAAAGTGCATAAACATTCTCCAGACTTGAGACTCAGACTTGGGCTCGTCTCCACCAACAAACGACAGCAACGACCGCATTCCTTCATATTTCGCAACGCCAAAGAATTCCATGAATTATCACATCCCCCACATGGGGGCCAGGGAAGAGGTTAGTATCCAAGTTTTCTTGGAACTGCCTAGAGGAAATTGCCTGCCTTGGTATTTGGGTTGTGAGTGCGCGTGCGTAAACTCTGCAAAATGCGAAAAGCTGACATTGAATGGAATCGGGGAGTGGATGGGATCTTGGTGACCGTCACTTAACCAAATTTGGACATATCCCCAAGGCTATTCCAGCAATGAGGAAACGTGGGAATAAATGTAAATGGTTAGGCAATTAGCAAACCGTATTTCTATCTGTGGGTGGGCAACATAAGATCAGTGGGGGAACAACACAACTTGCCATATTGGATAGGCAATTTTGATCTTAACTCTTCCAAGAAGAGGCAATCCATTTGTTGGTTTCATCCCATTATCTAGCCCCGTTTATAGATGTTACAATGGACTTATTGATTGAGATGACAAACTGTACACACAACTGGCTTCCCTATACCTTAAACATATAAAAAAAAAACATTAAAAAGAATTTTAAAGATTTTTGCAAACAACTTTTAATACTTATGTCTTGATGTTGTGCAATAAATATATTTATTCTTGTAATTATCTGATTATTTTTTAACCTTTAGATAGTTTATGTTTTCATTAGAATCCCCCCATCAATCATCAGATAAATCTATAAACAAAGCTTAATGAACGCTGACCTTTGGGATACATCAACGTTATCACAGCTTGGAATTCATAAACAACAATGTTGCACACTTCGCACATTGATCTCTCTGGTTATTTTCCAAAGACTCCACTGCAGCAGGCTTGGGCCCCGATTTTTCCACAATTTAATGCAAAGCAAGGCGGGGCATAATACGCATAAGCCTAACGCACAATAATGCCGATAATCAGCAGCAGACGACGCTCCCTCCTAGCTCCCTCCTCACCGTGCCCCAAGTCTCGTGACTCTCTCTCTCTCTTTCTATCTTCTCCCCTATCATCGCAGTGACCTCTCGGAAAACCCTCAACTTGTTGAATTGTTTACAAGCTTATTGTAAAATGGGGAACGGAAACTTTTGTAAACTTTTCCACAAAACGCAGAAGGGAAAACTACCCAAAAAAAAAAAAAAAAAATGTGACATTAGCCATATCAATTGAACAAAAGTAAAAAAAAAAAAAACATAGAATACAAAAAAAAAAAGGAAAGGCATTTGCTCGCAATGTGCCAAGTGGCTTTCAGTAAATTTCCATTAGAGCCCGAGTTCAACAGACAGTCAAGTCGGATTTACTTACTTATTTGCTCTGCTCATTAGTGGGTTTGAATTATTTGAAGGCGACTTTAAAACGAGCATTTAAACAAATTGAAATGTATTTGGGAAACAATGGCCAATAGCATTGACGTCAGAACGGCATCAGAGATATTGATTTTATATGAAAGTGACCGCCGACCGCCTGTCTATATCTGATGGATGCAACCATTGACATTTTGGTGGAGAAAAGAAATGCATAAATCAAACCGAAAAACGATCAAAATAATAACAATCCGAATGAGGAAGGATTTGGGTTTGCTTGGAAAAACAAAAACAGATCTCATCGAAGAGGGAAAATACTCTTTTTTTTTGGCAGAGCATTTTTTGAGATTCTTGAAAAATTTGTAACTAAATAATTGGTATTTAAAAATTAAAAGTTAAAGAAAAAATTTAATAATTTAAAGACTGGCAGTCCCATATTTTATAATATTATATATTCATTTTTGGCTTTCCTCTAAAACGTATTAAATCAAAATATATATTCACAAATTATATTGAAACATTATATTAACAAATAATATTGACAAAATATATTATATCAAAAATATTACTTAATGAGATCCAAGTAAATAATTAATCCAAAATTCCTATGTAAATATTATTTGAAGAGTCTTTGAAAAACCAAAGTAATCCCAGTTCTGTGAGTGAAATTAGTTTATTTTGTCTGCCTTCATTTTATTTCTTGTCTTCGATTTGGCTTTTTGTGCGAATCCCCAATTCATTCACCTTTTAATCAAGAAACCAGTTGCGGCTGTTTACTCTTCTCTTTATTTTGTTTTGTTGTTTTTTTCTGGGTCTGTTGTTGTTATGGTTTTTGGTCATTGCCAAAAAAAAAATCCGAATTTCCCCGCCGCAAAAATTCGCAGCGATAAAAACGACGTGAGATAAATATATAAAAAAACATATTCAACCAAGAGTTCGAGTACTGCTCGGGGGATGACTAATCAGAAAAAATAATAATATACAAATAAATACGGAAAAATAAAAATAAGAGCAAGAGGGAGAGGAAAGTGGAAAGGCTGCGCTTGCGCAAAAATAAAAAACATTGAGTTTTTTTATATTTTTTTTGGCACACAAAGCACTCGCTTGTTGATTTTTTGTTTACCAAAAGCATTTCATGAATGAACGAAGCCATATCTTTGTTTTTTTTTTGTGCCTTTCGATTCGTTTTTCAATTCGGTTCGATTCGCCGGCGATCCAATTCGATTCGAATGCGATTGCCCCCGGGGCGGGCAGGTAACACTCGTCGGATACTTGATAATGTAAAAAGCGCCAAGTGCTCGCTCGTTCGTTTCCCCTCCGATTTTGTGGGGGTCTCCTCTCTCTTCGAGTACGTGTCTTGAATGAAAAGCCCCACACACGCGTGTTTTTGGCCCCCGTCTTGTTGTTTTTTTCTCGCCAAATTATCTCCAACTTAAAATCTACAGAAACCAGCGAACAAACACAAACAAACTTCATGAATGAGAAGCGCTTGGGCCAAGGCGAAAAAAAATGTCAATACCAAAAATAAAATACTTTTTTTTCGGTTTCTTTTCTTTTTGTTTTCAAGAGAGCTCGAGAAGTTTCTCATCCGCAAGTGGGTTTTGTTTTCGAATTGTAAATGTATCTGGATCTGTATCTGTATCTTTTTTTTTTTTGAGGTAACTGAAGCTCAATGAGAATCTGAGAAAGTTTCATTTAAACTCGACTTTAAATAAATTGCAATATTTATATTTTTTAATGTATAAAGTTGTACAAATTAATAACAACTGTTTTCCTGATATTTAGAAGACGGTAGAGTTGGTTTACTTTTTCTTACTTAAAATATGAAAAAGGCAGACAACTCTTTTATGGATTTCAACACCTTTTTCATCCCAATTTTGTTTTACCAGATAATTTTGGACTTAGAAGATATTTAGAAAGATATTTAGAAGATGGTAGAGTTGGTTCACATTTCCTTACTCAAATATCAAAAGGCTTACACTGAATCCCAGACAACTCGTCTACAGATTTTAAAACCTTTTTTAGAAGGATATTTAGAAGGTGTAAAGTTGGTTTACATTTCCTTATTCAAATATCAAAGAATCCCATACTGAATCCCAGACAACTCTTCTAAGGATTTCAACACCTTTTCCATCCCGATTCCAACCAGACGACCACCGGCAGAAGCAGTCATCAAATCAAATGGAAATCGTGTCAGACACAAGCCCTCCGTGGCTCGTCATCTAATTTCATTAAAAGTGGCATATTTAATTTCACATTTAGACGTCTTCATAGCCGCATCTACCAAGCATCTTGCAGCTCGGATAACCGTGTGGGGTCCACTCTTACTCGACTGTTACCCCCCGAAGGAGGTTCAAGCTGTTGGGCAAATATTTCCGGTTTCTTGGTTTCTGGTTTCATTGTAAAAAACGCCAGCCACAAAGACAAAAAACATTTTCGTACGTTTAGGTATTTTTGGTTCACACGTGCGCGGGTAATAAACTTCAAATGACCGAAACTGAAATGGCGGTGGGTGAGGAGGCGGAGTGGAGAGGTAGGGAATGGAGCCTCTAGCGCTGACTTTGGCATTAAAGTGGGCCTGGCCGAGGGCAAGTCAAGTGTTGAAACCCAAAGGCAAAAGCAAAAAAAAAAAAAAAACAGAAAACAAAAACGTTTAAGAGTCGCTTTCATACCCCCTTCTCTTCGTTGGCTATTTACTATTTTTTTTTTTATCGCTTGCCTTGCCTTATTAATGTATCTTCTGTGTTTATCATTGTCGAATTTTAATTAAGCCAAACTTCGTACACGTGTAAGCTTAATGCGTTTATTGTCCAACAGGTTCAATGGCCTAATTTTCTATCTCATTCCTCGGATTCCCTGACTATTTCGTGAGTAACTGGAAAAGGAAAAGTGGCGGAAACTTAGGATTTTAGCCATTTTTTTCCGTTTTCTAAGCAAAATTTTATTTTAATATTGAATTGATAAATAAACATTGAATCTACAGAATAAATTCATGGTGATTTTTTTCTTCTTTCTTTTTATATATATTATATTTTATATGTATGTATAAATATTGCTTGGTTTAAGAACCATCTAAATTATTGCAATATTGTACTTTAATTTATTCGTTTTATGTAAGTTATGTTATGTAATTCTCTAACCACCAGAAGACTTTCTACAATTTTGATGACTTTACCTTAAAAACAATCCCTATGCTTTATCAAGTTTATAATAACAAATCCTATTTATAGAAGAGCTTCCGCAAAATTAGCTCTTTTGGGGCAATAAATGTTTATTAAAATTTTCCCTCAAAGTATTACGTATACGCAATGTGTTTCTATTCAAAAAGGAAATATATTGAATTTCATGGCACTTTGGGCATCTATTTTAGAATATAAACGACGCCCAACCCCATTCAACCCTCTGAGAGAAGCCATAAAAATTAATTTATTAATAACCCTTATGCGGCTCAGGGGGTTGAGTTTTTTGGCCCAGCTGACTCGTCATTTAAAGCAGCAAACACTCTCTACACTCAAAACACTAAACACATCACATATCCCCCACATTAGTGTCAATGCTAATGTTAATGCTAACGCTCATATTCCTGTTCAAGGATAAAAGCTGGGGCCGGACGAGACAGTGGAGCTAATAGGGCTACAAATTGGATAAAATTGGTGGAGAAATAGTGGCTAAAAACCAAGAAAAACTGTTGACAGTAACTTCAGATTTTCTTGGCCATATAAAAAATGGTAATTTAAATATATCTTATGCATCTTCTTACCAAGAACTTAACTTAACTTAAGCTTAACCAAATATCAAGTGTGACAAATATAAATCTAAGCTTTCAATTTTCACTTTTCTTTTGTTTATAATAAATACTACTGTGCGTAATACTCATTCCCTTGGCCCATGGCCACTGTCCCTGTGATTAGATGTGAAGTTTGTTTGACTTTCGCTTGTTTTTTGTTTTTTTTTTTTTTGCTAATAGACTTCACAAATGTTAATGGCATCAGGAAGTTGTGTGTTTCCCTCCCACACACCCTTTTCTCCACTCGAAAACAGATGTTTCACTCTGTTGTTGTTTTTATTGTTTATTGTTTTTGTTGTTATTATGTTTAGTGTTATGGCCATCGAGGGTGAAGTGAAGGTGTAGCATCTAATGGGCATGGGGCCCGATGTGTCCTGCTCGCCAATTTTTGGTATCCATTTAAAGTAAAGATATCCGGTTTCGGCCTGGCTTTTGTTTTTGGTTTGGTGGCCCCCGCAACTCTCTTCAAATAGAGTTCCCCTGGGCTAATTTCCGGCAGCAATGGGTTAAGGAGGAGGAGGAGGAAGAGTGTGCCCCCGAATTTAATTGGTTCGAGAAATAACTTCGTTGCGGGTGAGATGGCGCTAGGTACCTCCGGTTTGGGGTGGGTTTTCCCTCTCCGCTTTTCTTCCTTTCATATATTGAGGGGAAGTAAAATTTTATGCACAAGTTGTTGTTGTTGCTACTGTTGGGTGGCGCATTAAATTTGATGGTCTACTAAAATTTCTATCAAAGTGTATGCATAAAAATTTTTCTCTTGACATTTCTGTGGGGGTTACTTTTGGCTTACTGTAGGGATTGGTGTATTAAAACTTTATATGCATTATAAAATTGGATTTTATGTCACTCCTGAAGTTGCCATTAGCCTTTGGGACAAAAAAAAAAAAAAAACAAGGAAGAGAAACATAAAAAATATTTTTGATAGTCAATTGCGTGTGGAGTTCCACGGGGGAAGGCAGTTTTTTTTTAAGTGTTTTTTGTGTTTTAGAGTCTTGGCTCCATTGTTATTATTGCAGCCTAAAAAAATAAGAAGTTGGCCGTAAAGTTTCCAAATATTCTTGAAATTCAGTGTAATCGTAAAAGAAAGGCTTCCCCCAAAACACAAATTGAATGAAAAATTTGCCTTTAAAATTATCATAAAAAGCTGAAAGTTTTCCTCATTGTTTTCGATACGAGTACGAGTTTCATTTCAGTTTTTTGGCCTTTTTTGAGTGCTTTTGTCGCATTTTATTTGTTATAAATTTGTTATATTTATGACATCTGATTCATTGATTTTTTCCCCAGTCAGCAAAGGCCATAAAGTATTTGGTGGAAAATTTAAGTAAAGTCGTCAGGAATTGAACTCTCAGTGTTTTTGTAATAAAATAAATGCTTATTCAAAATTTATTCAATATAATTTTCTAAGATATTTACAGCTATAAAAAATCATTACTCTCCTAAAAAAAAATAATAAAAATTGTATATTTCCTGTCATCAGATTTTTATAACTCGCTGCAAATGAACAAATTATCCCCAACTATGTAGTCTTTATGTACATTTCAAGTCAGATAGTTAGGATTTTAATGACATTTTAAGCTGCACATTTCCCGTTTAACTAAATTCTAATCTGAATCTTTATACTTTTTCCCGGGGCAACACCACACATCTCATTCGCAGAACGAGTCAATTAAAGCAGCAGGAAATGTCCTCAACTCAATTTGTGGGCCATAAAACGACGGAGGGAATCACTCCCGCCGTCTATATCTTAACCGATCTTTCCGAGAACTGGCAAGCACCTGCTCTTCAGTGTGGAATCTCTGTGTCGTAAATGTCATAAGGAGAATGTATCGCTAAATTGGCACAAAAAATGTTACAGAAAATATAAAAAAAAACAATAAAAATTTTGGCTGTAAAATCAGACAGTTTGACCAGAGCAGCGGCCTTCTATCAGTGAGCTGCATCAGCAACGAAATTCATTTTATTTTGTAATTTTTAATGTTTTTACGAGGCCATAAAATTAGCAGCAGCAGCAACAGCACAAGTCAAGGCACAAAGGACATCGGAGGATGAATATGAGTTTCGGCCTCATAATTCATGCGACAGTTAGATGCGAGCACTCAGATAGGCCGGGCCATTTCAGAACAATTCCGAAGGAGGAGAAGGACGAGATCAAGGATGAGGATATAGAGACTGAAGCTGACTGAATGAGGCTTTTAAGCAGACTGCAGCAGCAGTGCCGCCAATTGCAGTGCAACGGCATTTCCTTTGACTTATGAGAGGTCGCCCAAAGTGATGGAATCGTGAAGTGATGGCGAAAAAGTATCGAAAACTTAGAAATATTTCAGATATTCATTTAAATAAAAATCAAGATATAGCATTAGAATATTAGATATTATTAAGTTAAAAAAAAAATCGATTTAGAAATCAACAAAAATCTAATAGAACTTCGTAAATCTTATGCCTATTTTCAGAATCGTGGAACGATAGGAAAAAATATCGAACATTTAGGAAGATTTCAGATATTTGTTTATATAAAGACCAAGACAGAGCATTCGATTTTTAGTTATTATTTACTCAGGAAAAAAATGGAATTTTAAATCCAAAAAATCTAACATTTTCTAAATCTAATGCCCAATTTTTAGAGATATTTTTTATTAAAAAATTGCATTGATTTTGTCCATCTCTTTGTCAATTTGTTGTCCTTTTGCTGCATTGCTGCATTGATTGAGTGTTGAGCGGACGAAGAGATGCGGCACTGTGATCCCTCTATTATGTTTTGCCAGGCCAACAAGGCCATAAAATTTGATTGCTTTGCTGGCCAAAAAAAAAATAAGCCACTAGACGAAGAAGGGGGAGGAAAGGGCGCTGAGCTGGCTTAAAAAAAGAGTAGGACGAAGGGCCGAAAGACCAAGACTCTGGCAGGTGCATATAGCCAAACCGACGAGTATTTTTTTATATTTTTCTTTTTTTGTTTTATGGAAACTGTGGCGGCGGTGTAAAACGGTGCTGCTGCCGCCGCAGCCACTTGCAGTTCCAATCAAGTGACTTTTATTAGGGGCACGGCGAATGGCGAACGGCAAATATGGGGTATAAATTGCTATATAGCCATGGCATGTAACCAAAACAAAAACAAAAAAAAACTACCGTCGCGGGGGAAGAGCCTAAGAATACCCAAAGTTTTTGAGTTCAAATTTAAGCAAGTCGAATGCAGTTTACCCTGAAGATTGGAATAGAGATGGATGGCCTTTCTATTAATGGAAAATAATAAATAAATGAGAAAGAAAAAATATTACAGATATTTATGGGAAAATATATAGCAGGCTCAGAGTTTCTAAAACAAAGCTCAAGCATTACTGGATCCAAATAGCAATTGCTAATGTTTATAATTGGTAATATTTATGATGTTTAATAATGACAAAAACCAAAATATACACTTACCCATTAAATAATACATTCCAATTTCTCCAATATATCTCGTTGAGCTCTCCCAGCTTGATATTAAATCACCGCCAACTGTAAAGAAACAAAGGAAAACTTTATAATAATTTAAAATTGTTAATTTTAATTAAAACAAGTAATTCAACTTAAAATTCTTAACCCTCAATCGATGTAGATATTCCCCATAAATGATATATCTTTCTTTTCCAAACTCAAATAGCTAATAAGTTAGGGTATCACCCATTGTAATATAGCCACAATAAAGCAATAGCAAGACAGAGCAACCAGTAATGAGCCGCTTTCTTCACTCGGGGGTTCCCCTTAGCGTTAGCTGCATGGTAAATAGATTTCGATTGCATGCCTTGTCGTAAAGCCAAAGGAGAGATGGAGGAAGGAGAGGAGAGGGTAGCCACCAGAGCCCTGGCCACCAGGTGAGGGATACACAATGGGGCAGAGCAACTCTGATTGTCTGCAATGGACGCGGCGCGATTGCTTTAGTCATGGTCTGTGGGATATGTGCGATAATTATACCATATTTGCATTTGCGTGTGGCTCCGTTAAACAGTTGAGTGAGTTGCTGGGCGCCAAGAGAAGCTTGGCTCCGTTTTTGTATTTTTATTTTTTGTGCACGGTTTTCGGGGCTTCTTCTTCCCGGTTCCCAAACATGATCACCTGGCATAATGATCTTTTAAACAACCACTCCGCCCAGGCGCCGTAGGCGTTGGAAATGATTTTATTACAAAATTGGTAGGAAATTTATGAGTGGACTCTTGTTTTATTGTTTTTAATTTTTTATATTCATTATTAGTTGTCTTCATGATTACTGACATTATTGTCCATAACGTATAAGTAATAAAACTGAACAAATTAATATAATACCCAAAAGCTAATGACTAATGACTTTGGATCGCGGGCTATAAAATGACATTTTACTTGGCTTTAAATTTGTTAAAGGGACGACGACCATTAAAAACTTGTCACAATTAGTAATCATAAAAAAAGATATTAAATTAAACTGTTTAATTGAGTGTAATGCATCCGCTTTTTTGGAAGATGCCGTCATTGGCAGATCGGGTCAAAGGCCATTTAGGGGTCCGACAGCCAAAAACATTTCAATGAGCCGCCTTGGTTTTGCTTTTATTTTTGTTTTGGCATTGTAAATGCCAATTACGAGAGTGCACCCAAAAAAAAAAACAGTAGAAATTAAACTTTATGATTGACCATTAAAAATCTGTTGGGCCCAGATCGTAAAAGCAAAGTATTAGACATTAAAAAATTGCTCAACTTTTGTGCTCAATTTGACTCAAGGAGAAATTCAGTTGTCAAAATAAAAACAAAAAACTTGTTGAGAAAGTGTTCGTTTTGATGGAAAACTAGAGCGTGTGGTTTTTTATTAAAGTTTTTTTTTTGTAATTAAATTAACATTGTAATTAAATGTTTGTTTCTTAGTTTATTTTGAATTTTTTTTTAAGTTGTTCCTCAAAACATTTGTTTTTAATAAAACCAAAAAATGCTTATACATTTTTAAACCAAATACAACCCATGCAATATCGATATTCATTAACTAATAAAGTCTCAACACCAAAACAGATCATAAACTATATCCCGATTTCTTGCCTTGACAACATTTAAGCGCCACAAAAAAAAAACATATAAAAACGAGAATCAAATCGAAACAAAAATCGCGAAATTCTGTTACCTGTCTCAGGTCATTGAATGCAGTTCTCCCTCTTTATATCCCTTTCTCTCCTGATCTTCTCCTGGTTTTACCTTTTCCTACTCACTTCGATTACAAAACTGTTGAATGAATTCCGCGCTGCCTGTGAAAGTCGCTCAGCTCAGACCCCGAAAATTGGATTCTGCTTTTGAGTTGCCGCCGAGTCGAAATTCCAAGAAGGACATCGGACAGCGTTCCTCTCTCCTTTTGCCCCTTTTTATTGTTGTTGCTGTGTGTGTGTGTGTGTGTCTTGTTCTCATTTAAGGCATTTTATGGCATTTTGTTTTAGTCGCCGCTTCATTATGATTTTTATGGCCACTTTAGCGTGGCTGAAGGAGGCTCCTCCAAAAAGGAGTCTGTCTGTGTCTCGGTTTTCCAGGTGGGAGGAGAGCCTTAAAGCCAAAAAAAAAAAAAAATACAAAAACGTTTCCTAAAGCTTGTTATAAATTTTTGTAGTCCTTCTCCTGAGTCCCAGGTGATTGGCGTTTTGGGTATTTCTTGCCTGATTTTTACGCTTTAAATATCCTTGGAAATGTTCTCCTTAATTCTTTTCGATTTCGATCTTGTTTTCTGTGTTTTCAGTTTGAAATAAAGTTGCTTTCCTTAATTGCCTTCATTAATTTTGGTACAATATCAACGATTTGGGATTATTTTAGGACTCAATAAAGGAGCATTGAAATAAGTTAAGAATTTTGAGGGGTTTGCAGATGTTTTTGTAAGGCGACTTTTTAGTACAAACATTAAATTAAATAAAATTATATGCAATTTGTAATTATTTGAATTGAAATAATACATTTTTAATTATTTTTATAATATTAAAATGAAATTTTAAATAAAAACAAATTTAATTCGCAAACAACATTCCCGAAATGCCTTTTGAGGTTCCCATTTAGACTCCACTTTTAAGGCATTTCAAGTCTTCTGCAGTTCAATGAGCTCCTGCAAGGTAAATTCCCCCGAAAACCAGCAAATTCCTTAGAAAACCATAAGAAAAGAACCCCACACACACAGAAAAGGGAATTAAAAACACATAAATGTCACTTTCGAATAGCTTTTTGTTTTATGGAGCATCCTTTGCTGGACCAAAACAAAAGCCCCAAAAAAAAAAAATAAACAAACAAAAGTCTGAGCAACAAATTTGACGCAAGCGCAGCTCACAGATACAACTACAAATACGGTTAAGATGCAGACAGACACAGATACAAATACAAATACAGATACAGAGATACTTCAATGCCAGACAACGACGACGCTGAACTTGACAATGAACTCTCCGGTTGACCAAATTCGAGGGCAAACAAGACCCAAAGGTGATTTACCTTTTGTGATGCTTGCCTGCTTCTCTGCTCCTTGAGGAGCCTGTCCTGGCCTGCCTACCTAACAATAGGCAACCACCGATAGGCATTCGGGGATTCGCTCTGAGACCCGCCAAACACTTCTGGCGAAACCCATTCAGACGCACTTCGCACATTAACGCCCTGCTGGAACCGAGACCTGAGAGTTTGAGTCCCTGGATCGTTTCGTGTCCTTTATATTCTTTATGGCCTGGCTCTTTCGTTGTGGGAATCTCCTCCCAGCCAGAGACACATAACTGCAATCGGGATTCTTGGAACTGACCACTGAACTGGTGTCGGTCATTTCAAAAGCGTGCCGTAATCTCTTTTCAAAAACCAAAAGCGGAAAAAAAACTAAATAAACAAGAAGCAGAATTAATGCAGTCCTTGTCGTCGTTCTTAATCAATATCACAGGCAGAGGATGTGAAGCATTTTTAGTCAATGAATTGATAAAAATTCGGAGAAAATTTAGAGACCTAAAAAAGGCTCAGAAAAGGATATACATATGTCTAGGGGATTTCTTATAAATGATTTAGACCAGGATTGTTTTTTGTGAAATATGAAGAATGAATATCTTGGATTTGTTTGTCATTATTATAATTTAAATGTAAAAACCGAATTTTTTTTGTAAATTAATAACAAAGTCAGAGGATGAGGCATTTCAGTCAATCAATCGATGATAATTTGGAGAAAATTGAGAAACCTAAACAAGGCTGTTTTTGGTCTCAAAAAAGAATAAATGTATAAGGAATTTCATTCAACAAATTTTAAGTATTTTTTGTGAAGCATGAAATTTAAATAAATTCTCAATCTCAATTACGAATTTGTATATAACTAAAAATATAATTCGAATTTAGTTTCCCTTTACACTTCTCCATAAATATTAATATGATATTTATCCCAAGAGTTAGTGCACACTTGATAGATAACCATAAAGATGTGTGCCCTCTGTGCGCCATAAATTATGTCTCTTCTCAACGACTTGGTTTCGGTTAACTGAACTCTGAAGTAAGTCCAAGACCCGAGTCCCTATCCCTGTCCCCACCCCACACACATTGTCCATCCATTCAGAATGGTCTCGATTAGCGATAATATCTCGTCGCATTGTCATAATTCTTGGAGAGCGCACAGAAAAGCCATTAAAATCTCAATGCCACTCCGGACAACGCTGCGGCTTAGCTTTCTTCTAATCATCTGGCAATGACAATGACAATGACCCCAAGTTTGTTTACTTTGACCAGGCTACTGGCTAGTGCTGCTGCTGTTGATATATTGGAAGCGTTTAGCGTTTATCGAAAGCCATCATCTAATTTTCATCAACTTGTTTTTCGCATACAATAAATCTTTCTTACGTTTTGAGGGTCCTCGAACTCTTGACCCCTACTCAAAATATGATAAGAGCCCTAAGGCATTGCATTTTAGTTCAATGTTTTTTTTTTTTCTTAATTATAATAAAAACAAGACGAAAGGGTAAATTAAGCTTTAGATAAGTTTTAAATTCTCCTGCAATCAAAAGAGGTAAAAATTGAGTAAACCTCATATCAAATCTTTTTATTGAGATCATAAAGGGGACACCACTCCTCAAATAATGCAGCAAAGAGAAAGAAAATGAGAAGGAGGAGCATCACTTTGGCCACCATTCGGACGCAGCATTATTAGCCAAGTTTACAGACACATTTGTCAATTTTATGGTGCCAACAGGACGATGTATGACTTTCGAGCTTTTCGGGGCGAAACGATGCCGCATTGCAATTATTATGAATCATTTTCCGGACAGCTTCAGTGGTGGCTGGAGGCGGAAAATGAGGGTAATGGAAATGGTAGGGGGGAAAATGGTGAGAGAAATGGCTGGAGGAGATCCTGCCTGTGAGTTCCGGATGAGATCTGAGTTAATTACCGTCAACGCTTCAACTTTTTTAATTCATTTCAATAAAACTTTGGCATACATTTTATTTGCCTTTCATCGGGAAATTTGTAGTACCCCTTTTTATAGGGTATACAAAGAATATAATTAATTTGAAAATTTTATTAAGCAAAATGATGAACAAAGAGAAGTTTAAATAATAAAAAAAAACAGATTTGAATGGTCTGATTTCATATTTTAATTTTATTTATTTCTTTTTATTAGTTTATTAGTTTTATTAGTCTCATTTAAATTTATTTACTATTATTAATTTTGGTGTTCTTTTTTATTATTTATTATTTTATTTTTATTAATTATTCACTATTTTCTTTTTATTTATGAAGCATATAAGAAGGAAATATTTTTGTGGTAATTTAAAATAAAAAAAAAACTGAAATAATTAAAAGGGTATTTCCCGGGTTTTCCCACTCTGAAGTGTTGAATGTTTTTCCTTATTGTATTTTTTTCTGGATGATCGATGATGGCATCAGCTTGACCTCTCTCTCTCCGAGTGTGTCTGATTTTATTGGAAAAGTTTTCTTAGCCAAGGGTCCTCCTCCCTACTCCCTCTTCTCTCACTCCTCCTTGGCCATCTTTTCGCTGTGTGCAAATCATATTTTATGGCCATCATTATTACCTAATTTTTATGCTATGCCAAAAAGAAAACTGCTGCTAAAACTTGGTCCAGGACCTTGTTGCACATTCAACCCCCCAGCCCCCCACTTACAACCTAAAAGGAATTTCCCTTGACTGTCTCGTTACTGATAAAAGTTTTCCCGCTCTTTTCTTCTCTGGCTTCTCTCTCTGTAATGTTTTTTCTTGGCTTTCTTTTTTTTTGTAATTTTATTTTTGCAGACAAAATGCGATTGCTAATTTTTCATGAAGGATAATGAATGATATATTGGCTGCAACAATCTGGTTCGGCATGCTGAAGGGGAAAACGGGGGTTTAAGTTTAAGGCAATTATTCAAACTATTTGTCAGCACAAACTGAAAACAAAAGGAAAGTCAAGGCAATAAGTGGATAGCATTTTGGTGGTAATTAGGCAAAAGTTAGAGCTCGACTTTGATAGCAGCTAGAATGAGATATGGCAGTAAAAGGGAAAAGGTAGTAAAAAAACTAAGAAAGAAAAAACTACTACAGAATGGCAAAAAAATGGAAACTTTCTTTTAAAAATTAATTAAAAATTTATGGTACAAATTTTTGGTAAGATTTTCCGTTTTAATTGTAGAAATTGCTAATCCTAATGTAAAAAGCTATTCAAAATCTAAATTTTATTACATAACAATCCTCTTTTTATACATTTTAGACTATAATCCAATATACTAATATTTTTAGCTGTCATTCCAAGTTGTTTTGGCTTATTTACGCCACAGTTAACTCAATTTAACTAGCAATTTTCCTATAATTTTCCACAAGACAACTCGATTACTGTGCTTGTCCCTTCCTCCGGAATCGAAACATCAAAGTTATATATATATATGGAAGAGCCCTGAAACAGAAACTGTCAAACAGTGGATCTGATAACTGATTTGAGCGATAAGCCAGCTTTCAATTTGCTATTTTCCCAACTCAAGGCCAAAAAACTTGGCTCAAATATTACAGATTCTGGGAAGAGGAAGTCTCGGGCCACAGACACATAAAGTAAATACATAAATGCTGGGCAAACGACTAATATGCGATTATGGCAAATCAAATGCTACTCCAAAATCAACACACAGCTCACACACACACACTCAGCATGAAAAAAAAGAAGGGCGACTTTTCAGTATTTTGCACATCTGTTCAAATCTTACTTTTTTTTTTTGCTTCTTTTCGGGCCAGACATTGCCGGGCAAAAAAAGGAGAAAAAAAAGTAAGTACAAACCCAAATATAATAAAAATCAGGAGCAAAAACGGTGAGTGTGGAAGGGAGGGGGGCGGCGGCGTGTCTGGGCAAAGGTTACTGACACAACACGCACATTGACCTTGATCGCAGACAGAGAGCGCTGATTTCTAAGCAGCGAGGGGACTTGAAGAAGGTCCTGGACCTTCGCAAACAGGACACGGGATAATAGACACAGGACAGGGGATAATAGACACAGGACAGATGGCATAAATTATCTGCCAATTTATTTACACTTCCCCCCACCTCAGTCTATCGCCTTGTTACTTCTCAAGTAAAGCGGCAGCCAAGTGTTAAAGTCAAAGGCTGATGAAGGATGGAAATGGCCACTAAAAGGACTTGAATGGGTTAAGTAAGTAAAAGTAAATTCAATTAATTAATAAAATAAATCAAGTAAATCAAATTAATCAAATTAATAAAATTAATATAAATAATAAAATTAAAGAAATTCATAAAATTATTAAGAATTAAATCAAATGAATCAAAATCATCAAAATAATCAAATTTATCAATTTAATAAAATTAATATAAATAATAAAACTAATATAATTATTATAATAAATAAGAATAATATAATTAAAATAAAAAAATAATAAAATTAATCATATTAAAAAATATTAATCAAATTAAAAATAATAATAAAATAAACAAAACAAAAAAGAAAATCGGATACCTTTGCTAGATCCATATACATATGTAAGTTTTTAGGATATAGTTTATGAACGATGATAATCAGCAGAAAATCTGACAGAGGCTATAGATAAATCATAACTTTATAACCCATCATAAAAATGTGATTCATAAAATATTGATCCATTTCCCACAGTTTACAAATTTAGCATTCCCCAAAGTAAGGCTTAAATTTTCTATTGCCCTGGAAAGCTTTACTAAATAAATAAATTTCTATAATTATTTAAATATACATATTTTACTTATTTGTCCCAAATTACTTAATACACCAAAGATTGCCTCTCATTATGGAATATTTTCAAAAGTTCCAAAGTTCCGGATGGCAATGCATAATCCAGAATCTCACCTAAAAGTAATCTTGAACTCTGCTTGAGAGCAGATTGGCAAAGTGGCATTGAGAGTTCAGAGGCGTAAAATCAAAAACACTAAAAAGCATTATCGCCATGCAGCAGCAGGAACCCGACGCCAATGCATAGAAAGCTCTTATCTTATCTCCACCTGGCGCAGACGACCTACAGCTCTGATCGGATGATGACAGCATCATTTAGCCAAAGTCAAAGATAAGCCTGGGCTATTTTCAGTACGCCACCTATGCGCGGGACCTATGCTGACTTTTTGAATTGTCTAAAGCTGATATGATGCAATGCAAGGCGGCTATATAAACCCAAGCAAATTGCACCAAAAGACAACAGACTTTAGGTGTTGGTCGTTCAGCGTACCAAGGCCGGAGCAGTTGAGGAATCAAGGAAGAGCAGGACTGAAGGACATAAGCCAGGATGAAGGTGACCCTAGTGATATTGGCCCTTGTGGGCTGCGTGGCCGCATTCAGTGTGCCCACGCAGAAGGTCAAGATCGCCGACAAGGACTTCCTTGAGAAGCAAAAGTTCCTTTTCGAGATCGTCTACCGTGTTGAGGATCCCCTCAATTTCGAGGAATGGATCAAGCTTGGCCAGAAGCTGATTGTTGAGAAGCAACACTATGAGGTAAGCAATGGGAGGGCGGGCGTCACCTTTGAAATGTCTCTTTCATGAAATGGCATCCTTTCTCTCTCCGCAGACCTTCGACTATTATATGGAGAAATTCTGGGAATCCTACAAGCTGGGTGCACTCCTGCCCAAGGGTGAATTCTTCGGCGCTTTGGTG
Organism: Drosophila mayri; assembly: GCA_008042485.1. NCBI lineage: Eukaryota > Metazoa > Arthropoda > Insecta > Diptera > Drosophilidae > Drosophila > Drosophila mayri. The sequence goes on along the minus strand of VNJN01009783.1, from coordinate 133,981 downwards.
AAGACCCACCACAAGCAGGCCTACGGTCTGTTCAACTTCTTCTACTACGCCAAGGACTGGGAGACTTTCGTCCGCAACGTGGCCTGGGCCCGCATCCATGTCAACGAGGGCATGTTTGTCTATGCCTTGACTCTGGCCGTGATCCACAAGCCCGAGTTTGAGGGTCTGATCCTGCCCCAGATCTATGAGATTTTCCCTCAGTACTTCTTCAACGGCAAGTTTGTGTACGAGGCCGAGAAATTCGACTATGAGGTGTTCAGCAAGTACATTATGTACGAGAAGGAGTACAAGGATATCCTCTACAAGGACTACAGCGAATTCACTGGCAACTTCTATTTCTACACCAAGGACTGGAAGACCTGGCAGTGGTACAAAATGATGGGTCTGGACCAGGAGTGGTATGTCGAGGATAAGTTCTTCCTGCGCGAGAATTTCGGCACTTTCGTCAACGATCCCAAGTACGTGGATGTGATGAAGGGCCTGAAGAAGTTCTATATGCCCGTTGACTATACCCGCGACATTGATTTCTTCAACGATGAGACCAAGATGAGCTACTTCACCGAGGATCTCGGCTGGAACGCCTACTGGTACTACCTCAATATGGATTATGCCTTCTTCCTTAACGGCAAGCAGTTCGGTTTGGACAAGGATCGTCGCGGCGAGTTCTGGATCTACAATGTTCAGCAGATTCTGGCCCGTTACTACCAGGAGCGTCTGACCAATGGCTATGGCGATATCCCAGAGTTCTTCTGGTACAAGCAAATCGAGTACGGATATAATCCTCAGCTGGTCTACTATAACGGTATTGGCTACAGCTACCGCAAGAACTACTACGACTTCTACACCTACGGCAACTTTGAGATGTACAACCAGGTTCAGAACTTCTTCAGCCGCGTCTACAAGACCCTGGAGACTGGCTTCTACAAGACCGCCGATGGTCAGGTGATCGATCTGCACAAGCCGGAGGCTGTCAAGTTCATTGGCAACTACCTGCAGGGCAATGCCGATACCTTCGACAAATATTTCTTCAACTATTACTACATGCTGGCCCATATGTACTTCGCTGATGTTGACTACACCGACATGGAGGTCTTCCCTAACATTTTCCTGAACTTTGAGACCATGTTGCGCGATCCCTTCTTCTACACTTTCTACAAGAAATTCACCGATGTGTTCTATCACTTCAAGTACTTCCTGAAGCCATACACCCAGAAGGATCTGTTCTACGAGGAATTCACCATCAAGGATGTGACCGTCAGCAAGCTGGTGACCTACTACGATATTGTGGACTTTGATGTGACCAATCTGTTGAACGATAAGATGACCTTCGTCGATGGACAGTTCGTTTGGGACAAGGCTCTGTTGGCCCGCCAGGCTCGCCTCAACCACAAGCCCTTCGAGTTCGACTTCACCATTGAGTCCAAGGCCGCCCAGAAGGGTGTCGTCCGTGTGTTCTTGGGCCCCAAGTTCGACGAGTTCGGCCGCGTCATCCCTCTGGAATACAACCGCAAGAACTTTGTGCAGATCGACAGCTTTGTGTACCCCTTCGTGGCCGGAAGCAACACCATCAAGCGCAGCTCCAAGGAGTTCACCTGGACCGCCGAGGACAGGATCACCTACACCGAACTGTACAAGTACGTCATGCTGGCTTACGAAGGCAAGTATGAATTCCCTCTGGACATCAGCGAGCCCCACAATGCCTTCCCCGATCGCCTGGTCCTGCCCAAGGGCTGGGAACACGGTTTCCCCATGCAGTTCTACTTCTTCGTCTCACCCTACACCGAGGAATACGAGCAGTTCTCCAACTTTGATTACACCTACTCCTCGGGCGTTGGCACTGGCACTCGCTTTGTGGACAGCAAGCCCTTCGGCTATCCCTTCGACCGCCAGATCGATGAGTACAACTTCTTTGTGCCCAACGGTTACTTCAAGGATGTCAAGGTCTACTATGTGGACACCTTCGCCAAGTACTTTGAGAAGAAGTACGAGCATTTCGGCACCTTCGATTACTCTATCGAGTACTAGGAGACCATCTTGGATCGAACTTTTAACCCTCATTCTAACCCTAAAGATGTGCCATGAAAAACGCATGCCATAAAAATAAAACACAAAAAATATGAAAATAAATTGAAAATAATAAAGAAATCATAATTAAAATCTGTTTAGTTTTATATATTTAACAAAAAAAAGATTTAAGCAACTAATTTCAGCTTTATTTTGAAAGGATTTTAAAAGAAATATTTATCTTTTTTTAATAAAATCCCTTATACTTCTCACATTTTTATAATTCTTTAGGAAAATCTCTAGAAACTCTAAAATTATAAATAAGTAAATTATATTAATTTTTTTAAATGAAAAAATAACCCAAAAACTTTTTAAGAATCATCTCATTTTAATCCATTTTTTATCTTTTTTTCATATTTATAACCTGAAACAAAATTTTATACCAAGTAGAAGCCCCCCTTAGGGTCAAACATGGGTTAAGACTCACTCCGGCGATTCGAAATGAAACCGAAAACTGGACGCTGGACTCCCCCTTTTTTCAGTTCTTCTTGTATTTCTCTCGCTTGGTAAACAGACTAAAAAAAAAAAGTGTAATAAAAGGTCCAAGTTCGGGGAAAAGAGAAAAGAAGTGCAAAGACGAGGTCCTTGGGCAGGAAACGCCAAAGGTTCGTTAAACTTTCAACGCCAAGCTAAGACCCAAAACGAGTCCTGAGTCCTGAGTCCTGAACGGTGTACGTTCTCCTGCTCCTTGTCTGAGCCGCTCAGCTTCAGAGACAGACAGATGGCGAGAGGGAGGAGGGGGAGGAAGAAGGCTGAGGCGCGCTCGTGCGTCGCTTCCTGGCCACGCACAAAATATCGACGCACTTTCTGAAAAGTCCTTGGGTCCCGGTCCTTCCTTCCCTCATTTGTATTTGGTGCGTCACTCCTGCCAGCTTGTGGGTATCGTCTGGCGGTGAGGCGCAACAGCAAGCAGCAGCAAAAATGTTTAAAAAAAAAGAACGTGGAATAAAACAAAACTGCCTGAAGCAGCAACCAAACCACCACCAACAAACATCAGCATCGAGTGGAGTGGCTTGGAATGGAGCGAGGAGGAGAGGAGTACAACAACCCAGTCAAAGACCTACAAAAAATGTAAATAAAACCAGACTTAGGGTTCGCCTTTTGTCCGTGTGCGTGAACCCCGGTTTTCCCCTCCGCCCACGAAGAAGTAGAGCCTGTCTAGGACTCCCCTGGACTTCCTGGTGCGTAAGGAGGCAGTCGTCGCGCACTTCATTCAATTCGAATTACTTGAGCTTGTCTTGGCCTCCACCATCCACCCAGGCCCGAGGCTTGGCCTATGCTTAGCCCATAAATTATCCTAAAACTTCTCCTGTATTGTTTACTTTTTGCCAGGCCTCTCAAACATATTTTAATTAAAATTTAATTTTTAAAAAATATATATGGCAAGAGAGGGATGTTTAATATATATTTATATTTTCGAAATTTTAATTGAAAGTTTTTTTTTTGGTAGATAAATGTTTGATTTGGTAATATTTAACAGAGAAATATTTATTTTTGTTAATATTTAACAAGTTAAAAGCTAAATTTTAAAGCTTTTTGTTGGCCTTATTTGAGGGCCAAGTTGATGCCATCCAAATTAAGAAACTATAGTTTTAATTTAAAGACCTAAAGCCTTAATCTTCAGATAAATATCCCGCCAAAATTTTTTTAAATTTAAAAATTTGCAACTGCCATTTCATCAGCCTGTTGTGTGTGTGTTCTTCTGTGTGTGGCCACGCCCCGCAACTGTACACCACACATGTGGCTTCTTCCACCTCATCCCCCCTTTTCTGTCATTATGCGTCGCTCGGCACGCATTTTTTGTTGTTGTTTTGTTTGCAGTTTGCTGCTGCTGCTGCTGCTTCTGCTGTTGCTGTCCACAAATTAGCAGTCGTCGACCCCAATATCAGTTTACGACCAGAGTCAGAAGCTTGGCGTAGGCCTGAAGCGAGAAGGGAAGCAGCAGTAGAGGAGCAGGGAGCAGCAGGGAGCAAAAGGGAGAAGCAGGGAGCAGCAGGGAGGAGCAGCGGCTGATACTGAGGGACTGAGACTGGTCCTCACCTTGCGCACTGGCCAGACACCGACGAACAACAAAAAGCCCAAAGAGCCCTGGAACCCAAGAATTGTTGGTCTCTTGCCGCTTTATTGTACATAATGATGTTGCCACAGTTTAGAATCAGTTCGCATGTTGCTCATCATAAAAAACAACAACAAACTACAGCTGCGGTAAAGTGAAGAGTTGCTAGCAATATAAAATAAATATAAGATCTAAAATCTTTAGTTTTTTATTGTATAAAAAAAAATTATATTTGCCATGCGATTTCCTTTTTAATTATACATATCCCTTAACTATAACTTTAACTACAGCTCCTACCCATCCCCATAGCCTCTGTTTAGGCCCAATAAGAAATTTGCTAACCACTCGCCCTGTGTCACTCACTTAAGAAGGCTTCGGGTTTCCATTTCGGGAAGTTAGTCTCTGACTTCGGCTCTTGGACACTTGGCTTTCCACCTTCTACCGAGTCTGTTGGCCTGTTCCTGTTTGCCTGTTCGTTGGCTTTCTGGTTTTTTTTTTATTATTATTATTTTTGCATTCGTGCCTCGGGTGCGAGGCCATGCCCCTGCTAGAGCTCTTTCACGTTCTGTTTTGCTAGCGAGTTTTCCCGCCAAATGCCTCAATTGGGGGGGAAAAAAAGGGCAAAACACAACAAACCAAACCGAACTGAACTGAACCCGAGCCGAGTGCAGCAGACAATACCACATGGCAAGTCCTAGGTCGGTTACACCACCACCACCATCAGCACTGGGCCCTGCTGCTGCTCGTCGACGCCACCACCAAGCGACGACGACAACAGCACCACCACACCAGAGACCAAAACCAAAACCAAAACAGAGAGCTAGGAGAACAGGGAGCAGAGACCGAATCCAGACCACAGAGCATAGCAAGGCAGAGCTCCCAGACAGATGCGGGCCGCAGACGAGAACGAGGACGAGAACGAGGATGTGGATGAGGACGAAAAGGAGGATGTGACTGTGGATGAGGACGAAATTGCGTTGAGGTAGCTACCGCACTGTAGTCACATTGTAGTTCAGCCTTTCCGTTGCTTCAATTTTAAAACTCGACAAACAAAATCAAACACAAATTTTAAATTAAGTTTTAGTTTTTAAAACCGTTTGAATATTAACCACATATCATATCATAACATTATCATAACATTATCATAACATTATCATAACATTATCATAACATTATCATATCATATCATATCATATCATATAATTATAATTATAATATCATATTATATCATATCAAATCATATCATTATCATATCATATCATATCATATACATATGTAATTATAATATCATATCATATCATATCATATCATATCATATCATATCATATCATATCATATCATATCATATCATATCATATCATATCATATCATATCATATCATATCATCTTATATCATATCATATAATATATCATTTCATATCCATATGGCATACAGTTTTAAATCCTGAATTATTATATTATATGATCTGACATTATAAATTGGATTATCGACTGTATTATATGGTATACCTCTCCCCAAAACCTCAATTTCACATCATTCCCTTCACTGCTTCTATTCCATTTCATCCCCAAATCGAGTTCTCCCCTGAGCCGCCGTGTGAATGAACTCAGCCAAGGACAATGATCTACGCCTCTGACTCGCAAATTGGACTATCGGGGACTCAGAGCTTATACAGGTCCAGTGCGAGTGCGAGTGCCACGCCTACCTACCGCCGTTCGGTTTCGCTTTTATTTTTGTATGCGATTTATTTGGCCAAGGGTTGGTTTATTTTTATTTTTTTTTTTTTTTTACGAAGCACCCCGCCGGCGTCATTGACATTGCAAAATTTTACGAGGACAGGCGATGGTGGCAGACAGACAAAACAAAACAAATCGTAAAATTTTTGCGCGCTTCCATAGAACCTCTAACCCAAACTCTTTATAGCTCTCTCCACCCGCAGTACTCTTGTATCCAAAAAACCTCTAAATAGACGGAGAGATGGAATGCTGCAGACCGACGTCGAAAACCACATGGACTGAAGTAGCGCCAGACGAAAGTGAACAATTCAAGTAGTATTTGCCAGGGGTTTAGAGGGAAACTCTTACTGGGGGTAGGAGAAAACTCTACACAAGGAAATTATATTAAAATATCTCTGCGTTTTTATATAAAAAAAAAGAGCTATCATTAACCTAAACATTTGTTTTTATCAAGAACCTAGATAGCAGTTAACGATAAATAAAGAAAATAAAAAATACTCCCAGATGTTTTGTTTTTTAAAAGCTTCTGCTAGATTTTCTAGAAGATTTTGAAGAGAGTTATGGAAAATTTATGGATTACTTTAAGGATATTGATTTCCAAAAAGGCTCTCCCCAATTTTTTCCGTGTAAAAGTGGCGTAAGTCTGTGACTGGCGTCATTGTCCTGCGGCTGCTGGCAGCTGGATGCGTTACGTTATTAAATATTTAGCGACAAGCCCCGTAGACCCCCATAAAGCACCACTTCTCTTCTGCCTTTCCCCTGAACTCCACTTAGTTGAAACGTTTAAATGCTAAACCCCCAGAAGAGGGTAAAAACAAAGGCTGATCCGCTGACTCCGCTGCTGCTGGTTGTTGTTGTTGATTGAATCGCCGTTATTGGACCAGTTAGCGCCACCAGACAATCGATCCCCATTATCTCTTGCCAAAATTGCACCTGCATTCGATGTAGTTTTGCACCTGCCACAACACCAGACTCAGGCTTTTGGCCCTCATGGCGGCATCGGTGGAGTTGAAAGCATTGCAATGGTTAGAGGGGTTTATTTATTTGTTTGCCGGCTGTGAGGTTATTTATTTTTGGCATGAGTGTGTGTGTGATGTAGCAGGGAAACAGTTCAATGTCCTTTGTGGTCATCGAAGGATTAGTCAGTCATTTTGAAAAGGGTAATCAGGAGAGAGCCCGAGCTTTGCTTTGCAGGTTCTTCGAAAGTTCTTAAGCAAAAACATAAAGAATTTGAATTTTCAATTCTTATTGGAAAGTCCTTGAAGTCCTTTCCCCCTTAACCAAAACCAGTAACGCAGCCTCGGGGCGCCTTAATTCATTTGAATTTTGCAGGCAAAAACTTTGCATTTCAAAACATTCAAAAGACTATAACTTCGTCTTGATCTGGAGGAAGCTAAGGAGTTGGACAAAGGATTTTGTGAAATTAAACAGGAGCAGCTCTCCGGCAGCGACATATTGCTAAACATGTTTACAACAAGGACGAGGCTCGTTTGGTATAGGGTGAGAAAAGTATAAATGGAAGGGCGGTGGTTGGCGACCACCCCGCCAGAAAAACCAGAATCCAGAATCCAAAATCGCAGACGCCAGACGACGAACAATTCAAGCAATTTCACTTTAAAAATTTGCAACGTTTAGCGCACGATTGCCACAAATCAAAGCGACATTCAGCAGGATCCATCCATCCCCTTCCCAGACAGCCAGCCAGCTATTTTAGATAAATAAAAAAATCCCCAAGAAATCCCCAGAAGCATTCGGAGCAACATATGTCTGCCCGCCAAATCAGAAGCAGACAAAACAAACAAAGACCGAGGGACAGACGGGATGAACACACAGGTCGAGATAAGAGCGGGGAGGAGAAGACACAACCAAGACAAAGACGCAGACAAGTCGCAAAACCGAAAATGTTTTAACGACAAAAAAAAAAAAGCAAAACCAAAGCCAAAATCTTTCGTAAAAGAAAGGAAAAGTTAACGAAGGGCCAAAGCACGAGGCCAGACGGAGAGCGATGGACGATTTTTAATTTGTAAATTAAATGAAAATATATATGATGATGAAAATATAAATCAAAATTAAAAGAATGTGGTTAAAAAAGTGGTTAAATAATAATAATACTTTAAAACATATATTTTCGGCTGAAAGATCTAAATAGATCACAAACTAAATTTTAATAAAAAATAAATCTAAACTAGACTCCTACCTGACATGACTCAACTCAATTTACTGAGAATCTGCTGAGGGCCTGATCCTGGGGGTACAGTCCTGTGGCAGGCGAAGCAGGAGTCATCCCACGTCTGCAGCTGTCGCATTGCTTCCTTTGGTGCGTAAACCTAGACGTAGACATCGCAGACGACAACGACAGCGTTGTGCCACTACCACCCACTTCACCTCCCAGTGATTTGTTGTCCTCACCAGACGACGACAGCCCCAAAAATTACCCAAACAAAAAAAAAACCAAGAGGGCCACTCCCGGTGGTGGCGGCTGCAGAAATTTACGCGTCTCTGAACTTTGACCCTTAGACGATGCTGTGCGACGACTATGACTGTGACCTTTGTGGCAGTCTGGCAACGCCCACCACATGCCCCCCGTTCGCCCCCCTTGTCAAATTTTATGGCGCAAGCTTTGTTGCCGCCTTTGTTTGGCAGTTGTTGTTGTTTTTTTTTTATGCGAAATTAATTTGTAAAACTTTTTCTGGGAATCAAAATATGTACAAACGATACGCAATTTCTGGCGAAATGTGCGGGGTTAATTTCGGATTGCGAGAAAGGGTTCAAGTTCAGTAAAGGTCAAAGTTCATGCGTGCAAAAAATTTAAGGATTTTAAAATTGAAATTATTTATATTATTAATATTCTATTTTTTTAAATTTTTAAAATCTAAAGTTACCAAAATTCTTCAATGATTTATTTGGTGAAGAGACTTTTCTTAAAAAGTAGTTTAGATTTATTTTAAAAATGGTTTATCTCTGAGTCCTTCATCTTAATTTAATTGTAATATCCATTTAGCTAAACAAACCAAATAATTTATAGTTTAGGATTTCCCCAAGTAAAGGGTTCACCAAGGGTCAAATCACACACTCAGACTCCTCCTCTCTGGGGGACTTTGACTCTTTACTGATAGGTTAACAACCTTCTTTTAGCCATGCATTTGCAGTGTGATCCATGTCTGGCATTAACCATTTCAAGAAAGAACGCACACCAAGAAGCACAACAAGGAGAAGACCGCAAACGATCTTTTCTGACCGCATCCTAAATCGCAGAATCGCAATAAAAAAAAAAAGGTGGCATCTGTTAGATATAAAAACCATCAACACAAGACGCGAGAGGTCCCGCTCTTTGTCGTCGCTTCTCTGCAATTCTGATTCTTCTGCCGGCGGCGGCGGTGCATCGAACTCTGATTTTACACAAGCCAAAGAACAACAATAATTACGCCTTAGCTAGATCAGAGTCCACAAAAAATAAAAATAAAAATAAACTATAAGAAAAAAAATTTCAGAGATCCACAAAGAATTCTTTTGCTGCTGCTTCTGCTTCTCTTTCCCTTTTTTTTTGCACATGTTTTGGCGGGCTGGCGCTTGGATGGGGACTGAGAACGTGGGAAGGCGCACAGGCGCATAAAAAAAAAAAATCCCCAAGCCGCAGACAGTGCACAAACAACAACAACAACCAGGCAGAAGAAGACGATGAAGGTCCAAAAACCAAAATGGAAAATGGAATGGAATCGAATCGAAGCGCAGTTAAATGAAATTTGCTCTCTATGCCCCACTGTGTGTATGTGGGTTTGTTTTGTATCTGAGGAACCACACACACACAGATACACACACACAGATACACATGCACATAAACAATAAATGAACGGGGTGAACGGACGCAAGGTGGCGTCGCAGTAGCAGTCAACGCCGCAGTCAGCTCCATTTCCCCCTCTTAACAAAAATCTTCCCCCCTCATTTTTAGAGTACGCAATGTATCAACCTTTCGTCATTTTGCGCGCCAAAAACATTTGCCCTTTTGACGGTTGAAGTTTTTAGTTATTTTGTTTTCGTTTCTCTGCAGAGTTGACTTTATTTTGAAGTTGACCAGACACACACATAGGCAGTCCTAAAAAGGGGAGAGCGCAAAAAAGAGAACCCCAAAATGCCACTTGGCCATGGATGATGCGCCACAATGTGGGCGTGGCACTTTGGCGGAGCGTGGAGAGTGGAGAGAATCGAGAGTCAAGAGTCGAGGAGCAACAGAAACAGAAACAGGAGCAGAGAAATCCATCCAGAGAAGCTTCTGCTGGGTGTTTGTGTGTTTTTTTTTTTTGCTTTGGTTTTGGTTCAATTCAGTTCATTTCGCTCGTCGCCCCCCTTTGGGTATTTGTCTTTGCCCGTTTTGCTTTGATCCCCTTATTCTGTCTGGGGGGCACACACACACATTCGATTTGTTTTTGCTCTCATTTGCCATTGCACTGCACTTCGCCCGCCAATCCATCCGTGTGCCTTGCTTGCCCTCTTCGTTGTTCCAAGCTCCATGTAATGGCCCATCCGTTCCCGTCATTCCCATTGTCGTTTGTTGGCTTTGTTTACAAGCATTTGATGGACCACTAAGACCGCACATTCACAGATACAACACACGCGCCCAGAATGCGCGGGATTTCCCTTTAATTTTCCCCCCTTTTGTTCTTTGTTTTTTTTTTGTTCTCCTCTGCTGAAATGGCGAGAAAATTGTAATTCTGTCACTGGGCTCCCCTCTTTCTCTCTTATCCTGGCCATCAGCATTTCCATTACCAACCATTGCGTCGGTTTCTTTATTCTTTTTATTAGTTGTACTTTATTGAATTCGCCGATTGAATGAATTGCTCAATGAGCTTCCCTCCAACACCATCGCCGAAGATGTACGCGGATGATGAGCAGCAAATTGATGGGCGATTGCCATGCGGAGCTGCTCAACGTTTTCCCCAAGCTTTTCGTTATTATTTCTCGCCCTTTTCTCGAGTGCAAAGTGCCAATTGGCAATGGGGCGTGTGCAGATGGTAAAAGGGGGAAAATAATAGCGAAAATGCCAAAATGATGACATTTAGTGGGTTCCCGCAACAGGATACTCCAGATAGTAGGGTTATTCCAACAGTTGTGGATTTATTTAAGACAAAATAAATGGTTATTTTGCTTGTTTTACTGTTTTTGTATAAGCAAATAATTTTTAGGGTTCTTAAATAATGATTATAATCCTTATAATTATATTGGTTTTTATTAGGTTAACAAAACCAAAAATAATTCTGTTAAATTTTAATATATTTTCCTATATTTTTAATTAGTTACAATTTTAATCAAATCAAAATTTATTTGAAAACAAAAAAAAGGCCTACAAATCAACTTTAAAACTAAATTGTTTACTTTTATTTTCCCTTCAAAATCGGTTTTCGAAACCATGTAAAAATATTAACAACAATCTGAAGTAAGTCCAACTCTTCAACCCCTAAAACTCAATCAAATGGCGGACGCAGAGGCCGAGGAGGAGGCTCCTCAAGACCAGCAGCTTGGGGAAGAGAAACCAGAAGAAATGGATGAAACTCTCCAAGGTGAGGATGAAGAAGAGTCAGAAGGCGGAGAAGAGGAGCAGCAGGAATCCGAGGAGGATCTCTTTGAGCTCCTAAACGAAAGCGAGTCAGAGGATGAGGATCAGAAGGCCATGTACAAAGAGTATCTGGAGGTGATCAAGGAAATCGATGCCCTAAATTTGATTATTCAAAATCTAAAGGCAATGGCCACTGAGTTGAGTTGTAAAAAATGCCAAACCCACAAAGACAGAGAAGAGTACAAGCGTCTGAGGATCTGTCTAGAGCAACAGGATATACATTTGCGGTTGCTGATCAATCGGGCAATGCAACTGCAGAACTTTGGATCGCGAAGGCTATACGAAGAATTAGAAATGGAATTAACGGACAATGAGGAGAGTTGTTTCTTAAAGGGACGTGCATCAACCTCATTCGGGGGTGAGGAGAAATGCTGCAATAGAGGCTGCCCCTGCTGCTGTTGGGAATCGGATTCATCCTCCGATTCAGAGAATTATGATCAAGCCTGCTGGAACGATTTCTAGGCCATTTGATTGGGAATATTGGTTGGGGGTTATGTTTTGTAAAAGAATATATTGTGTTTTTATAAAAAAAAAAGTGATGAATTTTGAGTTTACTAAAAATTAATGCTTAAAAAAGGTTAAACTCAAGCAACCCTTTATGAAAATCAAGTTCAATATATCTCGAAATCAATTTAACAATTCGGTATCTGCAGAAATTTATCTGCTTTAATGTAACCTTCAAAAGCATAAAAATGAGTGCACTCTTTCCCATATATTTTCTTTTAAAATCCGCGCCATTTTCTCTAGCTTCTTAATGCTCGCATTTCCGTTTCCTCTCCATCGCCTTGCTCGCTTTGCTTCCTTTTTTTATTTTTGTTCCTCTGTCATCATGAATTTTATGTTTTATTACAGCTGTTGCACTGTCAACTCCCCTCCCTCCCCCTCTGCCCTACTCACTGGTACGCCCACCAACAACCGATTCACGCTTTTATTGACACTGTGATTTCTGGTGACTGAATCCACCGGAATACGCTTCAAGAAGCACTGCTTCCCCCACTCGCATTAATCATAAAAAAAAAAACACTGCAGAATGCAGTTTAATTTGCCATGAAGTTCAGTTCGCGGGAGGGTCGCCTTCATCGTTCTATCGGTAGTTAAGCGGTTTATCACCGATAACAACCTGTAAGCCAACCACGTCAGTCGCATTGGATGACTCCTTGGGCCATTGCTGTTGCCGCTGCTGCTGTTGCAACGACACAAGTTGCACTTTTTTATGGCATCATATTTTTATGGCAGCATCATCAATGTGATGCCGGGAGTTGGTATTAATGACTGAATGATCTGCATAAAAAAGTAAGCAAAATGTGACCAAAATGCAAGCGCTATTTCAATCGAAGACAATGTTAGGGAAAGGAAAATGTAAATGTGTAAGAAAAGATCTAGATTGTCAACAAAAATTATTTAAAAAATGTAATTAAATAGAAATAGAAAAATTGAAATGGAAAATATGTTTAGACTACGCAAAGTTTTGGCCAAAATTAAAAAGAATAACAAAAAACGAGAGAAAATAAGGAAGTCAAGCGGTTCTCTAAAGTACTTCCCTGGGATAAGGCATGAAAAATTATGGGCATAAGATGAGAAAATTAAAATCATGTTTTAAATTGAAAACTTAAGTTAAATTATATGTAAATAAATAAAATGAATTGATTTTAAATTCTCAGCTTCTCGATGTCCTTTTTTTCGAGACTTTTCTTGACTTTTAATATTTGTACTTAATTAATTTTCTGCTTTTTTTTAACTTTTTTACTTAAAAAATTTAAACTAAACGAGATCTAGGGACCCTTGTCCCAGGTTAATATCTTATTAATTCATAGTTTATAGCATTTTCCTAGTCTTTAATGAATGTTTCATTTAAATCAAAGTTAAATTTCCCCGCAACATTTAATCCTTAGTCCAAACTTAAATGCTTCTTGTTTGAAGCCTGTTTTGTGTTTTGTTGGTTAACCTTCCGTTTTTGGTTTATTTTTGGTATAATTCCTGCAGCCATTTTGCTCTCGCGGGTCCCTGAAAATGACAGTTGGATTAGCTCTAACCCACACACACACAAACACACACAAGCAAAGGAATCAAACGCACAAAACACACACACACACAAAGCCGTGACACGAATTCCCGACCCTTGTTATCCTGGCCAAGGACGCAATCTGTCGGATGAGGAGGAGGAGCAGGTTTTTAGGGGGCCTGAGGCTGCTCTGCTTGGACTCGAATTCGGTTTTATCACAGCTGAACGAGCTTCGATACGTTTCAAGTCCAGAAATTACGCATACGACACGTTAAACGCTTAAAGACTTGGCCCGGCTTCCATTGTTCAAAATCATATAAAGGACACCATTTTCTCATTTACAAAAAAGTGGAGAACAAACATAGGCACACATCCTTTGATTATTATTTTTTTTCCAAGTTTTATTTCCCCACAAAGCGTGCAAGAAGGAGGATCCCTTTCAGCCTGTGCAAGATGCATGCAAGTTTTTCTTTACCCATCTTGCAAGCAGAGTTTTCTTTTTGTGTTCTCTTTTGTTTTGTTTTTCTCTGCCTTTTTTGTTGCTGTATTGTTGCTGCTGTTTTTTTTTTTTTTTTGTTTATGCCTCTACTGCATAAAATGATTTCATTAAAAAAGTTGTAAACTTTTTCATTTAATTTAACTGCAGCAAACAACATCTTTTGTGCAGCCTTTTCTGCTTCGTCTTTGCTTTTGCTCCGCGCGCTGGCCAACTATCTTTTCAGTTAGCATCTGCTGCCAGGATTCGGATTCAGGCAAGCCCCAGCCCCATGCTCTCTGAGCCATGATTTGTATTCTCTTCTTTTTTTCTGGTATTTGGGATGACTTTCAATTAAACTTTTCCGTTTCAATTCATTGGAAATTTCGCCAGCCATCTTACCAATAGGCCAATACAAGCCTTGATTTGTGAGAAAGACACACAATTAAGGAATTCTTTAGGATCCTTGAAAGACCTTAAAGACCTTAAACTTAAAGTTAAATTTTATAAATTTTTTCTTTAACAACAAAAAGAAAACCAAAAACGTACTACTTTTAAAGTTGAGTTATTAAACTTAAAAAATTAAGTAAAAATTGTATAAGGCAATAAGACTCTCAAAAAGGACTCAATAAGCTTTGAATTTAAAATCAAATATTTTATTTAATTATAATTTAACTTAAATTTTACAATTTAAAACCTGACTTTAAAGAGCCTTCATATTTAAGCTTCATAATGTTGACATACATCTGATAAATTTCTCATCTAATTCCCATAATTTTTTATGCCTCACCCCAAAGGGTATTTCGAGGGGTCGCGCGAGGACTCCAGGGAAGTGCTTGACTTCCTTATTTTCTCTCTTCTTTTTTTTTTGTTATTCTTTTTAATCATCCAACATTCACAGAACATAATTCAATTAGGGTCTTAATAGAGGGTTCGTGTGTGTTAGCGCTCTGGGACGGACCACCCCCTCGAGGCCCTCTTCATGTGGCATACGACACAACATGTCGTATTAGTAATATTTAAACACAAAAGCTCAGCAAATGTTGACATGCGTTGCCATTAGACGGACGTAACACAGCGATGCATTCTGACACGCACAAGGGATGATCGTTGGGGGTTGGGGGTTAGTGGGGGTGTGTGTGTGTGTTAAAAGGAAATTCAATTTTCGCACAAAGCAAGCCAAGAGGAAAAGAAAAAAAAAAACAAAGACCTACGCAGAACGTACGAACCAATAATAACAACAATAATAAGCTGCTTAGGAGTCAGCGATGCGAAAGTGAAGAAATGCGTTGTAATTCCACATGATGAGCTTGGGGGTTGCAGGGGTTGAGAGAAACATCCGCCCCCACCTCCTCTCCCCCGAGTGGGTGGCATTAAGCCACAGTTGTATATGTTAGGTTGCATGTCAAGGAATGCGGTTGCATGTGCCACGAGCAAGACTTCACTTATACAGAGCAAAAAAAAATTATAAAATTTTACAACTCGAGAAATGTTTGTTAATGATTTGAAAAGGAAAGAAGTGTACTCTATAATGTTGATTTGAATAAATAATAATTAAATAAATATATAATTCAATAATTTAAGATTTGAGCTGAAATTCATGTTCCCATTTTCTAATTAATAAAACCCTAAAAAAGAAAGTATATACGAATATTTGACCCTTTTCCCCTGATCAGGAGCACAGACTGGTGGGCTGTGTGTGTGGGTCCTGCGGGTGTTGTGTGTATCTTTCTATGAAATGTGTCATGTTGACAGCGTGGAAATGTCACTCATGCGGCATCGTAATGAGTTTTGCCAGCGATGTCAGCGACGCTGCAACAAAATTCAAAAAAAGCTCAAGAAAAGAATATATAGAACCCTAAACATACCCCAAAGTTGCAACTTTGTGATGTTGGAAAAGTAAGAAGAAAATCATTTGAAATATTAAATACAGCAATTTAAATTTGTTGAATAATTGTTAAATGTTAAAAAGATTATATTTTGAATGTAAATATATGGGAAGTCCTTAAGAAACTGATGAATCCTTTAAGAAAAATATTCTAAACAGTCATAAGCATTATTTTACTAATCATAAACCCGGAAATATTAAATACAAAAAAATAAAATATTTATTTTTTATTATTATATTTTATTGAAATTAAAATACTTTATTTCAGTTCAATTAATGTAATTCAAAATATGTTTAACAATTTTTTTTACACACTCTCAGTTGCAACATTTGCCAGCTTTACTTTCCCAAAAATAAAATCGTAAGTAAAAAACGTAACAAAGATAAAACACATTATTTCTTGGCAAGCCTAGTCGCCGCAGCAATTCAAAAAAATATATCTGGTGGAAGCCGAAGGGAAATATCACGAAGGGAAATAAGACGAGAACAAAATTTGCCTGTTGGCCATCATCATCAAAAAGTGTTTTGTTTTTGACTTTTCCGCAAAGAAGAATATAAAGAAGAAAACCCACCCACTGAACACAATGAGCCTAACCACGCCTCCGCCACCCACATGCAGCATATAGCATATAGTATTACGGATGTGCAACGTAACCGTAAACGTAGGCCGGATAGAGAGAGAAAGGAGAAAGCTACCATCGTAGGAATATCCGTTGTAGTAGAATTTCACAATAATTGCAATGCAGTTGCTCACATTCATACACACACACTAGGGGAAATATAAATATATATGTACATATATATAGTATATAGTATATATAGTAGTAGAGTATAGTCTATAGTTTGCTCTATATACTCTTGCCTTTTTCCGTGTCAGGGAGAAAGAGAGAGAGCGAGAGTAAAAGAGAAATGCAGCAAGGGAAAAATCGATCGATTTTTAAATGAATTTAGGTCACAGCAAGAAGCCCCCTTCCCCTCTTCCGACACCACCACCCATCTCCCTGGGGCAACTGCATTGGCATGGACTTGGGCTAGGGCTGGGGGCTGGTGGGGGTTGCATCTCTCGCAGATACAACCGAAATGAAAATGTCAGCCTGCCTTCTGCTCACGTAACTTATTTTAATTCAAATCAAATGTGGAAAAATAGATTGAAATGAAGGCGGGAGTTGGGTCCTCTCCTGTTCTTTTGGACAATATCTGGGGAGTAGCCTTGTGAAAGGGATTCGGTTGGGGATTGGGGGAATTGATGGGAAATGGGTGGTAGAGGCAAGCCTCACACGCACTCAGCGCATTTTCCATGGCCTTGTCAGGAAGGAGGAAATAATAGTGCATTTAAATAGTGCACCGCCAGAAATAAAAGGGTTAGTTTTGTTTATGATATTTATATAATATTAATAAAATATTTATATCTAATTTATAAAATCTTTATGCAATTTGTATGCAATTTTTAAACAACGATCACTATGATCTATGATCATTTCATTTAGAAACCAATGAATCTGCTCAAAACTGGCCACATTTCTAATAGAAACTAATGAACACTGAAAGAACTGGTAACACTGCTAAGATGTATTATGACTAAAAGGTATTAATGCATTTTTTGTAGAACTAATTTCTATTATTGTAAAGGTAAATCAATGAATTTTGGGAGGACTGGCATCAAGGATATTAAATTTTTTCACAGCAGGCATTAAATGAAATGCATGAAATCATATATCCTGGCAGCACAATCATTACACTCTATTTTTCTCCCTGTGTATTTAAGCACCCCACCTGGACCTTTGCCTCCCCGGATTGGCCATGCCAGACACGCGCCATCAACATGTGCATTTTACGAGCCAAAAAGAAAGATGACAGTGCTGGGGAGAGGTGGTGGCAGTGGAAAAAAAAATCCAAAGCCAAGTCGGTGGAGAAGACGGCGACGGCGACGGCGACGGCGACGACGACAACGACACATTGTTGATGTCTTGGGAAAAACCTGATGTATGTAGTTACCTCCCTCCACCCACCACCACTGCCTGAATGATGATTCCACCCAAGCCATGGTTGCAACTAATTTTACGTTTTTATGACACTCCCGCTACGTGATGCGATGGGGCATGAGAACACATGGGTTAAATCATAGACAGTCGCCGCCGCGACTGAATTCAATCACGTGTGGTCAATAAAAGATTGAATAGGAATACGAATACGAATACGGAAGCAGCTCAGGAGTCTGAATCAAAAGCATTATAACATTTCAAGAAATTTACTGGGATTAAGTAAGTGAAAGAAGTTGAGATTATATTTTCCAGAAGGTTTTCTCACACTATTTACCCTTTTTTCGACTGCCTCTTGTGAGGTGAGGCTTTAATTCTGTTAGTTTTCGGTCACTAAAAATCCTGGAAAAGGTTATGAGAAAGCTGGCAGCTGTTTGAGCATTAAACACAGTAAACTTGGTTTATAACTTTTTAATTAAGTGTTTTTGTAGTATTGATTTTTCTATCCCAAAAACCCAATTTAACCCAAATTCATTAAAGAGCCAAGTTCAGCTGTCATCGCATTTCTATCTTAGGTAAATTCCCCATTCTAATTATGCAATATCCTCAAGGAACACCCATAAACTGCACCTGTCACACCTTGAGGCGCCGCTGCAAACTGGGTTAACGATAAATTACAAATGGTGTCAGGTCCTAGTTAGAACCTTGCCTGGACGCCACCTACTCCTCCCTCGCCCTTACTTCGGAGGCCAGCTAGGTGCATGTGCCCCAGCAGAGTGCTCCAGTTTTTGCTCGGCACTCGTGCGGCGCTCGGTGCTCGCTCGGTAATCTGGGTGCTTCTGGTTTTTGGCCAGGGCCATGATCTACTACCAAAATTCAGCAGGCCAAAAACAAAGTAAAATCTTTAGAAGGGATTTAATATGAGACAATATATAAACGCACTTTCTAGGCTTGATTTTGGATAGTTTTCATTATAAAACCAATAATTATTAATTACCAAAAATAAATTAGGTATATTATTAGGTAAATTATTATTATGGATTTTAAATAAGAGAAAAAATATAGAAATATAGGAAAATATGTAATTACAACAATCGTTTTTATCTACCTTTATATTTCCTTTAATCATGTTTGGTAGCAGAGCGACCCTTTGTCTTACGCTTACAAGACTTACTACGTTGTACGTTTTACGTTGCAAGTTGCAACAAACGTGCCTAGGAACCAGTTGCACCTCACTCTTCTCCGTCTGAGCCTCTCTCTCTCTCTCTCTCTCTCTGTGTGTGTCTGCTTCTGGGGCAAGCCTAACTAACCTCCATCGCTTTGGCCAGACCAAACAGACCGCCCTGACGCCCTACTTTTCCAACAACGACGACGACGACGAGTGTCAGGCAAGGTTCGGCCTTGGCGCTCAGCAATGACCCGCTTTTGGCTCTGTCATTTGTTTTTGATTTTCCAGATTTTTGCCATTTGTCAAAGGTTTATTCTCAGAAAATAAGGAGCAGCTGGTCAACATTTTTCTACTTTTATTTTCCACTATTTATTTATTTAATAACCGCCTGCCATCCATCCCCAATAATTCAGGTCAAACCGCAAAGTCAGTGACACAATTGAAACAAATCGAAATGGATTTCAATTTGCGGTTAACCACGATTTTGATTTTCGGTGTATTTGATTTGTGGTTAGTTTTTTCGGAGGAAACAAAGAAAACCGCCTGGATAATCAGCTTTCCTTTAGAGTTCTGCTGATTCATTTGTGGACACAACAAAAAGGGAAATAATACAATTAATATATGAAAATCTCCTTCAGGGGGAAATAGTCATGAAAATGCGGCAGGTCACAGATACTGCCATGTTGCCAGACGATCCTTTTCCTGAGATTCCAAGATTTGATGTTGTATTAAAATGATTTACAAAATGTGTATGCTCTAAAAGTGTTGGTAATTCATTTCAAAATATTTATAAATGAATTTAAAATCATTATTTTAAAATCATAAATATTTTCAATTGATAGTCTATCTGAATTACCAATAAAATAAAATATTTGCTTAACATTCCATACTTTTCAGTGCAATTTTCTCTCCCACAATTACTTCAATTTCCCCTCTCCTTTCTGCTTTTCTATTTTTTCTTAGTAAATCACATGTTTCATTATATCATTTCTTATCCAAACACATCTCTGTGTTTGTGTGCATTTTGGCCCTAACTTACTGCCCACAGTGCGTATGAGTAATAACCGAAGAGCAGCAGCCAGTCGAAGGAAACGCAGTGACAAAGTTCAAGGGGTTTGGGATGAGATGTGGCAGCAGTAACAAAGTTCAAGGGGTTGAGACAAGATGTGGCAGCAGATTGGAGCTGTCATGAAGTAAATGCAATGTCGCCAAAACGCCAAC
Organism: Drosophila mayri; assembly: GCA_008042485.1. NCBI lineage: Eukaryota > Metazoa > Arthropoda > Insecta > Diptera > Drosophilidae > Drosophila > Drosophila mayri. The sequence goes on along the minus strand of VNJN01009783.1, from coordinate 113,780 downwards.
GCCATCGACCATTTACCATCATTATCATCATACTCATCATTATCATTCTCATCATCATCATCATTGGGTCTCTCTTGTTGATGGCCCTTGTCTTTTGGCGGCTGCGCCATTTATTTACCCAGCAAATTTTTTACTTAAGGTATATGCATGATTTTTTTAGAGGGAGTTTTTTAAATTAAAATAATGATTTAAGTGATTTTATGTATATTTTTTTTTAAAGGTATTCTTTGAAGAAAAAGTGTGCCATTTATGTCATAATAATATCTAATATCTATTCTTATATCTAGAAGTTGATGTGGATTTATGAATAAAACTAAATTGATTCGTGTGATTCCTAGTGGCTCTCTCCTACCTCATTTTAATATTAATATTATTATATATTGATATTAAATCCCTTAACAGGATGTCACTGATCTCGTTTCACTTCCCTAACTGAATTGCTCACTTTCTTTGTTTCATTTTTTGTATGTAAACAGAGACATAACGAGCTCCGAGGGGGGGATAACACGCAAAGTAAATAGTAACATGTGCATTACTTGGCATTCATCTCGGGCTGAAGGAACAGCACACAGCAATGGCGTCGCCCTCCTTCTCCATCTGTTCCACATTTAACGAGAATAATTGCAGCGACAGTTTGGCGCTACTGCACTTACCCCTTACAGTGGCAGAGGCAGTAACATTACCCCAACCCCAACCCCAATCCCAACGAAAAGTCTTTGAATGTCTTTGATGAAATATTGAAATTGTTGGGATACTGATGTCGGGTTACTCAGATACTTTTGGGGTCTGGCCAACATTGAATCTCGGCCGAGAATGAGCGTGAGGGGGCACAGCCCCCTCTTGTCACGTGGCGTTGTCCACTGGATGGTCCGAAGTCTTGGCCAGAAACGGAGGCCATCCGGACTTGTTTCAGCGTCAAGTGGATCGTTATAAATTGCTCAATTTTAGGAGGACCGAGAGGATAGAGAGCAAAGAAAATGCATTTTTAGTGTAAATAAATAATGACTCAAAACGAGAAACGGATTCGGATAGAACATATCGAGTGTGTGTTTGTCCTTTTTGGTTCTATCTACATTAACTTGTGAAATATTGGCTTTGACATCTAAACAGGAATTGGGCTTGAAATGCTGCCAGAGAGAATAAAGACAGAACTTGACTGCAGGCTAATTGATGGTCAGACTAAAGTACAACCGAAAGTCAGGGATTTATTTAGAGTGAATCAGAGGTAGTTTCAGTAGAACAAGAAAATCACTTCAAGCTAAATGGAAATTTGTTTATAAATATAAACCACATAGGTATACAGCCTCCAATTTATATAAATTACACAGAAATGAGATTCATTTCAATCCCGGATTGATTTCTCAAAACTTTTCTTTTCAACTTAATCTGTGCAATTTTTTTTTAAATTTCCAAATGCTAAATTCCAAAATGTATTCCACCATATAGCCTTAATCCAACTGATTTCCCACAAAAGCTAATCTCTTAAATTATTTTTTCCACTCACTTGAAAGTGGTTTCCCCCGCACGATTTTACTTTAGAAATTTGTAAGCTTATCAAAGTCACATAAAAGATTAGAAAATATTTGAAGAGTTTCCCCATTTCCACATAAAAATAGAAACGCTGCTAGTTTAGAAATGTTAAATTTGCTGATATTTCTTGCAGTTTTCTTTTTTTTTACATATTTTATATATTTTTTTTTCTTTGCCAAGTAACCGTTATCTTCAAGTTAAATCGGTTTGAGGTTGTTTTTTGTGGTTGACTCTTTCATCATTTGGCCCCCTCGACCCCCCCAAGCCCACAAAATTTTCTTGTTTTATTTTTTATTTTGGTTTTTTTGTGTATACATTTATTGCTGCATTTGTTGTTGTTTTCTTTCGGCATTACGGAACTGTTTCGGTCTCTGTTTTTGGTTTCGTTTTGCAATGTTGAAAGCGTTGCAAGAAAATGCCTTTGTCTTCTTCTTTTGCCTTGTCTGTTGTTGTTATTGTTGTTTGGGGCACCAAAAACAATTTTTATATATTTTATATTTTATTTTCTAAAGTTTATATATGAAAACTTTGACGAATCATTTAAATTTTTCAAAACAGAACATTTTAAAAAATATTTCAGTGCTTTGGAGTTATCCAAATACTTTTTTGTCAAGTTATTCAATAGTTAAATGGCTTTTATTAATTTTTTAAATAATTGTATTATTTTTTAAAATAATTTTTTACCGAAATTATCATATTTGATATTTTTATCTCTGTGTATTCTGTGTTGTTTTTGTTATTTTTGTTGGTGTTGCCATTTCTTGTTTCCATTTTTCATGCAGCCAACGCTCTCTTCAACGTCGTTGTTGTTGGTTTCATTTTTGCCTTTTTGGCGAATGCTGTTTTTTATTTATTTATTTTTTATTTTTCGTATTTTGCTGTGCAACGAACGCCAGAGAGTCCAAAGTCCATAAAGCATCACGTCGTCGGTTGTTGTTGTTGCTGTTACTTTTGCCGGTGCTTCTTCATTGCCGGTTTTGCTTTTGGTTATTTTGGCTTGAATTTTTTTTACTGAAAGTGGCAGAGCCACAAGCCAAGGTGAAGCTACTACTACGTTCCTTCTCCTCATTCTTCTCCTCCTCCGGCCATGATAAAAGACACGGAGGGAGGTTTGAGCTGCACACAAGACAAACGCCGTGCAGCAATACGTGCAAGAATAACAATAACAATAATAATACGTAAAACAACAACAAAAAATAAATAAAAACTAAAACACCAAACAGAAAATAAAATACGAAAAAAATGAGTTAAGAGAAACGGACGTTCATATATGGCCAAAAGCTCTTGAGCTCCAAAGATTTTGTTTTTGTTTTTGTTATTATTATTATTACTCTAGTTGTTGTTGTTGTTATTATTATTATTCTAGTTGTTATTGTTGTTGCTTTTTATCGCCTTTTCTTTGGGAGTTTATGGAACGTTTTTACTTGTGAAATTTTAAGCGAACGTTTTTCATTCCCATTTAAACTGTCTTGACTTTTAATAAAAAAAAAATTCGATAATAAATATTGAGGAGTCTGAATTAATTGTATTCTGCATGTTTTAGGAAAAATATCAATCCTATAAAATGTATAAAATATTTAAATTACAAACCAAAGCAAAAACCACTTTAAATACTTAAAGCCTCCTTTAAAGCCTCTCACACCTTTAGCTCTTCTTCATATCCCTGAACAACCTGAAACTGTTTTTTATGCCTCTCAGCAATTTTGAATTAATTGTTTGTAGCATATTTCCCTGTTTCTCTCTGCCAGAAACACTTTAGCCAAGAGCCGAGTCCGAGACTGAGTCAGAGCCACAAAAGTGGAATTTCCCAAGGCCTCGAGGCTTTCAGGATCTCCACAAAAAAAGAGATCATGAAAAATGAAAAATACGTATATTTTCACAGATAATTTATTATTTAAATTATAGCTCGTTTTTTGAAGAAATATGCCTCATTGCAATACCAATTGGGTTTAAGTCCCAGGCAATCCTCATTCATATCCTTAATTAACTCTGTGTTTTTGACCTACAAAATTAAATAATTTGCCCAAGGCCGCAAGGTAACTTAATTAATGAAAGCATTTCTCATCCTTAGCTTGTTGCTGTTTCTCCCAAAAATACTCATAATAATTTTGATTAATCAATTTCTGAGGGGGCAAGAAACCATTTTGCTTTGTGTGTGTGGCTTCAACTCCATGGCTCCAGACCAATCCGCCTCTGTTTTGGTCGTGGGAGGAAGCATTTCCCTTTCATGCTTAATTAAGTTGGTCACTTGGCTCAGGCGGCACTGACTTCGAGTGGGTGACGGATGGATGCGAAGGCAGGGGAAGTGGAAGTGGAGGCGAATGTAGAAGTATAGATGAAGACGGAGGCGGAATTGGAGGTGGAGACGGAGCCGGAAACACAGCCAAGACAATCACAGAAACAGCTCCATAGTTGCCTGGCTTCGATATAATAACGATAATGCTAAATGGGCCCTCATAAAGAAGTTGGATATTGTGACTTAAACCTTTTGTAAACAAAAATTATTTGCACTCAATAAAAGCTGTTAAAATGCAATTTAAACTTGTAGGAGAAATATTGATAAATTTATTAATATCAATCTAATATTTTAAACATTGATTTATTAAATTAAAAAAATTTGTTTATGAAACAATTTAAGAGAAAAAATGTAAGCTGGTTTTTTAAGAGATATGAAATCGATGTCATATTTGAAACATTGATTTATTCAATTAAAAATGTGTTTAGGGAACAATTTTAGAGAAAATGTAAGCTTGTTTTGTACGAGGTTTTGAGTTTTGAACGTGACGGAAATTGAATTTCCGGTTCTTGGCAATGACACTTTTGGTAAGAGGCAACGCCAACGTCATTATTTGCCATTATATTATTATTTTTTGCTGGCTTAATGCGAAAAGCTAAAAAGGAGTAGGTGAGTGAGTGACGCATGCGCAAAACTGAAAAAAAAACTAAAAAGAATAAGAAAAAATAAAAGAACAGAAAAAAAGTAAACTTAAGCAGCAAGCAAGCAGAGAGGCTGTAGTGCATCAGTGGCAGAGAGTAAATATTAGGTTGGCAAATATCTCCCTTCCGCCTTTTTGTCTTTTGAACTTCGCGGCTATGTACAAAGCGCTACAGAGCTCGTATACATCCTGGCCATAGTATACATCATTTGAAAGGTCTTGACATACCCTACAAAACGACGCTATGCATGATTAGTTTGGATATTTCGTTCAGCAGTTATAGACGCGTAAACATGGAGTTCACTAACGCCGAAATTCGCGCCATTTTAAAGTTTTCCTTCGTTAAAGGCAAATCCGCTAGATAAACGTTCCGTGAGATAAATGGTGTTTTGGGGGATGGTACTCTATCACTTCGAACCGCGGAGGAATGGTTTCGACGATTGACGGCCAGGAAGGTTTTGCTGTGTGTTTGGTGGGATTGGAAGGGAATCATGCACTATGAGCTGCACACTTCGTTGATGACTCGTCAGAAGCTACGGGAGCTCGGATGGAAGGTTTTATTGCATCCACTATATAGCCCGGACATAGCGCCAAGTGATTCCTGTCCGTGACGAACGCCCTTGGTGGTGTAAAGTTGGACTCAAAAGAGGCTTGTGAAAAGTGGCTGTCTGAGTTCTTCGCAAATAGGGAGGGGGGCTTCTACGAGGGAGGTATTATGAAGTTGCCGTCTAGATGGAAACAGATTAACGAACAAAACGGCGCATATTTGACCTAAATCCGATCACTGTAACCTTTTTTATAAAGCATTGAATAAAGAGCAAAAAAGCGGAAGGGAGATATTTGACAACCTAATATAAAAAAAATTTATAACAAGATATGTATATAGTATAAATATCTTTTTTTCACAAGATATAAAAATATCTTCTTTTTTTAGACAAGATATATGTATAAATATATTTTTTCACTTGACGCATTTTTATTAATTTGTTATCTTGCGGTTGCATTCAACATGAAATTTAAGATAGAAGCACAAAGACCAAAAAGTAATTCGGGAAATCTAACAAAACAAACCGAACATTATAGTAGTTTTAAGATTTTGTTTAACTAATTAAACTGCAAAAATATGATAAAATGCTATTTCCAAATGCAATACTTTCTTCTCCTTCTTCTTGTTTGAAAAGCTCGATTCTAGTTCGAAGTCCTATTCTATGTAAATTTTAATAAAAATAATATAAATAGTTCATAAGGTTTGGTTTATAAGGAAGCTTCCCCTATTATCTTGACATTTTCACAAACAATTTTTAATTATATATTTTTTGTATATATACATATATTTTTTCTTTAATGGATGGATGATTTTCTAATTACCTTGTTCACCCTCTTCATTCCCCCCCCCCCCCCCCCTCCCCGTAACAGATTTGATTTCCCACCCACCACCAGGCGTAAAAATGTGGCTTGATGGTCGATTGGTCGTTAGACTTGGTTTGTTGTTGGTCTTCTCGTTGGTAGCTGCAATTTCCTGGCACCTTTTCCTTCAGCATATATACATATATATACATATATATACACTATATACCCACTCCAACTGCCGCCGCATGCTAATGTTTGTTATAAACTTTGCAATTATTGCATTTACTCTCATTTACCGCCGAGTTTGTGTTTGCTGTTTGTTGTGGCTGCCGGTGCGCCGCGCTCGTTATTGCCGGCGCACACGGGCCACTTAAAATCGGTGGGGAGGAAAAAAAAAAAACATGAAATCAGGGCGTAGCTAGTAGGACCCCGAAGCCCAAGTGGCGGAATAAAAGAAAAATTGCAATGAGAAACATTCACGCCTGGCGCCAGTCGGGGTTCCAATTTCAACAAGACCCGCCTTGGTTTCAAAGTGCCATTCGAATTTCAGGCCCCAGGCACCATTATATCTGAGCTAGGGATGAGGCAAAACGAATTATAAATAAAATATATATTATCATCAATAAAATGAAGGTAAGATCAAGGATCTGCCTCACATCTTCGTTAGCTAACCGAAAGTTTAAGTGCCTGTTGGTGTCAAGTGGGTGTCAACTTTAAAGGTTGTCATTATTTCAATAGTTAAGTCTTTTTCAAAGACTGGTTTTTATCCTATTTTAACCTCCTCACAACCCCCTATGTACTCCCAAAGCTTCCGTTAAAAGGTGTAGGCCACTTTGACAGGCAGAAAAGCATTTCCGCGAAGGTATTCTCCAAACCACCCCCAATCCTGAAAATTGCTCTTCTCCTGCTTTCGTTTTCGCATGTTTTCCATAACAAACAACGACTTTTTGCCGGAGTTAAGCGTCCGGGAAGTTTGGGCAGATGGCAGGCAGGGGCTTTTGGCCATAATGCACGCCACAAATAATTTTGCAATTTACGGGCACAGGTAATTGTCGTCGCCATCGTCTTCCCCTCCCTCGTTCGACCTTCCCTTCGTTGGTTGTTGTTGCAGCAGGTGAGAAGAAAATAAAATACAAAACCTTGGACGTCGTCATCGTTGTGTGGCTGCAATTACGAAAGTGAGGACTCCACCTGCTGGGCGGGGGAAAATCCTGGCGCCACGGGACCGAGGTCCTTACAGTGCTTGGCTTCCTATTTCGCCCTCGCCCTCATAATTGGGTCATAAAAAAGTTATTTGTGTAAAATTATGAAAATAAACTCAATTGCAATAATTTGCTATAGGAGAATTCCAAACAAAAGACCGCTTCAACCGGATTACCAGGAAATGATCAAGGAGTTGCCTGAGCTGGGAGTTCCGCCATGAGCTGCGTGTGGCCAGAAAAAAGGGGAAATGCCCGCAAATCGCAAATTAAAGGAAATTTCTACATTTATGATTTTTACCACGGAAAGTACAAACCAATTTTAGTACAAATTTTCCTGAATTTGGAGAGATTTATGCCAAGAAAGCAATTAGGAAATTTATAAATGTAAAGACTAAATTAGGCTAGGAATTCCCTAATCTCCAAATCTTCAAATTAATAAATGAAAGGACTAAAATATGACAGGGATTTTCCAATCTCCAATTTTATAAATGGCAACGCCTAAAATAAGCAAGAAATTCACCAATTTTAATCCTTTTAATTTATTAAAAATTTTAAGTAAAACTTAAATATTTAAATAATAAAATCAGGCATTATAAATTTATCAGAAAAGAAAAACAACTCAATCTGATTTATCATATCTTTTCCACAATAAATCAATATTAATTTAAGTTTGCAGTGGAAATTAAGAAGAATAACTGCTCCCATTAACCCCACATTTAAGGCCATCAGACTGATGGCTTCAATATATTGATAAATATATATATATATATAGTTCAGATTTATTTATCGCCCACCCGCCCTGCTGTCAAGTGCAACGGTAAATTGCCATTCGATATGCAAATGGCAGCCGCCGCATTCACAAAACGCTGCGCTTTTCAATTGCTTTTCTCTCTGCATTGAAATCAATTTAACTTTCTGCTCAATGCCAATCATTGGCACCCCACACACACACCACACACACACACACTCACTCGGCTATATCAGTTCCGGAGCTGCAGCTCAAATCGGTGGAAGCAAGACAGACGACCGACGACTGTGGCTTGAAAAAAACAAACACAAACAATCAAACGGATCCAAAACGCTTATTTCAAAATTCATTTGTCATTTTGTGACAGGCGAACCAATATCGAAAGGGGGTGGCATGGGCTGCTTTTTTTTTCTTTTCTTTACTTTCAGGTTTTTTTTTTTTTTGTTTTTGTGGGGGTTGGTTAAGCTCCTTCATGGCCAAGCCAAAGGCAAATAAGCGCAGCAAAACTATTTCTATAAATATACCCTTTCCATGACGGTGGCTATAAACCCTTACAAGTTTCTTAAAAACGTGACTTTCTAGGGTTTAAATCCTAAACAGCAAATGAACCTTAACGAAGTATCGAAAAATGAATTATTTAATAAGTATTTTTTATATTTTTAAGAGTTTTCTTCTTGATTGCTTTATATTTCTAATTTTTATTTTAATTACCATATAATTTCACTATAAATTCTCACTAGAAATTCAATATAAAAACCAATTCAATTTTTAAAACCATCAAGAGTATTTTTAATATATTCTTTTCTAATTTAACTTTCATAAAACCTTAGTAAAAACAAAAATAATAAAGATTTTATAGATTATGACCGCTATGAAGAATGCAGAATTGCATTTCCTACCTCCCACCCCTCGCACACTTGGAGGACAGGATCGCTGCGGGCAATTTTCATCCGGCTCCTGACCGAGTCCTTTCCGTTTCGCTCACCTCCTCGGCGCAATCAGGAAGGAACATGACATAACACACAACGGTAATAGGAAAATCATCGATTTTATTTGATTTATTTGCCAGGAGCCGTTTTTCTCCTCGCCCAGTTTTTTGTTTGCTTTAATCGCTCCCGCTTTTCCCCCACTTTTCCCGCCTGCCATCCCGCTGCGTGGGTTCAACCACCGAAAAAAGCTTCTGGCAGGGTGAGAGGGGTGGAGGGGTGAAGGGGCTCTCCCTGTGGTTGGGTGGCTCTTTGGCGGTGCGGGCAATAAATCTCGGAAATTGTGTCAGAAAATGTTTCTCTGTCGTGAGTATAAATACGCACAACGTTCAGCAGGCAGGCGGGCGGGCGTATTGGCGGAAGTCAGAGGAATGGTTCCAGGGGTCAGGGCAACCATATTGAAATTAGAGGCACTTCCGCTTTGGATTTGCTCTATGTCTGTGTGTGTGTGTGTTTGCGGTTGCCTCTATGCGTTGGTATGTGAAACTAAGTGCCGGAAAGATATGCGTAACGAATATATATCCCCAAGGAAGGAGGAGAAGTAGAAATATCAGCACAGTCAGGCAGTCAGGCCGCGGGAAAGTCCCCTTTTTCTATTTGGGGCCTGGCGATTGTTTACATTTTTGCTCAAAATAATTCAAAGTTATTTTAGTTTCTTTTTTATTTGTTTGTTTTGATACGATAATTGGGCCACAAGCAAGTGCAATAAAAGCCAAAAGAATTTTTATAAATACCAAGGCGCCCGATGTTCTGTTTATTTATTTATTTATTTATTTATTTTTATTTTTTTTTTGTGGTGGTGATGAATATAAAACGATGTATGGATATTCCCTTAAAAGTTGGTGCATTATTAATTTGGATAACGTATAAATAAACCCCTCAGAATATCGAAATTAAAGCCTTTTTAATATCACAAGGCAGTGAATTGCCATTTAAGGAATACCTTTTGCTTATTTAGCTGGAAATATATTGATTATATGTTGGGGAAAAGTAAAATATAGACAAAGTAATACCTAAGATTGGAAAAGCTTCTAATATTAAGTTATACATTTGTTTACCAACCAAAGATCTAGAGATCTCACTGAGATGACCCTCAAACTTGAACCCCTGGCCAAGTCATCAATCTTCGGCACTGAGCAAAGTTCAAAAATAGGAATCAACAACCAGTTCCGCTTCGATATTTGTGACGAAAACTATTTGCGTAGCAGAAAATCTAAATGCGAAAATTAGCTCAAAGCGATTAATGATAAATGTTGATGGTTTTATTTTTTAGTCGTTTTCGTTGACTCCCTGCCTTAGTAGTGGTTTGCGTGTGGGTTAAACTCAAAACAAAACTATTCATTAAAATGAACAAAAATAAACAACTCGAAAAGAACAATTGACAATGGCATAGTTGTGCTTTTGCCTTGTTTTTGTGTGCAATCTATTTTTATCGTCATGCAGTTTATTTATAAAAGTGGCATTCGGGGTTCCATTATCTTCAAAATGGAATCACACAAAATGAACAGTCAACAATAGTGAAATAAACAATAATGACTGACAAATAATCATGAAAAATTACCAAGAGGCAGGCAATGGCTGAAAAAACAATAACAATTTTCAGAAACAGAAAATCGAAAATAAGAAAAACAATCAACGGAGAACAAACCTTGAAATTGAAAGTTTGCCACGCAGAAAAATCGGTATGAATCAGAATGAAATCATAAGTATATTTTTTCCCCCACCTCATTCAAAGCAAATATAAATAAAAAACAATAATAATAATTACCCAGCAGCAGCAGCAATGTTTTTTTTTTCGGCTGATTGCTAATCTCAGAATGTCGCGCATCTGCCAGATACAAATTACGTGCAGCAAAAGTTACTAAATGTATCTCCCCTGCCTTACCTATTTGTATCTCTGTATCTTGCATTTGTATCTGCTACTCTGCTTACTCGTTCTCAGGTGATTTACAATCCCCCCCCAAAAAAAGTACCTAAAGTACGATGGCAAAGAGTGTATAAATATTTAACTGTTTGTCTTTCAGGGTTCAGCAAATGTGTAAATAAATCAAAAAAGCCTTTGGACCTACAAGCAAGCGAGCAAAATGTGATGGATGTTGGGCCAAGGTATAAAGAATTGCATCCAGGCCAAAAATCTGAAAGTGAAAAAGGATGAGCAGGACAACCACCCACTGTTTGTTGAGAGAATAAAATAAGTAAATGTCTGAAGACAAGTCAAGAAATATTTAACAAGACCAAAATAAAGGGAAAAATATAGTGTAAAATTTTCAGTTAATTTTTTTTACTTATTCAATTTCATTTCTTTAATTTCTAAATTATATTTTTCTTAGAACTTGCCTGCCAATGTTAATGGTATTTCCTTAAACCCTTGTTACCTATCACAACAAACACTTGAATGTTTTTATTTCTTGGTAAATCTTGCCCTCTGTGGATTTATCTACTATCAGCTTAACTGAATAGTTTCATTATGCGCCGTATCATGGCTATATCTTATCATGGCTATATCAATGCCATGACTCACACACTCAACCCCCATAAACCAACCCAGGCGCCAACCCGCCAACCCTTTTTGCAGTCGCAATTGATTACGGCGCTTACCTACAGTTCCAGTTAAGCGTAAATATTAGCACTCAACCATCAACTCAACCTCCCCTCTCCACGCCCACGCCCATGCAAAGGCAAAGGGGAAGGGTTTTCTCCATTTTCAAAAGGAATTCCTGTATTTGGGTGCGTGAGTAATGTGACGACATTAATTTTCACACTCATTACAACTCCATTAGAAGGGTCAGAGGGAGCTCTGGTATTGGGGTATTGGTCACCTTTCCTTCTTTATTGTTTTTCTTGTTTTTCTTTGTTTTTGTATTTTTTTTTTACTGTTCCGCCCAGACCTGTGCAAATAGAGCAACAACAAGGAAAACGAGACACGGAATACTGCGGATGCACGCACAAGGACCCCCAATCCTTTCACCTTCTGACCCAGGGAAGGGAAGTGTCAACAGGAATTGAACTTTGTGTACAAATTAAGGTGCTGGAAGTATATTGGGGGAACACAGAAAATTTAAAATAAATATAAAAAAAAGAATTAAAAAAAAAATGAATTACAAATAAAATGAATTTGAAATAAAATGAATTTCAAATAAAATAAATATCAAATAAAATATATTTCAAATAAAATGAATTTTAAATAAAATGAATTTCAAATAAAATAAATATCAAATAAAATATATTTCAAATAAAATAAATATTAAATAAAATAAATATCAAATAAAATAAATAACAATAAAGTAAATATCAAACCAAATGAATAACAAATAAAATAAAATTATAAAAATAGATATAAATCATTTGTTTTCACACGATTTTTTTTTTTATCAAATGTAAAACATTTTATTAAAACCTTTTAAAAATATATCTCAACTTTGTTTTAATTTTTTTGTTGATAAACAACAAAGTAATGCCCATTTTTATCACATTTACCTGTACATTTTATATTTACTAAAGAAAAAAATAACATTAAATATGCAATGCTAAGATTTAGTTTAAGACTAAATAAATGAGGGTCAAGGATTTGCATATATTAAGGAGTCTTCCACAAACATTTCAAGGCGAAGAAAAGGAGACTGGCATATCGGCTGTTAAAGTGGCACTTTAGGTTCTGGCCCGAACCAACCCCTTGAACTTATCAACTTAAAAAATGAACAACATTATGGCCAAAATGTGTTTTGTTTTTGCGCCCTCGAGGAGCCCTCAGTCGCCTGCCAGACACACGCAGACTTGCAGGAACCCAAAGTGTATTCCCAAAGCAGGGAAAATCTATCGGTCAAGGCACAAGACATATTTGGGCCTTCTCCACTTGGCCTGAACTGAATTAGAGCGAAGCTCGCCTGTCGTTTAGCATTCAGCTCAGTGACAGGCCCGAAAATTTCTACATTCCAACAAATTCTTGTGCCGCCGCTGTTTGCTGTTCCCAAAATGCAGTCACGTAATTTTCGAATTTTCAACAACAACAACAAAACCGAAAATTTCACTGGCTGGCAGGCAGATGGAATGCCCGCTGCGTTTATCGTTAGACAAAGCGACGGCATCAATTTGTATCTGTAAATTAGTATTCCGCTGCAATTTGCCACGGAAACACCACAGGAAAAACAACAACAACGAAAAATTACTATATAGTATATACACATTGATTCTAGGCGGTTGGTTGTTGATAATGGGGGCGCCGTTGCCAATTTTATGCGGGATATCCGTCCGCATACGCCTCCAGCAGCCCTACCATGCCATGAAACCGAATGGAATCTCATTTTGGCTTTGGCAATAATCGCATTAATAATGCGTTTTCTGTCCCGACTCCAACTCCCTTGCCAGCTACCCCCCTCCAGGACCCACATGCAGTCACTCACTCACTCACTCGCTTGGCTGATTTGGCCTATTGAAATTAACAGTTAATTTAACAAATAATTGTATAAATAGACCTTTATCATGGATGGATTTCATCATTGCGGTTGTTCGGGTGTCATGTGGCCTGTCAACACTTTGCTTTGATAATCTGCTGGTCAGACGGTTCTTCACTGTTCCCGAGGAGTTAATTTTGTGGTTTCTATCGAAGTAAAAGTTCAGGTTTTTGGTATAAAAGAGCTGCTTTTTGGTTTTAAATTTGCTTTTAATGATTATGGGACTCTACTGGAGTTTCTTTTCGACTTAATTTTAGTGTTTGCAAAGGAGAAGATGAGCCATAAACACATCCTTAGAGGAAAGGTTAAGTGGAGTTTATTTAAGTGACTGCAATTTTTGGTATTATTATAAAATAGTAAGGCTCTTCGAGGGAGACTATTGCTAGCAATTCAATGAGGTTTTAGGCACATAAAATATGGTTTTAGTTACATTAAGGATCCCTTAAAAAACAAAAAAATATATTTTAAGAAAATAAAGTCTTATTTGGTACCCAAAAACAGGACATTAGGCATATATAAAATGTAATGTTGCTTAAAATATGATCCTAACAGAGTTGAAACATTTAATTAATACAGAAATACACATATTGTGTTTTCTTAGTTTCTTAAATTTTTCATTTTATTGTTAATAAGTTGTTAAATATTATTATATTCATTTCAGTCATTTATAAATTCAGTTTCGATAATAAAAACTAGACTCTCTTGAAACTTCTCCACTTGAAAACTCGAAACATTCATATTGCTGATAATAATTTTCAGAAATTCTCCCCTTCCTTTATTTTCTTTTCAGTAATTTATTGAAATATATTTTTCCTCGAACAAAATTTTTTGATTTGGTTTAATTGAATGTCACAAAATATGCATTGAAATAATAAGAATTTAAGAAAAATTCTTGGAAATACTAAGTTATACCCCCTCAACGTGATTTTGTTAACATATTTATGTAATAGCTCTAATGGCTTCATCATGAGAGCCTTATCGCTTTTACTATAAAGACATTACTAATTCCCCAATCCAATTCCCCCATTCAAACGCATTCCAGATAATCCCATTTGACCTAATAATGCTCTTGACTATGCCATATGCTGCATCTACTATGAATACTCCCACATACACACACAAATATGGTAAAAAGCTTTCAACGCTCAAATGGCCTAATCTGGCCTTCCTTCTAGTCCTTTGCCTTCTCTGCTTGGCATTAGATCTGCCGAAGCTGGCGAGGATTTCAAAGCTGAACCGAGACCAATCACTGACCCTACCTACACAGAAATCTGTGCGCCTCTCCGGATACTTGACTCCAGCCAAGCAAAGTTGGGTCAGAGGAAAAAAAAAAATAAATAATATAAAAATCGCCTCATGGCGCCCACACATACAGATGTCTCTGTTGGGCGGCGAATTATCAGCTGATTTAGTGTCGGGTCAGTTAGCAGTAAAATTCCACACTTTTCTTTACAATTTCACACACATCCGTACGAAATGGGGGTGAGGAGGCGGAATGTGACATCAATTGACACGAAAGTTCAGCGTAAATATTTGCCCAGATAAAAAGCAAACACTTACTGGGGAAAGCGGGGAAAGCAGGGGTACAAAGAGACACCCATAAATTCCAGCGGTCATTCTCATTCAACGAGAGGCAGAGCAAGAAAGAGATAGATCTCAGTGTGTGTGTGCCACAACCATTTAATGACAAAGAATGGAAAAGAACAATTTGTGAATGTGCGACAAACAAATGGAGATATCGCGGCCAGACTCCAATTGCCAAAGCCAAAGCCGAATGAGATGCAACAGCAGATACATTTATGGGTAAAAGATACAAGATACAATATAGCCGGGCTGAAGGTGGGGGTTTGAGGATAATGACGGTGCATAATTCACACCGCCCCCAAAACTAATTAGTTCAAGATCATTCATTAAATAGTAGTTTATGAGGTCTGGACTAAGGCTGATGTGAATAATGGTCTAAAACTGATAATTAATTTCACAATTTTTAATAGAAAAATTTAAAGGTTAGTAATAGAATATTAAATTCCCCATTCTCATTAAAAGAATTGAATATTATTATATTCATTTAATCATTTAAATAATAATACAACTGATTATTAATTTCCCAATTTTTATTAGAATAATTAAAGACTTATTATATACATTTCATTCATTTAAATAATAATTAAACTGATTTTAATTATTCCCATTTTCATTAGAAAAATTCAATATTTTTCTCAGCCATTCAAATAATAATTAAACTGATTATAAAAGTATTATTTTATTTACAAACATTCAAAGTTGCTGATAATAGTTTCCAAAAAATTCCCATTTCATTTCATTAGAAAAATTAAATAATTCTATATTCATTTCATTAAAATACAAATTAAATTCTTTATAGATTAAATATTTCCAATAATAATAACAGGAATATGTTGAAACATTTATAGTTGCTGATAATAGTTTCCAGAAATAATTATTATATTCATTTCATTAAAATACCAATTAAGTTCTTTATAGAGTAAACTAGAATCTGTTGAAACATTCAAGTTTTTTGATAACAATTTCCAGAATTTCTCCCCTTCCCCTTTATTTACTTCCCAGTAATTTATTGAAATAAATATTTTTCATCGAACCCTGTTTTTTGATTTGGATTAATGTTCGCATTAAAAGTGTTAACCCTTTGCTCAATATTAATATATATACCAATTACAATATCCTCATTTCCGATGCATTTCGACTTATCCATCAATTCGATTCGTCATCCGTTTAATTTGCCATACAAATTGCATTCGAGGGGCTCTGTTGCAAGTGTGTTATTTATCAGGCAGCTGTGCCTGTTTTTCTTTTTTTTTTTTCGCCACAATGATGGCAACGAAATGAAGGCGGTAATTCCATGGCGTCATTATTATAATATTGCCGCCGAGGGGGGAGGAAAGTGAGAAGCTGAAACGACTTACACAGCCGTCAGCCGCCCGGCACGTGAATTGAAAATATTGATGTCGTCTTCGTCGTCGCCACTCCAGGGCAACTCTCATAATTTATACAGAAAAAAGTCGCCGATTGCCAGGCCTAAAAGCAAACAAATAAGCGAGGCGAGACGGCGCGACAGGCTTCGGTTTCCGATAAAAAAAATAAATATAAAAAATATGCCAGATTAAGTTTCGTTTTGGAAAATCCCCACAAAAATTAAAAAAAAAAGTCTTCAATTGATTTAAATGTGAAAATAAATATTAGACCCCTAAAACCCCTAGAGAGCCTGGAAAACAAAAAAACTGAAAGATAAGAAATTATGAGAAATGTTCCCGTAAGCTATAGAAATAGGGGATAGTCCACCCTGAAAGCCAACACAAAACAGACATTGAATAATAACATTTTAATAGCCATAGAAATTAATTGACGAGTGAATCATGCGATCCACTAGAGAAAACTACAGCCAGGCGATAAGGGGGGATCGGGCACAGATAACTTGGGGAAGCGGCACGAGGCAGTGGAAAGGCAAACCGAAACTATGCAGATTGTTGAGTCAAATTTTAATTGACCACACGAGCGGGTCGTAAAAGTGCGGAATTTGCTGTGTGAATAAAAGCAAAGCAAAGCAAAAATCCACAACAAAAATTTTGCTTTTGCATGAAAAGCGAAAGGAGATTGCATGATAACATAAAACCCAACTTGCCTAGCTTACCGGAGCTCGAGTCAAGTCAAGTTGGGTAAACCCAACCCTCATCCTCTTAGCCATTTTCTTGAAATCACCCCCATAACTAACCCCCCTTTTTCGAGTCAATAAACACTATATTTTTACCCAAACGATAGGCTATGCCAAAGTCCTTAATTACAATTTTTAAACACAACAAATTTAGCAAGAAAAATTATATCCATTAGCAATACTTTGGGATGGGGGTTCCTTAGCAACTTTATTGGGTGGAATATTATTATAAGAGTATTATTATTAGACTATTATTTTTAAAGTACAATTATTATAGCATTATTATTATTATAGATTGTATATTTTTATAGTATTATTATTATTATAGATTGTATATTATTATATTAGTATTATTATATTTTCTCCATTCAGTTGCTTATATATCAATTAACGTTTACTTTCAAACCGGAACCAAAAGTTCCATATGCAATCCATACTGAAACACAAGTAGGTGTGATAGACTCACCAAAAATAGTTTCACCCACGCTGAACTTCCTTCCCCTTCCCCACACACTTCCCCTTAACCCGCCCAATGTGATTCCATTCACGGTTCCATTCAGTTCCCAGCACAGCGCTCAGGTCATCCCGCTGAGCGACGGGTGACTTCACTTGGAGAACTGCAGTCTACAGCGAATTAATTATCTTCAATTCATTCATTAAGAAATGTGGGTGTTGGGCAGGGCGGCAGGGAAGAAGGTTCCGATAATGAATGCGCACACACACACACACACACTGCCTGCCTTGCCTGGTTGTATCTCATAGTACGACCATCCAAACTGCGGCGTATCTCGCAAATGAATGAAAAACAAACGTCAGGGAAATTGGAACGGGGCTTTTTACCGCATCCGCCGCCGTCACGAGATGTCTGGAATACGAGGAGAGAGATGTGTGTGTGTGTGTGTGTGTGTGTGTGTGTGTGGGGGGGGGGGGGGGGGGGGGGGAGG
>VNJN01009783.1:0-95928 GCA_008042485.1 Drosophila mayri | reverse complement strand
GGGGGTGGGATAAGCGGGACAGGTCGCATAATAAATTATTCGCGTGACCAAATAATTTGCGTTTGGGGAATTTGCAAAATGTCAGAGTCGAGCTACGGGACTATGGGACTACGGTAGCCCTATACCGTCTCGGGTTTCGCTTATCACAGCCATATCAGAGGGAAAATTATTAGTTTCATGAATTATAAATGACCCCCTTCTACTACTACTACTACATAAATATTTCTTGTTTATGTTTCTGGCCTTTTTATCAGCCGCAACTTGAACTTTGCCTCCATGTTTACAAGTTCCCAAAATTCAGGCGGAATCCAACAGACTCAGAAAGGGGAAATAATGGTTCAATGATATCACTAATATTCTGTTTTCCGCCGCCTAGATTTATGGGAATTTTGTTTTGATTTTGTTTTTGTTTGTTGATATTCCAGCCGAGTGATATGTGATAATTATAAACAAAATTCATTTCAAGAGCAAGGTCAAGCGATAAGGAAGTAAAAAGGGAGGGGGAATAGGTCAAAATTAAATAGAAAATATTTCTTAGATTTTGTCCTTAAATTTCTTCTCTGTTCCCCTGTTAAAAATAAAGAGTTTTTATTAATTATCAAACAACCTGTAGCGTCCTTGCTTTCAGGGAGTACAAAATATAAACCTTTATTCTGTGGCTTTTGCAACCCTTTTTAGATACAATTTAACAAAAAGTACTTCCAACAAAAGGTACTCTAAAGTAAAGGAAATGTCCAAAGGAAATGCAAATACCAAAATGGGCCATAACTTTGCGGCCTAAAAGTGGCTAAAAGAAACTCAAAACAAATTTACAAATATTAAGTATACGCTGGGGTTAGCGGCAAAGGAAAGGTATAACTTTTCTGCAAATTGACTTTCGGCACGCATAGCAGGTTGGTGAAAATATAAAGAAAAAGCAGCATGTGGCATGTGCGAAAAAGCAGGCGTACCGCGCCTGTCATTACATTTCGCGCCACTGCAACTGGTAACTAAGTCACTTGTGTGTGTCTGCTGCTGCTCCACCCACTTTAACCACCGCGAATGGTTCGAATGGAGTGCCAGAGGTGGAGCTACCACACATGACATTTTATTATTACAAAATAAGCATTTACCCAACGCATATGACAGTTAATAACAGGCAGTAACTGCAACAGCAGCAGCGACAACAGAATGCAAAAATTCCCACAACATCCGGTTAAGAGCAAAAAAAAAAAAAAAAAAAACAAGAAACAAAAAAACAGCTACACAGAAACATACAACAAAAAATATGTATATATATATATAATATCCAAACAGAACCAATAAAACCCAGCCAAAACCAAAATGACAAACACTGTCACAGTGATCCGAAAAGTATTCCGAAGATCAGTTAATAATATCCATAATTCTCAAATTATCATAAATAAATTTTAAATATTTCTCTAAGTTTTCAAAATATCATAAATATATTTAAATATTTCTCTCAGTTCTCAAATTATCATAAATATATTTTAAATATTTGTTCTCTTCTTCTCAAGTTCATACAAAATGGTTCGAAAAATATTCCAAAGATCCAGTAATAAATTTTAATACTTTAAATTTTTAAAATTTGTTTTTCCAAACAACTTCTTATAAAATTGTTCGAAAATTCTAAAGATCAGGAATTAATCAGTCAATATATCAAATATTCATAAATATATTTTTAATATTTCTACTTCCTACAAAAATTCTTATAAAATTGTTTTTGTTTCAGACATTTGAGGGCAAGGAAAAACCGATATATCTGCGATAAATGATGAATATACAAGTTTAAAACAATACAAACATATAAATTAATCATCTCTATATCCCAATCAACAATAACGCAAGACTTATAAAGACTTGGGAAAATATATATAGCTCCCACTGTTCTCTGTGGCTTGAGTAGGCGCGAAACACTGTCCGCGTGAGTGGCGGATATATGCATATGGACGAATCGCGTCTGCTATAGTCGTTGACTATAACGTGGAGGAGGATGAGAAGAAAGGAAGGAGAAACCGGAGGTTGGCGGCGAGTCACAGAGTCGTCGGCACTGTGGCACAGTGGCTGCCACCGATGCAGCTCGGATGCGTTGTGAGTCAGCCGCCATGGAATGTGAGTAGCATACAAAATGTCGCATGCGAATGCGGACCGGTCCAACGCCGACAGAAATGCAGGAAAACAAAAAAAAAAAATAAATAAAGCACTTGAAATCCAAGAGAGCAAGCACTGATATGGTCGGGGATTTTTCTCGTTTTTTGCAGTTGCAATGCAAACAAGTTGTGGACTTCCCCTCATCCGTTCGAGACTTTGAGATGTGTGCTGTTCTGTGTTGTGTTGTTTGTGGGTGTCGCCAGAGAGCACCTCCGCCCCTACTGCTCCACCCATTGCCTGTTAGCCAGCTTTTCCGCTGCTTACCGGCAGCAACAAGTTTTTCGCTGTAAAGCCTGAAGTTGTTTGCCAGCGATCACAATACAGAAAATTTACAAAATTTGCGTTTCATAGATGCTAAGCTGAGGAATTACTTTTATACTACAAATTTTCGTAATATTTCAAACCAATTTTTTTAATTTCCATACAATTTTTAATTTTCTTCATTTTTTTAACATTCAAATTTAACTTTTTAAAGTTAACCCACATAAAAGCGTTATTTTATGGACACCCGGAATATTTAATCAGTGGTTAATTCCCCCAAAAAATTTCAATTTGCAGTTTTTTTTTTTTAATTTTCTTATTTTTTGAACCTGCTGAAAATCAACCTTTATGCCTCAAGTTTCCATATCATATTTATTGCCGGCCTTTAGCTTTTAGTGCCACCATTTAAAGTGCACTTTAAATTTGCAATTCGCTCTGACAGTTGACAATAATGGTGATTATCATCATAAACGCCACCGGAATCGTCATCGTCATCAAATTGACTGGACAATTGAGTTCAATGATTGAAATGTGGCCCACAAAAACCAGCTGTATGTGTGACTGTCGCCCAATGGTTTTTTGTACAAGAATGACTAACCATTTATAGTTTCAATTACAAACGCGTGTCGATAATTTCAATCGTTTTTTTACATCTGTTTTGTTATTCGAGGGCTTCTACGGTTTCAGTTGCTGTTTTTTGTTTCGTTATTGTGTTGCCACTCGAAAAATGGTTGTAAATCACTATTGTTAACTATTAAATCACATTTGAATTAAATCCCGAAATAAAAAAATTTAATTCGATTAAATGAATAATAGTCTATTTTTTGTAGGGCAAATGGAAGTAAACAACAAATTATATTTAATTCAATGACAATTTAATTTATTTGAAATAAATACCAAAAGAATAATAAAAAAAAAAATCACTTGATTTGCGGACTGTCGGTTTATTCTATTTTTGTTGTCGGTGTTTTTCGAAAATATCTGATTACGGACCTTAAAAATAGTTGGAAAATTGAGCATTAACTAACATTAAAGCTGTCATAATAAATTAAGCCACAATTCCTTAATTCTCCATCAGAAAACTTTCAAAACTTTCAAGGATCCAAGGAATTCCGGTCATTATTGTCCCATTCTTCAAGCATAAATATATATTTTCTACATAGAACGGATATATCTTTATTCTATATTAAAATCGGATATATCTTTAGTACAATATATGGTAAATATCAGACATTTACGTTGACTTCGCCCTTGGCAAAGGCTCTTACCGATACGCATTCGGGCCAAAAAGGTTTAGCTTTTGTTGCCGGAAGAGAAACAATGTCGTCGATGTCTGGCCCAAAAATAGAAGCTTTTTTTCGCTTTAAGACCTTTATATATCGCGTAATGCAAAAACTGCCAACTAATTGTCATTATTTTTGCAAACATAGAATATGCGAACATATATGTTTGGCTTAGCAAAAATGCGCAGAATTAAAAATCAATAAACAAACAGAAGATTGTGGAGGTGCGTCTTTCTCGGGCCTGGTGGCACGTACTAGATATCCGCAACAGTTGCAATTCTCGAAAACGATAAACAAATTTAACAATAATCAAAACAAGAAAATTTTATATAAAAAAAAAAAAAAAAAAAAAAAAAAAAAAAAAAAAAAAAATTAAACAGGAGAAAAGAAAGAAAAGTAATATATTGAGATGATAAAATATAAAGATCATGATCGACTGTGAGAAATACCCTACTGAAAGTAGATTAAATAAAAGAGATAAAGATATAAGATACAAATGTCTAAAAAATATTTTCAATATGGAAAATCAAGACAAATATAATATGAATTAAATATTAATAATAATATGAATTAAATATTAATAAAAATATGAAGTAAGTAATAATAAAAATATGAATTAAATATTAATAAAAATATGAATTAAAAATTAATAAAAATATGAATTATAATTAATAAAAATATGAATTAAATATTAATAAAAATATGAATTATAATTAATAAAAATATGAATTAAATATTAATAAAAATATGAATTAAATATTAATAAAAATTAATTAAATATTTATAAAAAAGCTTTTTGGTAGCTAAGAACCCCAGCCGATATTGAGTCTGAGATAAAAATGGCTAATGATATAGCGGGGAGAAAGAGTATGAGTTCGAGAGTTCCATTTCGGGCCCGATTCTTGAAACATACACGTCTGTTTATATAGCGTACAAATTTGTACTTTGTTGCAAAAAGAACACGTGCCACTGATTAGTTAAGTGAGAAGGTCACACGAGCGAGATAGATTGCTGCTTCTTCGTGCTCGTGATATGTGCTCTGGTTGGCCCCTATTCACAGGCCCCCTTACCACCCCCCAAAACCAAAGCAAAACCAACCCAACCCTCTTTTTCATAAAAATTATTTAACGCTATCTCACATTTGTCATGCCGCGTTGGCTCTTTGGCGTGCCTCTGCCTCTTTTTCTGACTTGCCTTTTATTATTAATATTTTGCAGTTGTTTCTGTTTTCGTTTTTGTTTTTACGATTATTAAATTTCCTCAAAAACAGAATAAATAAAATGAAAATGAAAAAAAAAAGAAGGCCAAGAAATATTTTTCACTGACGTAATAACATGACAGTGAGATATAAGCAAGAGAGGAAGCGAGTTCTTTGATTATTTTGACGTGATTTCTTTTGTGGTGAATAATGATTTGATTAGAAAGCAGATTCGGTTTAGTTTAGGACAACAAAAGCTATAGGTTCTAAAGGGGGTTCCATTAAAAAAAAATAAATAAAACAAAGCTAATTAAAAATATTTAATGGAAATAATTTTCCATCACTTTTATGGGACAAACTTGGAAGTCATTTTCAATCTTTGTGAGAATATGGTATTTTTATCAAGCTTAAAAACTTTGGCTTTTTTAGTTTTTTAAAATCCAGGAGTTCAAAAGATAATATCAAACAATAAGATTCATATACAATGCAGTTTGAAAAATCGATTAAAAAGAAATTTTATAAAATCGAAGCTCTGCCTTTAAAATGTTGTATATTCTTAAATTCAACAAAAATAAAACGAATGAAACTAAATAACTGGAAATGTGGTAAAATATGTGTTTTTGCCATTTAACCCCAGATTTGAGATAAACCACGTACGCTACACATTAACCCTAGCAGCACTTTCCGATAATGTCCGCCAAGAGCAGCAAGATTTCCAGCAATTCTGACGAAATTACGGAGCTACCCATAACATGAACTCGTGATCAATGTTCGTGTGACTTGTGTTAAAATCAGAAATTTTTTGGCAACTTCATGTGCCACACATACCACATACCTATGCGAATATAAACAATCATTTCGCCACTAGCGGTTATCTTCAGCAAAATGTGTTTATTTTGGTAAACGTTTTTTCTGGTAAGTCACCGTTCTTTCACTGATAAAATGCCAAAATTATCGGTGGCAAAAAATAATTCCCTGACGTCATGTATAACGGATAAGAGAGACCAAAAGTCAAGGTGAAAGGGAATTCAATTGAAAGAAATTATTTTACAAAACAAAACAAAAAAAACTATAAACATTTTCAAGTAATTTCCGGCAGATCTCCCAAAACACTTTCAGTTGATTTTGGTTTTGTCAATATTGGCAAGGGGTCAATGGTTTATTTTATGATGGCACGTGTCTGACCGGACAGAAACGAAAGCAACAACGAAAACAAACAAAATTAAACAATAAATAAATGACAAAAGTGGGAAGTGGTAGCAGCGGCAAGAGCACAACAAAAAAACAAATGGCTAACTATCAACGCGTTTGTTTACACGCCACAACAGCCACAAAAACATTTAAATGATTGTCATAAATTTTTTGCGCTCAAAAAAACCAGGCAAAAGGAAAAAACAGTGGAAGACCTGACGAGAAGATAAAGTTCCAGGGGCGGTGGCCTTAGCCACTAAGCACTCACAATAAATTGGGCAAAGAGATCGGTGGCAATAAACCCAAATCAAAATTGGGTGTTTAGCTTTTAGTTTGCAAGAAAAAAAATTACGTATACGTAGGTACAAAAATTACGTATAGGTAAGTACAAAAATTACGTATAAATAAATTACGTAATTTTGTACTTTCTTGCATAATAACCTATACGTAATTTTTTACTTTGTAAGTAGATAATTATATGGATTGAGTTTCATTAAATTCTGCTAGCATTTCAATTTTGTTTTAGGATTTACAAATTTATAAAAGGGCCACGAAAGAAAAGGTAAACAAAGGCAACAGCTTTTCAAGTGCCAAAATTTATAACCACAATAAAGGAGCTCTTAGGTTCTTCTTAAATTCTAAAAAATTAATATTCAAGGGCAAGGAAATAGTTGCAAATAGTTTCGTCTCACTCACCCCTTCATAGGTTGTTGCTGCAGATCACATTTCACTTTTCACACACTTTTCACATCACTTTTCACACACTTTTCACACACTTTTCACATCACTTTTTATACACTTTTCACACTTTTCCGATTGCTTTTACCGCATTTTGACTATTTTTGACTATCTTTCTGCGAGCAAGGTTTTTTTCAATATTGGAAGGTTGCGAGACGTTAATATCAGTTGGCCATATCCAATAAAACTGTGAAATAAAAACAAAATAAAAAATATTAAATAAATAAATGGTAAAAAAATAAATTTTTAATAAATCAATAATAATAATAAGCAAATAATAAAAATAAGTAAATAATAATAATAAATAAATACTATATAAATAAATAATATCTATATATAAATAATAAATAACAAAAAAAAATAAATAAATAGCAAATATGAAAAATAATAAAAACAAATAAATAAATAATAAATATTTAATTTAATTTAATTTAAAAGAAACCATTTTGGCTTACCACATAAATAAAATATAGATAACTAAATAATAAATAAAAAATATTAAATAATTTAAAAAGAAACAAATAAATAAGTGATAAATAATAAATATTAAATAAGTTTAAAAGACCCCAACTTACATACATTTTCAATAGTCTAACTAAATCATAATCCAATTTTCCCTGGGCATATAAAAAATTCCCAAATCAAATTCCAACTACAAAATTCCCGTTCAACCTGCACATAATTTAACCCAAAAACAATGTATTAAAGTCAGCAAAAATAAATCAAATAACCTGCACACGCGCGCTGCAAAAACAGAAAAAGAAAGGCTAAAACGCCGCATCGCACCGATGATGGGTAAGCAAAATACGATATCTTATATAGAGTACGCCAAAAAGGGGGCGACGGCCTCCGCTCACTAGACATTGTATACTTTGAATATTATACATTGTATATTTTGTATTTTGTGGCATTGGAATTTCGCGTAAACAACAACAACAGGCCGAGCGTGTCGAGAGCAACGCAGGCGAAAGAGCAGCGGGCCGATCTGTGTGCAGACTAAAATTGGAGCGAAATGCGATTTTCCGACACCCCCAAAGACCCCCGAAAGACACGGAACAGGAGGATCCAAAGATGATGATGCCGGCCAGATCATCTCAGGTTACCCAGCCATGGCCAGCGTCCAGCTCAGTCCATTCATTCGGATGATGGCTTGCATATGGCAACAGAAGATGATTGCGCGTGCGGTTATAACAGAAAGTGGAGCAACACGTGGAAGCTAAAGACACTGCGAGAAATGTATGTCAAATATTTAAGGAGATTTTATAAAATAAAATTTAATTTTATATTATAATGGTGAATAAACTTTTAATGAAATCACTGAAAAATTAAATTAGTGTATTCTCTTTGCCGGTTTGGTACTATTTCCTATGTGGGCGTGCATCTCTCTTGACGTGTGCATCTATTTTGTTTGCCAAACGACTGAGGTCTGTCCCCCCCTCCGTCTATCTGTCCATACGCTTGTGTTTACATTCAACATTAAAACAGATGGCCAGATTTCACTGCCGCAAGCCTGAGGGGACAAGGGGCGAGGAGGTGAGGCGAGGCATCGCATGGATGGTGCATTTACAAGTGGTTTGGCGGCGGCGGCGGCGTTTTTCTATTGATCAGCCAGTGAAATATGATATGAGACCACATATACACACAGAGCAGAGATGGGGGATGATGCAGAGGAAGAGTCTGTGCGTGCGGCCAACGTGACGTATGAGTGATGTTAGCAGGAATGCCTTGACACACGCACACGGGGCGTATGAGTGATATCTACGTATAAGCTTCGTCTCAATTGCGTACTTTTTGGAATATTAAAAAAATAAAAGCGTGTGCTGTGCGTAAATCGAAGCGACATAAGCTTTTCTTTCAAGAAAATTTTCAAAAGCAAACACATTATATTGAAAGCGGTTGTTAAAAGTAAGTTTATCATTTTGGGCTGGGAATATTAATCAGATCAGATCAAAGTAACAAAGCAGAAAGTAAAAAAATCACATGATATTATTTATCATAAATTGTTTCTAAGCATAAAGCCAAAATCTAAAAATAAACAGTAAAATTTAGCTTACCAAAAGATCAACGATTATATTAACTAAAATAGTTAGCATTTATCTTCTGCAGCAAAAATTATTTAAAAACTTTGTAGAAGCCAAAACCGAAAATTGAAATAAATAGTATTCAACCGAAATCGCATAAAATTGATTTTGTTGTTATTGTTGGGGCTTTGCATTAGAATATTTGCACGAAACACCAAAATGCAATAAAAACACTATATAATATACAAAAGCATTGCAAATTCATGAGCAAACAGCTAATGAGCGAGCAGAGGGGAATGATTTATGTAAATAGAAAAAGCACCTAGCTTTAATTTAAGCTGTTCAATGTATTTCCCTAAAAAAAAAAAAAATAAAAGAAAAAGAAAATCAAATCCATTCCGCAATTGCGTCAGCTGTTTGCCCCTCAAATAGCATTCACGTGCGCTCAAGTGATCGCTCCATGTGCCAGTCACCGGCTGACAGACGGATTCCTCCTCAGTTCCCCCTGAAAACAACAACGGCGACGGCGACGGCGCCACCCACTGAATTGGAAGAAAGCCCTCAAATGAGTTGAGCAAATGTTTTCGCCAAAATCGATCTAATTTGTTCGCCTTTTTTGTTAGAAGTGATAATAATAACACAAGTAAAATACGATAAAACAAATATTTTAGAAATATTTTTTAACGAAAAATAAGTTAACAGAATTATCTATTATAAGATTATAACTTAAATGAAAAAATTGTTTAATTCTGCCCCTAAAATCTCATTCGTTTTTCTTTATATTTGTTATAATTTTGTATAAACTGTACATAGTCACAAAATATAATAAATTATTTTCTAAATCAAAATATATTTCCAAAAATGTAAATTAATTAAAACAAAATTTTAATGCCATTTTAGGGTAATTATTTTATATAATTGATTAATTTAAAAAACTCATCAAAACGGTAATATTAAGAACAGCGATAAGGAATGCCGAGGAAGAGTCTGTGCGTGCGGCCAACGTGACGTATGAGTGATGCTGGCGGGAATGCCTTGAAACAATACACACGCACATGCTGCGTATGAGTGATATCAAGCTTTGTCGCAATTTCGTACTTTTTGAATATTAAAAATAATCAAAAAATTAACTATATTTAAAAATAAATATATCCCATTAATTATATCAAATAAGTCAATAAATAAGAAAACATAAAAATAAATAAAAGACTTTAAAAACTAAACGAAAACTAAAAGAATTAAAACAAAAACAAATTTAAATCTGCTTTCAGCTGATCTTTAATTATAGAAAAAATATGAGAAAAAACCATATAATTATCCCCTTTTTTTATATGGAAAAAAATATATTTACTTTAAAGATTTGCTAAACACAAAAAACAAATGTATTGCAAAAACAGGTGCCAAACGACAGCTCCGCTGGAGGGAAATTCACAAGCATTCCAAAGTCAAAGTCGAATTTCAGATTCTTAGTTTCAGTCGCCGATTGCGAAACAAGCAAAACAAAAAAAAAATAAACAAATAAAAATAAAAAGAAGAAGAAAAAATTCCAGCCAAGACGCGTGCCCATAATCACGCACTTATCAGGCGGCGAAGAGGAAATTTTTGGAGAATTCCCCTGAGGGCCTGAAACTAGGCTTGAGCTGAGTAGAGCTTAGCACATGACACACGCCTGCCAATAGTTCTTTCACCTCGTGCGGATTTTAGATTAGATTTTTTTTATAGTTCGGTGATTTAGACGCTAAATAGTACTCCTCGGGGAGCTTTTCAATGTCAGCGGATAGATAAGACCGACTACGTCGATAAGGTGGCGAGAGCCCGCTACGAATTATAAACAAAGAGAGCAGCAGCAGCTCTACACTCGAGACCCATTTTAATTCATATAAATATAAATTATATAAATAAATTTTAAATTTGGTATTATATATTAACTTTTTTTAAATTAAAAATTAATGAATTAACAAGTCAATTAATTAAATTTCTCTTTTAAACAATAAATAAATGCCAAGCTAAACTCTTCTGATGAAATTCAACAGTCACTCTGAATAGTGAAATCTACGCCACAACTATTTAAAAGCAAAATCATATTGATTCAGCGCAAATATTGTCTGACAAATTATAAATAATCTGGCAAATCTAATAATAAACTCAATTGGCAAAAAAGCTTGTCCAGAGAGTTGTTAACTCTGTCTCTCTCACTATTCCGTATCCAAATCTAAATTCCATTCTTTAGTTTGAAATGCCGCTGCCATTGTTTGTTATTAACAAAAACAACCACTTAGCTTTGAAAATGATTTCAAGCATTTTGGTGATGATTTAAAAATAAACATCAAAGCGAAATGAGAAGCGCAAGTACATAGAGTTCGAGTGCGAGCACCGAAGTGGCCGAAAATAAATATTGAGTTGGCTATTTTTAAAACCCAAAAGCCGCGTATCCGTTCCTTCATTGAGCGGCACCAAATGGAAGTTTCTATATATAAACACAGATATGCCCCGGATCGTATCTGATTGGATTGCAATGTTAATTGGCAGCGGTCTAGACTCAAACAAAAAAAAGACAAATCTTTATAAAATTAGATCTTTTGGCCCGCTTCTTGAGGGGCTTTTTTTATATCTTTATGTTTCAGAGGGAAAAAAAAAATCAATTCAATTTATTAATTATGCAGGGGTAAAACTCATTCAGGGATTTATATAGTCAATAAATATGGCAAGTAACAGTAATTGTCGCTTATGCTTGTTGTTGTCGCTGCTGCATTTCGCAGTTCATAAATCAAGAGCTGGCGCAAAAGTATCTGACAGATACAAATGGCGAATGGCCGTTGGCGTAATGATGGCAGCGTTTACGTTCATTTACACTCCATCAATTGCGCAGTTTATGGCCAAAAACTTTAGAGGAGAGAGGGGAAAAATAAAAGCCCCCACAATCGCATGCATTCGTGGCTTAATCAGCAATCAGTCGAATACGCAGTTTTGGGCTTGTCTATATTTAGTGCTACTCGCGGGGCAATTAGCAAATCGAATGCGTAATTCTAACGGCGCATATGCAGCAGTGGCGTCGAATGTGTAAATATAATCAAACAATCATAAAATATATACATGCATCTTTACGTTCGATCACCGATCCATCTGCTGTGTGTTGTTTAGGAAATTGTTTAGGAAATGGGTTATCTTCAAGATGTTATCAATAACATTTTAGTTTTTAAATACCATAAGTTTAGGCTACACACCTCTAAGAATGTTGTCAACAAATAAGTTTAGTCCTTAAAGTCTTTGATATCTGCATTGTACTTTTAAATTCAAAAATTGATTGATTTAGTAAAAGTCGGACATTTTCAAATAAAATTAAATGTAAGCCGTATAACAGTAAAATGACCAATGAAAATTATTCCAAATTTCCAAATTACCTATATTTAAAACTGGTTTCATGATTCTTATATCTTTTATCAATTTTCAAATCCTCAAACACTTTTGTTTACTTTTCCCATGTGCAGGCAAGCGTGCAGCAAAGCCACAAAGTAGTTTCGCATTCTCTATATGCTCAAGTCATTAGGACGTTAATTAGTGGAATAATAAATAAGCTAATGACGAACTTAAAAATATTTTTTCAGAGAAAAACATTCCCGGCTTTAGAAAGTTATTAAATGAAAAGGAAATGTTGTCAAAGAAAGTAAATTTTAAAAGCAATTCGATTCTCTAAATGTACACAAATTTATTGTTTTAGATTTTATAAGCTGGCTTAATACCCTTTTTATATATATATATATTTTATAGGCACTATGTCATAATCGTCTGACTATGTTGATTACTTAATTATATAAAAAAGGAAATTAAATACATATATTTCTCAAATTCATAGACAAAATCTGATTATCTCTAGCACAAGATTCATAATCCAAACAAAACTGTGATTATTTAAAGCCTAGAAATTGAAATCTATTCAGTGGAATAGTTATAAATAAACATATTCTCGGAAAGCCAAAGCTAAACTAAAAATATATATTCTGGGAATTTATTTCCAAACACACATAAAACTCATTAAAATTCTGATAGCAGTTTCAGTGGCGAAATGCAAATAATTGATTTATTACTGCCGCATCTGTGCAGGGATGCAGCAATAACAAAACAATTATATTAAACAATAGCAGATGCACACACACACACACACATATGGAATAACAAATATAATGATTTTTAGAGTTAATTTGTTTATTTGCCATTTTCATATCATTAAAATTTCAGCCCAAAAAAAAAAATAAATAAATAAGCCGCTTGCCGTTTTGCGAAATGCAATTGCATTGAATCAAAAAAAAAGTACGGCAAAAAACAATAGATACCCAGACCTCATGCATCCCTCATATATACACTTTTATATCGTATATATGTTATAAACCTTGCTTGTCATTGTTATTTGTTGTTATTTGCTCATCTGTGGGTGGCCGCAGTAATGGGCAATATTTCGCGCCGCCGATAAGGCGTTTCCAGAAGACGAAAGGCAGAAAACAATAACAAAACAAAATCCAAACAAAAACACCAAAAGGGAAACAACACAGGCAAAGGCAAAAACAAAAGCAAGTTTGCAAGGCAGCAATCCCACAGATATATAGATTATATAAAATGACAATTGTAGGTATACGAGTTGAAAATTCGTAAAAAAAAAAAAAAAAAAAAAAAAAANNNNAAAAAAAAAAAAAAAAAAAAAAAAAAAAACAATAATAAATAAATTCAAAAACATTTTATTAATATTTATAATGTCAAGAGTTGCAATAAAATGTAAATTTTAATGTAAAAAAAATGATGGTTAAAAAAGTAAGATATCAAAAATTATGTAAGTATAATTTATAACTTGTTTTTTATAATTCAAAAATTATTTTAAATTTAATTATTTCCATAATAATGACCCAAATAAATAACTAATTCGATAGCATTCATTTTTATAATAAAATAATTCAATGAGTTGCAATAAAATTAAAATATTAATTTTTAGAATGGAGATTAATAACATACATAAGTTATTAAAATAAAATAAAGTATAATTTATAAATTGTTTTTTATAATTAAAAAACTATTTTAAATTTAATTATTTACATTATAATGTCCAAAATAAATAACTAATTCGATAGCATTCATTTTTATAATAATATAATGCAATGAGTTGCAATAAAATTAAAATAATAATGTATAGAATGGTGATTAAAAACATAAGATATTAATATAAAAAAAGTCTCATTTATAAGTTCTTTTAATAATTAAAAAATTATTTTAAATATAATTATTTATGAAATAATGCCCCAAAGAAGTAACTAATTTTATAGCTTTATTTATTTATATATTATAATTTATTTTATATGATTTTTTTCTTATAAAATAGTCCCTAATTATCCTTTAATATAATAAAATATATAAATTAAATATTTTATTTCATTAAATATATTTCAAGTCCATTAATGAGGGCCAGGAACATGATAAGTTTAGTGGTGCAATTGCATAACGACATCGTCTCGCAATTGTCGTCGGTCAGTCGGTCATCCCCCACACCATTCTCGATTCCATTTCCCTTGATCGAGCCCTTTCCTCCGCCAACCCCAAACCCCCTCGCAGACCATCGAATGCCCCTGTCTAGACGCTTTTAATTTGCGTAATCAAAACGACGGGGACTGACAATGAAGAGACCAAAAACAAAAAAAAACCAAACACAAATTATTTCGCCCTAACAAAAAAACAAAAATCAAGCAAAGAAACTAAACCGTCAGCAAAACACTACAACAATAACAATTTGTATAAATAATGCAAAAAGAAAACGGCAAAACTCAAGTACGGCGACAACAATAACAACAACAACAAAGGCACAATTACAAATTAAAATTTGTGATAAATAAAAGTCTCGAATAAAATTCTTAACCCAATTGCAAACATTAATAACAAAATAGAACGGAGAACTGTCACAGTTGTGTTTCTTTTCTTTCTTTTTTTTGCATTTTTAGCAGCAATATTAAATCATTTTAGGGTTATGTGATCAGAGAAGGCTAAGAGTTATGGCCTAGAAAATTATTCAATTTGGAATCCGATGATTTTAGAAAGTAAAAAAATTGATTTATAAAATTGCTTAATAATTAAAAATGGAGTTTTAATACAAAATAATATGATATAATATGATATAATATAATATAATATATGATATATATAATATATAATTAAATTATTAATAAAAAATCATAATAAATAATAATAACAAATTCAGCTTTTATATTAATATTATTATTAAAAATCTATAACAAATAAATTGCCAGAAATCAGCAGCAAAAAAAAATTACTTAATTCTTAGAATTTCCGCGCTCTGTGGAATTTCCGTTTATAGAAACACACCCATTGTTTGGGGTTTATTTATATTCGTAGCGTCATATCATCGGCGTATTTCTCGGTACAAAACTAACTCATTAGCAAGATGCCAGTTCGAATTTTTACGAGTCACTTCCATAACGTCACGATGAGCTAGACTTGTAAACGTAGTAATAATGGTGGCCTCATTACGATTTATTATTATTATTTCCCGAGTATCTATATCTGTTAGATACTGCAGCTTGCACCTTGGCACGAATTGCAGTCAACAATATGGTTAACTTCATTAGCAAATGCAACTCGCGAATTGTTTTTGATTTTAAGGTTTGCTTTTGTTTTGAATCGGAGCCGGATTTTGGATTCTGTTTTGGATTTTTTCGGGTGCAATTTATCTTGCAAAATTTATAATGAGCATGAAGGTCGTTCGAATCTAAGTGGTGTATCTGGTATTTATTTGCCTTCTCGTATGTCTAAAATTATTTATTTAAAAAATCAACGTCCCAAATTGTTTTTTCTTTAATTTATGCGATTCCGCATGCTGCCGCAGCTTCGATTTTGTGAATGGAATTTGTGGAGATTTTTTATAATATATATCGTATATAGTGCCAGCTCATGCAATTAACATGTTTTTAATTAGCTCCCAGAAATTGATTTATGCCACAGCATTCTCAAGTTGCCTTGTTTTTTTAAATAGCTTTTTTGTTTTAAATAAAACTCAAGCTAGATGAATGTATTGTTTAATTGAATGTATTAATATTCCCATAAGAAATATGTGTTTGGGTATCGCCTTGCAGATTGACATAAATACATAAATGCCAGACATGAAATTGGGTTAATTAAAACTATGAACGCTTAAATGCTAAATTATTTATAATTTATTTGGACCAGAGTAAAATTAACATATATTTAAGGGGTTTTTTTATATATAAATATTTATGTTTAGTATATAAATAAATTAAATAAAATGCATATATTTTTTTAGTACATACTAGAGGCTTTAAAACAGCATTTAACCAAACACATTTTTTAAGCAAAAAGTAACTTTTACTCAACAGCTGGTTTTCCAAACGCTTTTGCTTTTTCAGTGCAGATGTCCTCGCACTTGATAGAACAGTGAAAGGTGCCACAGTACTGAAAAAACATATGTACATCCATATGTATGTATAATAATACATTGTATATGCGATATGGAATACCGCACAGATTGAGCAAATGAGTCAGAATCTTGGAATGGCAAATGGCACACAGGCACAATGGGCACGGAGAATACTGAATGAATCCCAGCCACAACTGCTAATTGCAAAATCAAATTGAGCTGCCAAAAGAGTACCTCATCAACAACATTATCATCGCCATTGGCACACATCCATCTTCCTCCCAAAAATGGCAATGAGCAAACCGAATATTTCCTGGAAAACCGCGTTCCGTGACTCTCCTCCGTGGCTAATTACAAGGCAAACGCATTTTAATTTTCATAAAAAAATAATCAAAACATATGTCGATGCTCGATTTTACTCTCACTTCCTCCAATAGATAATTTAGCACAACGAGAAACAATTGAACCGCAGCAGCAGCAGCAGCAGCAACAATAACAAATGCTCAATGTTCAATGATAAATAAATTCCGCGAATCTTTCGAGGCCAACAACGAGTGGCGAAAATTTTGCAATGTTTTTGCAAGCTAAAAAAAAAATATAAATACCTAAAATAAAGCTAATTTCAAAGTAAACAAAAAATTATAAATAAAAAAAATTATAAATAAAAAAAATTATAAATAGCTAGAAATCTTATTTCAAAGCAAACAAAAAGCAAAACAAAATACGTAACGATCTAAACGGAGATCAACAAACGACCTGATGATCTCCCCCAGCCCTCTTTTTTTTTTGTATTTCCTTTAAATACTCGTTTCAAAAACAAATACAAATTGACGTCAATCGATTATGATAATAATGTTTAAAGTGCAAACTATGCAGCAGCAGTCAGCAAAAAGGTTTTTCTAATAAATGAAATACGTGAGAGCGGAGGAAAACAGGCTTTTCAATACCCGTAAAGGTTGTTCACATATCTGATCACTTTGATTACTTTTTTACAAATTATTTGTTAGTTTTTAATAATATTTCAGCATTAGTTTAAATCGAAAACGGAACATTTTGCACAATATTTACAATTGCTATTAATTTTAAAATCTAACCTAAAAGTTAACTATGAAAAGTATCATCTGGCATAATATTTTTTTTAGTTTTCCCCTTAACTAACCCCTAAAAACTTCCCACAGATACCTTACACTGCTTATTATCAACTAAATCCAGTGAAAATATGTATTTGTAAACTAATCCGAAAAGCCCACAATATGGTAGGACACAATGGTACGCAATTGATACGAAAATAACAGCAAATATGAAATGCATTTCAAAACGGAATAAGACCCGACTTATCGCATCCGTTACCATATCGAAATAGTGTAAACAAATATAGTTTTTACCCAGAACCGCAGCAGCACCAGCAGTCCGATAAGTAAGCACCAGATATCTGATATGCCAAGTATATATACAATATAAAAACTGGCACCCTTGAACGGGGCTGGTGGTTCGGGGAATAACCGCATAACCGCATGTCAAGTGGATATATCCGCAGAGCGTCGAACTCCGATCGGTATTTTCCAGGAATGCAAAAGATTATGTTTATTGGAAAATATTTATTTTGTTCAGATTATTCGATTTATGTGGAATTATGTTTTATTATAAAAAAAAAATAAGTAATGTGATAGTTTGAAATAATTAAAATTGAAAAACATTACGGAAATATTCAAAATAAAAAAAAAAATAAAAAAGAAACAAATTGACAAATATTGAAATGTTGAAAAAATGCTAAAACATTTTGCAAAAAATTAAAAATTAAAAATTAAAAAATTCCCAGAATATTCCGATTTATTACATCTACCTGAAAACCTATATACATATATACCATTTGGCTTGGAGCTGATTGGCGGCGGTGCGACCTTTGAATAATGAAATTTGCGACTCCCCAACGCTCATTCCGCATACGCAGCGTTGTCCACGCGACTTAATTTATGTGTCGCCATCGAGAGTCGTATTAAAATGTTAATGAGCTAGCGAAAATATTAACGGAAAGCACCGGACTGTCTGCCAGCGAGTCTCCGAAGTCAGAGTCCGTCAGTCAGGTAATTAAGCCTGCATTTTGACCTTTGTATCTGACACCACTTCCCCCTTCCCTTAGAGCTCATCTAAAGTGCATTTAGTAAAAATGCAAAAATATAAAATGAAACAGAAAAAAGGATAAGGAAATGAAATGTTAAGAAAACTAATTAAATGTCGGGCATAATAAAACAGCTAAAAATGCATAAATGAAAATTCAAATGCAAACCCTATAAAAAGGGAAAAAGTTTATGCTTGGCACTCGCTCAGGTTTTGGCCATTAAAACAAACTATAAACAAATAATAATACACTCAAACATACATATATATAAGTATTTGTATATATATCCAAGTACTTGTATGCAAGCCGGTAATATTCACATAATAAATGCAGAGCAGTCGCGCAGTAAAAATAAATTGGTAATAAAACGTGAAAAATAGCGTCATTTAAAATATTTAAATGGCATAAATAAATACGAAATAAATAAATAAAAATAATAATGCAGCATCAGCAGCACTGGCACAGCACCCTCGAATATATATGTATGGCATTTTGGGCCATTATTCATCGTAATTCGTTTAAAATGATTTGGAGCAAGAAAGGAAAACCGTTCGATGGAAAACCGTTGAGAATCAAAGTGAATAACACCCACGACGAAGCAAAAGATTACGTTTATTGGAAATATTTTTTTGCAAGATTATTCGGTTTATATGGAAATATGTTTTATTGTTTAAACATAAAGTTTGAGAGAAATAATTAAAAATGGTAAAAACTTAAATAATACGAAAATAATACACAAAAATTGTACAAAAGATTGCATAAAAAGGGGGACAAAAGGTATAGAAAAGATCACAAATAGGTACAATGTGTACTACATATATAGGTACAAAAACGGGTAAACAAAAGGGTATAAAAATAGGTACAAATATGTGCAAAAAATAGATACACAATATAGTTCAAAAAAAGTTCACAAACGTACAAATTTACAAAAAACTTGTACAAAAAAGGTACAAAAATTTTTACAAATAAAATTTTGTTTTAAAGCTTTAACTTCTGTAGCTTAGTTTTTTTAATAATAATAATTTGTGATTATTAAATATATAAAATAATTTTACTGAACTCTACTCTTTTATTCAAAATGAACCTTAAATACTTTCTTTTTCTAGCTCTCTGGTTTAAGTAATCCTATTGATTCAAGTAATCCTATTGCACCCTCCAATTTCTTCTACTGACTTTTATAACCAATTTTTCCCAGTGCATTTTAGTTACCCCAAAAAACAATCCTGCTTTCCTCGCCGCATGAATACTACGGATTTTGTGTCCACCATTTATTTGACTTTTATTTGTATTTATTTATATTTTCTGGCTGGGGAGTTGTCCTTCCCAATAAATTATAAGTAATAAACTGGCAATTGGTTTGGCGAGGACCAAAAGTATTTCTTCTTTTTCCGTTTTTTCCCTCCTTTCGGACTTTCTTGAGAATCAATGCCCAGGCACAGAATGTCTGGGAAGGAATAAGGGTTCCCACATTTGACACTCGACTTTGGGTGGGCTTGAACCCGGGGACTTATCGATATATGTATGGATATGTTCATGTTGTGACAGCTTTTATGGCGTGTTAACAAGGATATGATCTCCTTGTAGCAACTGACGGGCCACTGCGAAAGGGAGAGAGTGGACTCAGAAAGAATATAACGACAAGGGATATACTCTATCTAGAAAGTTGGAAACTAGTTGAGTATATTTATTTCATAGAAACTTATAGGAAACTGTTAAAATATATTGTATTTCTAACAGTAAAGAAAATACATTTTAAGAAATAAATCAGAAACTGCCAAATTTTGTTAACTTTTATAAAATTAAAGAAAATTTATTTATAATTAATTATAATTTTTTTTTTTTAATTCTTCACTGATTGTAAATTTATTTTTACCCTAAAAAACTCCTTATTGTGGATATCCTGGCTAACACTTTTATGGCTCTCACAACCCCTTAGCACCCCATGTGTTTAGCTGTTAAGCAAAGTTTCACATAAAATAGAATTTTCAATGGGCTTAAAATGTAAATCATGTAGTACAGTCTACATAGTCCTTGCTGATTATGTGTCCTTACATGTCAGGACCCCAAAACCCCTAACCCTCGCTTGACAATTTTTAAAATTTGTTCAGAATCTTTCCAAATTAGATGAAAGTGAATAGGTTTTTTTTTTGATGCCACGATTTAGGATTCGTTTTTTTGGATTTCTTGATAGAAACTTTATAAGGGAGGTTTTTTATGGGAAATCTAGAAAAAACTTTTAAATCTTTATAATTTTTTCCTAAATGATTTCTGAAAAT
This sequence comes from Drosophila mayri, assembly GCA_008042485.1. Classification (NCBI taxonomy): domain Eukaryota; kingdom Metazoa; phylum Arthropoda; class Insecta; order Diptera; family Drosophilidae; genus Drosophila; species Drosophila mayri. The sequence goes on along the minus strand of VNJN01009783.1, from coordinate 75,261 downwards.
ATATTTTATATTTATTAAAATTAAATCGCCAACTTTTTAAGCTACTGATATACTTAACTGAACTTCAATTCCCTTGACTTCAACAAAAAACCTTCACTTCTCTTCCCCCTTTCCCTTTTGGTTTCCCTCAAGCCCCCTCCTGTTGAGCCGGATTCAATAACAAATGATTTCCTTTTTGGCCACAATTCTCATTGATTTTTTTTTTTTTTTGTTCTTGAGTTGCTTTGCTCATTTTGCTAAATGAAACACGCTGGAAAAATGCTTTTCGCTTATATTTTTCTCCACCTCCTCCCCCGATTTGGGCAGCAGCCAAGTCCAAAGTGATCCTTCGGCAGGACTTGACGTTCAAAAAAAAAAAAAACAGAGAGGGCCAAGAAAAAGCGAAACAAATGCTCGACAAATGAAATAAAATGTGTGAGAATGCCAGGGGGCAGCTGAGTGTGGAAAAGGGGTGTGATTGCATGTCGCAGCTTTTCCTGCCCCCTTAACTTCCTGGCACCCGCCGAATGGCAAAAATGTCGTTCAAGGATTTGTTGTGGAAAATTTCTTATGAAATCGAAACAATTTGCAATAATGTATCTTGTGTCAATACACGCGTACACAGTCCTCTTCCACACAGAGTCCTTGTCCCATAACCCACTCCCAATTCTCATTCCCTCCCCAAATGCTGCTCAGGATTACTCCGGGGAATTACATTATATCCTAGCAGAGAACTTGCTGGCCCCTGCGTCTGGGGTTATTTTGTTGCACGCAATGTCAACATCATGACTGCAATTCCATTTCCTCCTTCGAAGGATGTGCTGACATGGGGCCAGCCATGGGATGTGACCCGAGAATGGCTTTGCCTGTTTACAGTAAAGTCATTGACAAGTTGGAACCGGTCCATAGTCTGTGTTGAGCTTAAAGAAGCTTAATTTTTTTAATTTTTAAAATTTGTATTTATATTTTATTAATTATAATATGATATATATAAGAAATATAAAAAAAAATATATAAAATATGTAAAAAAAAAAAACTATATAATAAAAATAAAAATATACAAAATAAAATTTAAAAAAAAACACACGACTTAAGAAACAAACTTAACTCTGCGAAACTACGAAACTGCGTCACAAGGTGTAGTTTCAACTGTGGCCGCTTGATGGCGTTTTCCTTCTGACGACCCTTTTAAAATATGTTAGAAAATATGTTTATTGATATTGATACGCTATTTTTTTAGGAATTGATAAATAAGTATTGATTTCCCTTTTTACCAAAAAATATTTCTTTTATTCTCGGTTTTAGTTATTTTATATACACTTTAATTTATTATATTTATTAATATTTTTAGCAGATATTAAAGTCTATCAAATAAATTCCACAACCTATGCCTAAAGCAATAAATTAAGGCAATTATTTGCATCCTAGTTCTTCTTACTATTGCTACTCCCTCTCCATGCCGCCACTATGCTATATCATCATCATCATTATCATCGTCATCGGCACACATTTTAAACGTAATTGTAGCAATTTAGCCGCCTTTCCCCCGCCCCATTATCACCTTAAAAGGAGGAGAAGGAGTGCGAGAGGCAGAAGCAGACTCTTGCCTTCAGACGCATACGCATAAAATTTTAATGACATTGTTAGCGGCATAAAATATATGTATATATATGCGAAGGGAATAGCTTAAAGCCACCCTTAGAGTTCGAGTTAGGGAGAAGCTTAGGGCGAAGGAAATGGAGCACTCTCAACCCCGGGAACAGCCAAAGAACCAAGAATCATTCGTTGTCGTTGCAGTGAAACGCTCCATAATTATAATATTCAAATGCGTGACGACGCCACCAGCTAAAGCTAGCCACCCAACCACTTCAGTTCACGTTTAACTCCCACACAAATCCACAAAATCATTCAACTTTTTAAATTTTAAGAAATTTTGTTATAAATTTTTATCCTTTGCCTTAATCCTAATTATTTTATTTTTCTTCTTTCTATAAAGTATTTTCTAGGAAATTACAGCAGAAAATTTAAGTTCGACCTGAAGTCCTTCAGCGCTAGAAACCACTCATTTCCCAACAGAGGAAAAGAGGAAGGGAAAAATACCCCTGGAGTTCTTAAATTAATTTAAATAATAATAATAAGCAGTGCCTGAATTATTTATATAATTCATGTATAAATTCCCTTGAGAAAAATAAAGTTTTTCTTGGGAAAAAGGGTGCTTGAATTGCAAATCTAGTTAAATTCTTCAATTCCCAGCCATGGAAACTAGATTAAACCGAGTTGAAAGTACAAATATATATGTAGTAATTCCCCTTTCCCGATTTTCAAAGATGCTCATCAGTTTGTGCTTTTGTTTTGCTTTGACTTTCGCATTGCAATTGCGTCGTTTGCCGCTTAAAATTGTTATTGTTATTGTGGCCATGGTTGTTGCATCACCCAGCGTGCAACGACAACGAAAACAACACGCCCCCCCCACCCAGGCCCACCGCCCCCTTGGGACACAACAACACCTTGTGACTGATCGCGGATGGGGACTATTTTTAGGCCGCGATACACAGATACTAAACACAAACACACTTTGAGTATCTAAATTGAATTGTTGAAGCCCCCCTTCTCGTGCACCTGCACTGAGAGATGATTTATAAGGTCTTTGGCCCTCTCTCACTCTCTCTCTCTCTCTCTGTTGAAATCTGTGTTTTAGTTTTAGTTCGTTTTGGTTTTAGTTCGTTTTGGTTTTAGTTCTTTTTGGTTTTAGTTCTTTTTGGTTTTAGTTCATTCTTGCTTTCTGTTGTTGCTGCCCCCTTCTTTGTTTTGATGGCCTTCTTCTTCTGTTGTCGTCTAGCTAGCAACATTGTAAAGACATAAACAAATATTCGCAGAGATATAGAGGAGAAGATAGTTGAATTTGTATCTTTTTAATCTTTTTAGTATCTCTTTGCATCTCAGAAATGCGCAGAATTAAAAACAAAATCAATTTTCGGTTATGCCCTACATTTTAAGTTCCCCATTTCCCTAGAATTGCGTCGCAATTAATCTTTGCATTTCTTAACTACGCAACTTTCCTCTCGTAATTACTGACCAAATATTTTCCACAAATACTGTAATCAGATAATGGTCCAAAAACAGCATTACTTGAATTGATAACGTATTTTGCATTGTATTTCTAGGTAAAGATTACAAGTAAACCGAAAAAGTTGTACGAAAACGTAAATGAAATAAAACTAAAGACATAATTTTGGTCATATATCAAAATTTTCAATTTCTTTTAATAGATTTAAAAAGAAAACGACATATATAATAATAAACTTAAATCCTTTTTTTGCTAATAAAATCCATAAATATTATTTTCTTTTCACATCAAAACTAATTAAATGATAAATCGTTAAGTGCCTCTGGGGAGACACACACAAATTGTTTACTTATTCAAATGCTAATCGAACCAACTGACTGACTGACAAGGGAGAATATGTTTTTGTTTGCCAATCCATTTGAAAAATTAACCATTAAGTGGCAGCTAATTAAGAGGAACCCCTACCACCGGATATGCGCTGACCTTTTTGATAATGGGGCCTCCAGAGTAACAAAAAGTTCAAAGTTCAGAGCAAATGGATTATTATTGATAAATATTTGGCTGAGTCAGAGGAAGAATTAGTGAATCATATAATTATTAAGTAAAAAACAAAATTAAATAAAATTACATTAAAATATTTTTACTTTTTTATACAAATTAACAAAGGATCTATAGGATTTACGGGGGTTTTGAGAGGCAATAACCTTAAATTAAATCTTAATCTTATTTTTTAATGTATTTTTTAAAAACATAATAATAATATTAATAACACAAAATAATAAATTAATAATAACAATCATAATAAATATAAAAAAAATAATACTAATAAAAACAAACAAAATAAATAATACAACAACATAATAATAATAACACATTTATTTACACATCATTATCCCCCAAAAGTGCTGAACCCATTAGAGGTCAGAGGAAAAATCTTAATCCCCAAATCTTTCAGTCTGCGTCTCTCAAGACAAAGAGCCTTTGATTATTTAGAAAAGCGAGATTACTATATCTGTGCGGTCTGGGGAATACCCATTCACTAAGTAACAGAGATAATGCGAATAAATAGAGAGAGAGAGAGACATATGTAGTTATTTCAAGAAATATTTGTAGTATTTTTAAGAGTCACCAGATAACCTAGGCATCAAAGTTAATGAATATTTTAATTAATTTTCTTTTAGTAATCTTAATTTTTTGATAGTCGATCAGCAGTTATTATTTGTTCTTTTGTACGCTTTTCCCTTATTTTATTATATCCCTTATTTCATAATATTATTTCCTTATTTTATTTATAAATGTGGGTCAGCCATAACAATAGCCTAAAACTAAAACCCTAATTACGCTCTGCTTTTGTTTCTGATTTTTTGAAGACTTTAATTTACAGACATAATTTAATGATTTATATATTTTTTTACGCTTTCTTTGCTTTATCAATGAAATCTCACATTCAATTTAATTAATTGCCATCGCCTTTGTTTATTTGGTTTCCAAAGTTGTGCGACATTTCTCAAGGGATACAATTTCAATACCAATCATTTTTTGGCAACGAACAAGTTAATTGCCATTCCGAAAGGTTAGTCGAGCTTCAATCTAAAAATAACACCGTGCAAAGCAATTAATTCTCTGGACATGGGTTGAACGAACCGAGCGCCAGTTTTTGGTATTAAAATAGAAAAAAAAATGAGGTTCTGAATGATCTATGTCTGTGCTTAAAGGAGTTCATTTACGATCTGAACTCTGAGATTTCAGCAGTTAACTTTCGGTTAAGTCGGGTTTATTTTTGGCTTTTCAGCTTTGATTGTGAAAGGTTCAAGGTCGTTCGGCAGTTATTCAGCAGCAACGAAAGATTTAATTGTTTAGATAAAACAATTCTTTTGCCATACAACAATAACAACAACTAACATTATTTTATGAACCATATGTGAACCTGATCCAGCCCCTCAAAATCGAAACAATTGAAATGATTTATTGATTGTCTTTAGCTAGCCATGTTAATGCTGCTGTTCTGCATATTAAGGAGAAGAAGGCTCATCCTCCTCGTCCTTATCATTAACCAAAAAAAAACCCCATAACAACCCCCTTGTGCAGCAGCTGTGACATATTTGGCAAATTACGTGACTAACTTTACGCCGCCTTCGGCTCTTGTTTCCGGCTTCTGCTGTAACTGCCAAATGATAATAAACCGCAACAGTTTGTCACCAAAATACATCAATGTCAAACAATTTAAATGGAGGGGAAAAAAATGTGGGCAGCTGTTTTTGGCGGAATTTGATGGATTTCCCAACCATCAACTTTTGTCATTTCTGCAACTTGTCGAACTAATAATAATGAGGAAATGTGTAGCCAACTTTAACCTACTTTCAAAACTCTCTGCTCTAGGATCTCGGGATGTATTACCCGACCCAATTCCCAGATTTAAGTTTATTGCAAAAAAAAAAAAAAATGCATACACTGGCCAACACAAGCAAAGCTTGCTCACTCACTCACTCACTCACTCCCCAACCCAGCATCATTCAATGCAAAATTAATTTACGTTGTTTTACGTTACGCTACGCGTTCTATATACGAGTACGAGTACGTTAACGAGTACGAAGAGTACGAAGCCATGTATCCCGAAAGCAGAGCCGAGTGCCGCCGTATTCCGAATCTGTCTTTATGTATCCTTTATGTGTATCCGTCACTGCGTTACGTTAAAATGCAACTACAACGAAACCCAGTGACGTAATAGTGGGAAAAGGAGAAGGGACTAATACGCCCACGTTAACATACAACTTCGTGTGGCATCGGTTGTGAGCGTAGTAACCTATTTACTCTCTATGAACTCCTATGTACTCGCCCACGTCCACGCCCACGCCCACCTTGCCTCGCCTGTTGCAGGGAGGCGATTTTTATATACATATACATATATGTATGTATGTATCATCGTAGACAGGATTTACTCTTTCTCACTCTTCTCAACTCGACTTGACTTTAAGCAATGACGTCATAAAAATTACGTATACGTCAACGGCTTATCCATTACAAGCAGATTACAACCAGAAAACGTACATATGTACAGCTGTGACTCTATGACACTGACCAGGAAAATTAGCGTGTCCGTTTTTTTTGTTGCCGGCGTCATCAATACGAATTCGATGCGGCTAAAAGCATTACCAATTGGGCCAACACGTGCCGTTTGTAGGGTAATAGGCCTGCTGCCATTAGTTGACACTATGACAATACACTCTTGTAAATATATAGTGTAAAATATATTCTAGATATTTCTGTGTTAGATCTAAAAAACAAGTTTTTACATCTTTTTTTTGGAAAGATGTTTCAAATATCCCCAGAAATATTACCTATATATTTAAAAATATGTCTTAGAAATCATAAAAAAATAAATAATATTTACTGGCAACATTGGCAACATCCTAAAACTTATTTTTATAACATTAAAAAGTGTTTCTAATGATGAAAATATTGGTGTAACAATTCAATTATCTCTCGAAAACTCTATGAATTGTATAACTAATTTGATTTACTTTGACGCTAGTTGCTAAATAAGACCAGAAACACCCCCCTGGAGTCCTAAAATAACGTAAATATAGAAGTAACAATTCATTTCACACTTTTTGGCGCAATTTTAATAGGAATAAAATGTTTGGTGTCGAAATAAAGGCGTGGCGGGGTGACAAGAACGAGTGCGAGGTCGAAGTGCCTGCCTTGCCTTTGATCTGAGTAATTGGGTTACCAGGACAGCGCCAACACCGCCCACCTTTTGCCCGAATCTCCGTTCTACCTTACTCCCTCTCTCTCACTCTCACTCTATCTCTTTCCCTCTCTCTCTTTGGTGTAACACAAAGTGTTGTGGGTGTTACAGGCGTGTCTGTGTGGGTGCAGAGGTCATACTGGTGGGAGGTCAGGCAGCAGAAATGGCAGATGAGGACAGTGTGGATGATGCCCACGTTGGCCGACAGTTTGACATTATATATGTATATCTTTGTTATATATCTCAAGCTTCCCAGGAATGGCAAGCTGAAGAGCAAAGCGATCCCCATAAACGTTGGGAGGGATGCAACTGCTCATTGCATGAAGCCATCAAATGGTTATTGAATGGATATATCGGAAGTATGCATTTCATTGACGTTAAAAATAATAATAAATAAAAATGAAATACTATACATAAATATCAAGTTTTTGCCTAACATTCTTTGAGTATTCAGCGTTTTTTTCTGGCATGAAATATCAGTTTCTACGCCTTAGTACCTTACTTTTATTTTTATTTATTTATTTATAATATATAATATATGTATAATATATTACATATATAATATATAATACTAATATTATAAATTAAATATTTATAAAAAAGAAGAATTTAAAGAAACTATTTATTTCGAATACCCTGAGTTTCATTCGCTATTTTTCATTTTGTCTAAAATTCTTTAAGTATTTAGCGGTTTTACTACTGGTATCATATATATATATAAAACATTTATTATATAAATAATATTATAAAAACAGCAAATTTTAAAAAGAACAAATTTTTCATTTCAAATATCCTGAATTCCTTTCGCTATTCATCTAGAAAATGACTCGTTAAACTTTGTTCTACTCGTTGAAATATTTTCTCTACTCGTTAACATTTTTTTCTACTCGTTTAAATTTTTTTCTACTTCTTAAAAATGTTTTTTTTTTTTTCTATCTGAAATTACGCAGAACTTTCTTGCGTGGGAGCCCTTTGGCGTCCTAGCCCCCGAGGACTGAAGCCCATTAGCCCAGCGGCGTGGGCGGTTTCGCATATGGTTAACCCCTCCCCCCTCCCCCAAGCTGGCATTTAGTTCCAGCTTCCCTGTATTGCTTCCCACTCAATCCCCGCCAGCTTATTTTTTCTTTTGGATTTGTTTCGGTTTCAGTTTCAGTAGGAGACGCGATTGGTGCATTATTTAAGCGGTGCCAGTGATTCACTTGCAACTCAGTCAGCGGTCAGCGGCCGCTCGCAATTGAACCAAAAAAAAATATATATTTCAAAATTTTAAATTGAAACATTTAAATTTGTAGATTTAAGTCTGTGAGTTTTTATGTTTTGGCATCGAGGCTGCATGAGAAAGGTGAGTCATTACATTTGGGCGTAAAGGTCAGAGTTCAGGCCGAGAACATTCCGCAACGCAAAAGGCATATGGCACCGCCTTTCGCCGCCCACTCTTGCACTTGCAAAGGTCACATGTTTGTATCTGCTTTTTGCATTTCTTTTTTTGTTTTTTGTCCCCCTGCATGGAAGCGGAAAAGCAGGGAAGCAGACAGCGAATAACAAAGGGGGAAAATAACCCACATTTTATGTTAAAAATCTAAATATAATTTGCAAGGGGTCAATGGTATATTAATAAACAAAAATTAATAAATTACAAAATTACGTATACGTAATGTTGTACTTACGTATACGTAATTTGGTACTACGTGATTTCTGTTCTGTTTTTTGCCTACAATTTCTTAAAATTTAAATTATTATATAGATTGGGTTTCATTAATTTTTTCTAGCATATTGATTTTGTTTTAGAATTTATAAATTTCATAAGAAAAGAAAAGAAAAGAAAGAAGGAAAGAAAGATAAAAAGAAAGAAGAGGTAAACATATGTATAGCTTCGTCTCACTCACCCCTACATTGGTTTTTACTGCTGCTGCAGATTCCAGCCAAATCATTGTATTTATCTAATTGGGAGAAACAAAATAGAAAAATAAATAAATAACAAATAAATAAATCATAAAAATTATAAATAACAACAAGTTTAAAAGAAAGCAACATGGGTTAACGATATTGTAGTTTAATTCCAAAGTTTATTCTATTTCGTTTTGTTTTCGCTGCAAGTGCATTTCCATCTCACTCACTCGCATACACTCACACATACTCTCACACTACATGCCACTTGCAAAGCAAAAAAAAAGGCGCGCAAACGCGCAACACAAAGAAGAACGTTTGGCAAATTTTCATTTTCGCATAAAAATGGAATTTACACATTTTCCAATTGAAATTTTTGGCTAAATCTTACCCAATCTTGTAGCTTAACAGTTTGCAACATTTTTGAGAGCTTAAAACAAGCGAAAAACCAACTTTTACACCACATTTAATAACTCTATGACACAGCAGAAGTAATGAGAAACCGATCGCGTTGATTTTCGATGCACAAATGACGGAGGACGCGGGAGCGGCAGAAGCATACATTTCTGAGGTGTGAACGAGATGGCAATATTCTAAGGGTTTTTGACGGCGGCTTAAGAGGGGCGAAAATGATGGCCAAAAGAAAATTGGGCTTTTTTGCGGGACGTTGCACTTGCGCTCTCTTTTTTCTTTCTTTTGCCCAGATCTTCAGCGCTGATTTTCAATATATTTTATTAATTCGTTTGTTTATTTACTTAATTTAATTTTGTTTAAAACGTGTAAAGTTTTCTTATGCCAATTTTAAATATTAATTTACGGCAAGTCATAAAAAATATTAAATTATTAATAATAAATTCATAAAAAAAGGACTAGTAACAAATTTAAAAAAAAAAAACCCTCAACAATAACAAAAAGTCAACTTGGAAAATTGCAAAGCAAAAACATCAAAGAAGAAGTATCAGCAACAGCGACATAAAAAAAAAGGGATACAAAAACAAGAAGAAAAACTCGATGACGAAACAGCGTCGACTTCGGCAGAACAGCAGCGTAGCAGCAGCGCGCACTCCTCACTTCGCTCCCCTTCACTACCCATCCCTTCAGTTTTGTTTTGTTTTCGCTGCATCTCGCTCACGCAACTGGGCTTCGTAGTAAAAACGTAAAAACGAGAACGAGAGCAGCAGACGACGACGACGGCGACAGACAAGTGAATTTCCACTCACTCGCACGCATACACATACACAGCCATGCATACATGCCAACGAAAAAGGCGCGCGAACGTAATACAAAAGAGAACGTTTGTCATTGCCCAATTCCCAGCGTTCCACTTCAAACCAGTTCGATGCCTACTCTCTCTCTCTTTTGGTTGCAGCCAACTTGTGGGAACAGTGGAAACGCAGAATTTTGCCCTACAAATACGTCACATCGAACATGTTGTAGCGCAGTTTTATTCCATTGTTTCTTCGAACCTGGCGAGAATTTTGCTTATGGAATCTTACATTACAGAAACTGCTTATTAAGATGCTCTCGCTCTCTCAACTCGTGAGCGGGGCACCTTCGGGCAACTTCGGGCAGCTTCGGCATTTGCCGCAACTTGTTCGACGTGACGTCACGGAAACGACGAAATTGAAACGAAATTGGAAGCACAATTGCGGCTTTTTTAACAGTTCTCTTTTAGCTCTCTTTCGTTGAACAGTTAACAGCTCCTGCAGCTGACTGCTTGCCTCGGCCAGTGAATAACTAAAGTGTTTGGATTAAACGAACATAAACTTACTAAGGAGTTTTTATTGACGGGGAAAAACGCCGCTTTTCCTTTGCCCGGTTCGGAATTCACAGCAATATCGTTCGAAAACAGAAATCGCAAAAACACAGATTTCCTTCTTCTGGCTTGCAGCGCGCCAAAAGGAAAAGCGAAACCTTCGTTTCGTGATTTGTAAATTTAATTCTAACCGTGTTTACGTTTTGAGCTCGCGTGTGTGCGTATGCAGCAGAAATTACAAGAAAAAAAAAACATAAAACAATTGTCGCTGAAGTGAAACCACAAGTGAATAACAGAGAGAAACAAAAACATCAACAACGGCAACCAGATAATTGCTTATGAAAAATGTTGAGTGGAGCAAAGCAATCTGTGTGTGTGTGTTAACCTAACCGTTGTCTTTCGCCATCTCTCCACCGTCTCCATCTTCTTCGGAGGAGACTTTCCGGCCTACCCATGAAATGCAAAAGTTGGTCTAATAAATTCAACAATTTTGTTGTGCGCAGACTGAAGTCCATCAAGGTAAAAATTGTTATTAATAAAACAGTCGTGAAATTATGCTAAAGTAACAAAAAGAAAAATTAAATATCCTAAAAAGTTTGTAAAATAAGGAAAGGGTTTATTATAAATTTGTAAAGATTCAACCAAAAGCAAAAAGTTAAAATAATTATTTCTCGTTGAAAAATATAAAACATATTCATATTATTTATTGTTATGAATTCCAAAATATAGCATTTTGTAATTTTTTAACGTTAGTTTTTAATAAAAATTTGATATGAATTTCTGGAAATACAAAAATGATTTATTTATTTATTGAATTTTCCTTGGCATTGCGCGCAAAACAAAATCAACGAAATGTAAAGTTTCCCTTCTGTGTTCTTCCCTCTTCTCCACTGTATTTTCTTTATTTCCTTCTCCCTTCCACTGACTTCTTGCCATTTATCTTTTGTCCACTTTTTGCAAACGAAACGGAGAAACAGAGCAGGAGAAAAAAAAAACGCAGATGCCTTTCACTTGCATGTTTTGCTCAGTTTTGTTATTATTATTCAGTTGTTACACACACTTACAATATTTAATACAATTTATTTATTTATGACTTGCCCCTCTTCTTCCTTCCAATTCGATTTTCTTTGTCCCTCGTTCGCTTGTTCGCTTTTCACCTATTTTGTTTTGTCCGCTCTGTTTTGCTGTAGTTTTTCTTCTCCCCCCTGCACTTCCTCGTTTTGTTGTGTGTATTCCTTTTCCCTCCGTCCGCCTTGATGCTAGTTTATTTTTATACGACCGCTCGCTCTTAGGGGCGCAAAAATTCCTTAAATTCTTTTTTGTCCACATTTTCCAGCGGGAAAAACGAGTTTTTGTTTTCCAGCAGCGCCGCATTCTTGGGCCCCCTCCTCTTTTCCTTGCTCTGCTTTTTGCTTGTTTACAGTTAGGAATGCGGTCGCGCTCGCTCACTCTTTTTTCAGACAGAAAGAGAGCGTTAATTGCGCTTTGCTCTTCACTTGGGATCTTGTGTTCATTTTGTGGATTGGAACTTGTTTGTTTTGCCTTGGGTATTGTTTATTTATAAAAAGTCGCTGGCAATGCAACAATTTCTCTCACTCTCGCTCTCTCTCTCTCTCTCTGTCTCTCTTTGAAAAGTGGCGCGCAACTTGTTCGCCTTGTAAAAAGCAGCGACGTGACTGCGCTGCTTTGGCCCCATTTAACTTGGCTCTCAGGTCGCAGCTCTCTCGTGTGGCGCTCGGCTCCATTCGTGCGCTACTTTGAGCATTTTTAAGAGTAATATGCGCCACTCTTTGCCAAAAGAGCGAAAAGCCGATGCCGCAGAAACGAATATACCCGACGATGGGAAGAGAGAGCGTTGCCTATAAATACAAGTACCAGTCGAAGCGCCCGATAAATTCAAAAACCAAAAACTAAGCGCGCCTGGTCGTGTCGCGGAAAAATTGTTCAGTGCGGTTGGAAAAAGGCCTACACACACACATATTTGTGTATGCTTTCAAACCGGACGTTTCTTTCGCTCGTTTCGTGCACGCGGCGGCGCTCGATTCACGCACACAGGCGCACGCACGCCTCGCTGGCATTGATATACATATACACATACACGCCCCAAGTTCGTGTGCGATTAAATAATACTCCACAAAAGGCCAAACAAATTACATAAAAAAAAAAAATCCAAATCAAAATACGAGCTTGTAGTTGTCGTTCGTCGTGTTGTTCTCTTCCTCCTCCGTGTTGTGTTCACATCAACCAATTGTTTTCATTAGTCAAATTAATGTTAAAATAAATAATATTACAACAATTAAATGTACAACCTAAAATATAGTAAGCCAGAAGTACCATTTGCGAATTAAGAAAAGTTCCTATAAAAGCAAACTCACACAAACACACACATACACACCAACAGAGCACGTCTCGTCTCAGTCTTATAAAAAATTTTCCTACTGCGTCGGAATTATCGTCGTTATTATTGTTATCGTTGTTGTTGTTGGTTGTTTGGTTCCTGGCAAATTTTGTGTGCGTTTTGTTTCAACAAACACATACTACGTGAGATTATTACGCGAAATTTATTTGTGCAAAAAAACAAAAAAGAAACAAGAGTGTGAAAAATCAAAGCGAGAATAAATAAAATTAAAAGCCCCACACACATACACACTTCTACAGTGACAGAGCCGAAAAAAAAATACGCGCGCTTTATTAGAGACCATATTCTTTTCGGTGTATGTATGCTTCCTCTTCTTCTTCCATTGGAATTTGTACCCGAATCGCAATTACAACATACACAAACAGAGAGCGGCGGCGGCGGCGGCATCCATCTCGCTCTCTCGCTCGCATTCTACACAGCCCAGGAGAGGAGTAGACTTTTGATAGAGAAAGAGAGAGGAGAGCCGAGTTTTGTAATCGTCGATGCCACAGCGCAGCAACAACAATGTAAGTGTGAGTGGGAGAGCGTGTAAGAGCGGCGGCAAATGGCAGGCTGCATTCTTGTTTTCTCTCTCTCTCTCTAGTCCGTATGCATTTTCATTCATAAGCGCGCATTTTCACTATTATTTTTGCCTCGCACGAAAATTGGAAAGGCAGCAGCAGCAGGCCTTGTTTTCGATGACAACACAAAGGCGGCTCACAAAAAAGGGAAAAAAATCAAGTTTCTACCCCCCACCCCCCGGCAAAGCTCAAAATTGTTTGTTCCAAAATTCTTGCGCAAATTTATATAATTTTGGGCCTAAAAATATGGACGGAATGCCGACATTGATTCCAATGCAGCAGGTATTGTGTTTTTGGGGTGGCTTGTGGGGAAAATGCAAAAAAGATATACATATATCTATATTATTGCCCGATTTGAGCTGTCCCATAAAATCAAAAAATGCGGAAAGAAGGAGAAGAAGCAAGGGGGAGATGTGGGAATAACAAAAGGCTAAAAAGTTTCCATGAATTTTTATTAGTTTTATGCTTAAAGAAGTCATAAGTTTGGTGATATTTAAGATTTTCGACTTGCATTAATCTTCGTTATTTTATATATTTTTAAATATATTTTATATATATTTTTTTTTTATTTTGAAAATTTTATTTAGAGAACTGTATGAAAAATCTCAGAAATAAATAAAAAACTTGAGGCCTTAAGTATTTTCCCCTGCAAATATTTAAGTTTTCTAGTTTCAAATTCAAAATTTATTAAAAAATATTAATTTGTAAATTTTATATAAATATTTAATTAGGGGCTCGTTTTCCCCCTTTTAATCAACAAAACAAAAAAATCCTAACGATAGCTTTTTACCTCTCGAATTTAATGGTTCTTCTTTTCGCTTAGCAAAAATTTCGAATATTTATGTTGTGCCCAATTATTAAAACATTTTGTGTATATTTAGCAGCTTTTGGCTTTCTTTTCGCTACAAAAAATACACACCTTGAGATACATTGAAATAGATATAGAAGACGCCGCTTTTGCTATTTTCTAATCAAGTGCCCCAATGGGGTGCATTTTTTTTTTGCTGTTGTTGCCTTCAATTGCCTGCATTCTGTAGACGAAAAAATTGTATTTATAAATATAAATTGAGAGAGAGGGAGAGAGGGGAGGGCAGGGGGAGAGGTGTTAGTTTGGGGCGAGGATCGGTCGGTTGGTGCTTCTGGCAGCAGAACAGAAAACGTCCAATGGCGTTGGCCTGGCAATAAAATAGATTAATTTAAATGTCATTTTTGTCTAGACGCCGCAGACAACGATGGCGACGACTAAGACACCGACAAGGAGATGATATTGGGCGAAGGAGGGGGCACGGCGATTCTATGTTTATAGATCGGTTACATATATCCGACACAACATCCCCCACATATTGCATATATATATATATATAGTATATAGGATTTGTATCATCATTTCCACGCCCACTCTTTAGCTCAGGGGGGAAACTTTCTCGATATATATATTCTTCAGCATCAAGAAATTTTTCCACGACATTTTAATGCGATCCTCCTCTTTATTATAATATTTCGTCTTGATGCAAATTAGATTTTGGTTTAAGCCTCAAAAACCTAACCCCACAATGTAATGGACACAATTTGGAATTTTTTGGTTATTTCCTGTTTTATTTTAGTGCTTCTTCTGGCTTGCCATTCACCAATGAATGGTTTCTTGACCAGTTTCAAAACGCTGACGTAGCTTGTCGGCTTAATTAGCAGTTTGCCAAAAACAACAACAGCAACAAGAAGGGAAGCTGTATACCCTTTAAAAATCGCTACATTTTTTGATATATTATATTTAATACATATAATATTATAATATTTCGATTTTAACAAACAAAAAAAAGTGGTTTGTCAACTTTTGCTCTGCCTTTAAGTTAAAAAATCTTGGGGAATTTGTATGTTTATTTTGTATAAAATTGGACTTTGTGGGTGTATCACTTTGGATAGCTCTGAGGTCATGTCTTAACATAGAGAGAGAGGGTCTGCTCTCCTCTCTCTTGCTCTACCTCTCTCTTCAAAGCCAAATCTCTAGCAGCGTTTGCCCCCGATATTTCTTTAATTTCCATTGGATCTCTGAAAAGTAAACCAACCGCATTCCAATATATGTGACGCACATAAAAAAAAAAAAAAAATCAACGACTATTTCCCAGATAATACACCTGTTTTTAGGGCCAGGCCAGGCCCTTGGGGCCTTCCCCTAACAAAACCAAAAACAAAAACAAAAAAACAAAAACAAATAAAATGAATCGAACTGCTGTCTGGTTTTGCTTGGCTTTGCCTTTGGGCTCCCAGGTCAGGTCTCCAAAAAGACTGGAGATCTTAAGACTGGTTCCATTTATTCCATCTTATCTTAATCTTTAGCTATTTCGTTGCTCTAAATTTAGCTTTGCCAGCAGCCAAGCAGCTGAAACTTTCATTGACGCATTCGCTCACCTTGTTTTTATGGCTTTTTGATTTTTATTCAAATTTGTTTTTTGTTCATTTGTTTGGTTAGTTTTTATGATTGTGTGTGTTGTTGCATAATTAATAATCTTTGAACGCCAAAAAGTATTTCGGTTTTTTGCAAGCCTGGCCTGGACTTTTATTGGAGTTTATTGGAATTTATTTAATTTTTTTTTCTAAGAGCTTTAATTGGTTTGGCCTAATGAAAAACTAAAGTCCAAAACTTGTAATAGAAATGTAAACAGGTGGCAATGAACTTTATGTTATTTTTATGCTTCAAAGTCCTTGAACCCGCTAAAATCACACGCACACAACATAAGGCCTGAAAGCGAAACAATAACAAAAACAACAACAACAACAACAACAACAACAACAAGCCAATGAACTTGACGTCAATGGCGGCAACGAACTGGGCAGACTTTTTTGTGCCTTTGCTGTGGGGACCTGTTCTTGAGTTCCGCTTTGCGAGGCCTTCTTTGCCAGCTTTATTTTTTGTTTGTAGGCTTTTGCGGCTGCGCAAAAAAAAAAAAAAAAAAAATTAATTGATTGCGTGTTCAATTCTCTGCCTTCCTCGTAGATCTAAATATTTCAAATTAATCAGTTTAAAAAGAGGATTTTTCCAAAGAATTTATAAATTCGCTTAGGGGCTTAATTAGTATATTTTAGTCTTTCTCTAAAATAAATAAATTATACAAGAAAAAAATTATAATAATTCTAATCAAAAAATTAGGAAAATAAAAGAATAACCACAACCGAAATATCTTCCATTTGTTTTTTAAATTTTATCAATATATAAATATATATATTAATAAATATTTATATATATATTTTTTACAGATTAACGGTACCCAACAGCAGCAGCAGCTCCTTCAATCGCCCACTGGCGCCAGCAGCATTGCAGCGGCCGCCGTTGTCTCAGTCTCGGTTGGAGCAGTCTCGAGCAGCAGCAGCAGCGCCACAGGCACCGATAGCAGCAGCAGCAGCAGCAACCACACATCCTGCCACAACAGCATTGAACAGCAGCAGCAGCAGCAACAATTCAATATTGCTGCCACAACAGCAACAGATTCAACGGCGGCAACAATGCCAGCTATGGCCAAGGATAAAGCCTCAGCGCCAGTATCTTTAAACGAATCAAATTTCCGTGATCTTAAGGATATCAAAGATTTCGTTATGGCCTCTACAGCAGCTGCAACAGCCCGCCTGCATGACCCCCAGCACCAGCAGCAGCAGCAGCAGCGACATAACACCACCTGCGGCTGTGGTGCAATTTCAGCCACCGCCGAGAATAATAATAACAGCGGCTATGGCAGCAGCAGCAACAAGTATCTAACAAATGGTGAGTAATTTCAATAAAAGTTGTTAATGAAATTACCAACTAATTTCTCTCATTTGCCAGGCCACACTTCACCTTTGGCGGCAGCTGTTGCCAGCAACAGTTCATCGTTGTCCACGACGCCGCAATGCAGTAAATTGTGCTGTTTGCAGCAATATCAATATGGCATGAACACACTATTGACCATGCAGGCCTTTAAGCAGCAAGTGGAACAGTTTAATGAGCAGCTTAATCAGCAAAAACAACAAATGCAACAGCAACAGCAGCAGCAGCAGCAACAGGAGCAGCAGCAGCAGCCGCAACAGCAGCAGCAGCAGCAACAGGCGGCAGTGAATCCTGCACCAAGAAGGTCACCAAATGATTTCATTTTTGGCCGTTATATTGGGGAAGGCAGCTTTAGCATGGTTTACTTGGCAGTGGATATACATTCGCGCAGAGAATATGCAAGTAAGTACTCAAAATTGATAGGAGGGCATTCACTTTCGCTCAGTGTGTCGCCAACGTCGCTGCTGCTGCCGCCGCCCACAACATTTGCAAGGCATTTGTATGGCCTCTGGTCGGCGCCAGCGCGAGAATGCGGTCGCCACGTAGACGCCGCTTGTCGGCGATTGTTAGATGTGTGCATGTGTTGAATTTCTATTGTCGCCGCTGCTTGCCTGTCACCTGCTCTATGTACATGTCTATGTATAATTTATGTACGAAATTAGCACACATTAAAGATTAATTAATATGGCAGATGTAAGGAGATTAAACATTAAAGAAATCACTGAAAATTAGTTCAGAAATCCTTATCAGTTGCAAGGCGACCAATGTGTCGCAGGCCATTTTGCTGTGGGCTCACGTGACCCCCCTTTTTTTTTTTGTTATTGGTAAAATTTCATCACAAATGCGCCAACGCAAAACAGCGTTTAATGGCGAATCTAGCCAACGGTTAGTTTGTTATCAAAGCTGATAAGCTTTTGTTTTTTTATTATTCATTTCTATTATGTTTTTGCCTGTCGAAAAAAAAGAAGAAAGCTAGCTGGCATTGCTATTAAAATTAACAACAAAACAGCTGTTTCTAGAACAGATTTCTAGTTTCATTGTTTCTAGAGGTTAAATACAACTGACGCCTTATTTTTTTTTCTACCTTGTTTATTTTTGTGTGCTAAGCCAATTTGCTTAAAGATTTCCATTGCTTTTCTGTGCGGGGGTGGCAAAAGATTTTGATACAATAGCAAAAATATACATACATATATTACATATATGTATGTATATAACAGCAAAGCAAATCAATATGCTAGAGTCACAGAAAAAGCAGAACAAAAAATAATGGCACGTGTCGCATAAAATGCAAACGCCAGCAAAATATGCACACAGCAAAGTCAAAGCAAAGCAAAAACAAAAGCAAAACACACAGTGCGGGTGAAGGGGACAGAAATAACGGCGCGTGGCTATCAGAATGCACTTGCTGCTATTGCACAGCCTAAGCTCGGTTGATGGGCAGAGGACAAAGCAAAGCAGAGCAGAGCAAAGAGGCAGTGCAAAGCACTGTTATTGCCGCACTATTCACTTTAATTGCATTTAAAACGAATCGCAATAATAGCCAAGTCAAGTTGTATAAAAATAGAGAAGCACAAAAACAACAACGCAAAAACAGACAAAACAAACCCATAAGCAAATCTCTCCTCAGGTCGTAAAAAAAAAGAGAAAGAGGGAGAGAGAGCCCGCCCCTAGCCGCTGCTCACGCACTTGGACTTTGTTTTTGATATTCAATGACGACAGCGCTCGGGGGGCGGCGGGTATCTGTTTGACGCCATACAGAGCACAAAATACGAAATAGGGGTTTTAGACTTTTCACCTCAATTTACCTGTACAAACGCTATTTCATCATATTTCACAATAATATGGGGATATTTTGGGCAAATGGAGAATTGGAGAATGACAGAAAAATTGAGAATTTTCTTTTTCTCGATAGAAATGGTTAGGAAATGGCAGCTGTTGTTTTCCTGGAATTTCTACTCACAAAAAAAAATAATATAAAAAAGTATGAGATATAGTTATTAATAGTTCAGTGCTTTTGCACCCACGCAGAGCCCATTTCTTGGGTTGCAACTTGTTGAGTGGAGACTCTATCGTTTGGGATTTTTTTTAATAATTTCCCAAGATTCCCAGTTTACAGCTTCAGCTTCTTCTATATTTCCTTGGGGGTTGTTGTCTGATATTTTCGTTACATCTTCAACTTTTGAGCTCCTTGGGTCTTTGCCCTCGTCTTTTCGTGTTATTTTTAATTAAACACTTTTATTTATGGACAGCAGCTGTTGCTGCTGATGCGCAGTCGCAGCTGGCTGAGACCAAAGGGGTTTTCCTTCGCTCCCTTTAAGGGTATTATATTCTTTTTATTTACTTTAGGGAACTATCTGGGTCATTCAACCCCAAACCCTATGGCGAAATCCTTTTCTTAATTCCCCAGCTTTTTACACCTTTGCTTTCCATGTTTTTTTTTTTATGAGTGCACCAGCTCTGGCGGTTCCTGCCCGTGCCAAGGACATTGGGCCGGGGCTGTGCCTTGGGCGGTCGCCCGACGCTTTATAGGCGGAATTAAATAGCGCCAGGAAGTCGGGCAGCAAGAAATTGAGAGCAGGAGGAGCAGCAATAAGAGAATGTCCCAAGGACTCGCTTGTAGTTTTTTTTTTTTGTTTTATGTCAAACTATAACTGTGTCTCTCTCTCTCTCTGTGCGCTTCAACAATTGTATTCAAATTCCTTTGCGTGCAGCCAATATGTCACCAAAGCCAAGCTCCATAGGATATAGTATAGCCGCTCCAAAAGGGTAATAAACTTTTGCTAGTCGAGTGAAAATAATAACAATAAAACAGAGGCACACACACACACATAACGCAACCAGAAAAAGCCAACATAAATGATTATGACTCACAGATACTGTGAATACCAGAGTATAAAGAATATATACCTAATAATCCCTAAAACTTATCCCTCGGACGTGGAGATCACTGTACTTGCCAGCTGTATTGTTGGCATCTTTCTCCTTGGCTTTTACCTGAATGGATTTTTCATCCGTCCCCCAGGTCACATTTCTGACAGAGAATAGAGTCTTGCTTTTATATAGGTTGCTATATATCGCTCTCCATTTGTTTATATTTTTTTTTTATATTTAAATGAGTTCTAGTGAATGCCCGCCCCTAGTATTACGTCATGGGGTTCTCTAGTTTAATTCAATGTAAAGCTTAAATCCAGAAGCAAAAATAGTGAAACTGAAACTAATATAATAAGAAAATAATATAATAATAAATTAAATAATTATAAAAAATATAATAATATTTTATATAAATGTAATATTACAATATTTATTTTAGTTCATTAAAATTCCCCATTCCTTATTCATGATAGCTCTGCTGATCAGTAATACAAAAACCAAACTTATGCCACATCAGCAACAAAATACAAAACTATCTTTTAGATCTTGAAATATGAAGCCTAAACCTAAAGTCTTGCACTGAGAAAAATATTAAAAAATATATAATTAAGTCTTGCTTTTTCATTTGCTTTTCTTGGAATGATAATTTTTAAATTAGCAACAAAACTTCAATTCAACAACAACAACAATGAAACTTCAATTCAACAACAACAACAAAACTTCAATTTAAACACAACAAAAAGACTTCAATTGCAACTTTAATGAGAGGCTTGCAGGCAGGCAGCCGCTTCTTCATTTTTGAAGTTTATTTATAGATTTTCTCGCTATTTCTCTAGCTCAATCTTTGTCTATAGCACAGAGAGAAAACTGCTTTATCGACTTGGTTGGATATTTTTTTTATGGCATCAACAACAATCCATTATTGCAGACTATTCTCTCGCTCCTTCTCTGTTGCTTTGCCATTCTAAAAACCCGTTGGATGGCATTCCGCGTGTTGCAGCAACAAGTTGCACTCTAAATGCATTTGTTGTTGTTCTGTCACTGGTTGCTATTTGTTGTTTGTTATTACATTATTATTATTATTTATTTATTTTTATTTTTATTTTTTGGCTCATTTAGCTTGTGACTTTGGCTTTGATTAGCCTGTTGATAAGCTTTATTTTTCCGTTGTTAATGAAATAATAAAATTAGCCGCGTAGGCAGTGGAAAATTTTCATTGCTTATACATTTCCTTAATTGTTATTGAAGCAATAATTATAGAGTTAAAAGGGAAAACCATAGCAGAGACTCCAGAGAGCGATTTTATTATTTATTATTTCTATTTTGTAAATATTTAATGATTCTTTTAGCTCTTACGGTTTCTCATCTGCAGCTGGTTGTGCTTATGTTTATTTATGTGTGTTTACTTTAATTGATATTGGTGTTGTTTTTGTTGTTGCACATGCAGCATGGCGAAAAAATAATGAAGCCGAAACAGAAAAGGCGGGCAACAAGTTCAAGGCTACGCTTATCAGCGGGCCATTAAACCTAAGCGTATAGCGGAAAAAATAAAATAAAATTAAATTAAGAACCCAAAAAATATCAGAGTTGCGAGTGAATAAATAATGTGACTTTTTCAATTAAAACAGAGGCAAAAAGTCCAAAGTAAAGGTAGGGAATAGGAAATTTAAAACGCATAAAATATCTGTTTTTCTTTTTTTTTTTTATCTCTATTTTGATTTTGCCTTGATTTTTGGTTAATCTTTAAATTCTGTATTTTTGTGTGTGTTTTTTTTCTCTTTGGGTTTATTTTGTTGCCACTCGACCGACGACTTATCGCCCCCCAAAATGTTTTTTTTACACTAGATTCCTATTTTTTTTATGGTATACCCTAGGATTTAGGGCTATAATGAACCAGTAAATGTCTTTTTTATTTTGAAAAAATCCTTAATTTTTTTTCTGGTTTAAAATGTAATTTTTCTGATATTTTTAGATTAAAAATTTTAAAATGTATTTTTTATTTTCTTTAATTTCCTTTTTACAGGGCAACTCATAGCTTAGTTTCTTTGATATCACCTCGAATCAGATTAGATTGGGGTCCCCCCGCGCTTTTCCCACAAAAATAGTTGTGTTGGCAAAGCGTTTTGTTTTGATCTTGATAGGGAGGGGCCCGCAAAAAACAAAAAAAAAACAAAAACAAAAGCTAGAAATGCAAAATTATCTTGAATTTTTTCGACTATACATTTGTGTGGTCAGACATACAATGTGGGCAGAGAGATATAGTTATTTTTATTATTTTTAGTTCAGCTGCGATTGTCAATCTTAACAAAAAAAAAATGATAATAAATAAACACATCACAAAAACAAGGTGTAAAAACAAATCAATCTTGAATTATTGCACTGCAAAGCAAAAACCAAACCCAAAACTAACTGATAAGCGGTCATAACTCCTTGCCTTGCCACTTAATCGCCGTTAAAACCCCAACAACAAAAGAGGAAGGAACTCCTCCCCGTAGAGGTTAAACTCGAAAAAACCGTTTCTCATATGCCTCATCATATTTCTCTCCTCTCCTCCTTTTTTGCCTCGCTTTTTCTGTCTTCCCTTAGTTCCAGTTTAACAACCAGTTTAGAATTTCTTTAACTTTTGCTTCTCCTCCGCTCTCCCTGCTTCAGGGGGGGAGCGCTTGCTTTGTGAAACAAGTTTTCAAAATGCGCTCTCGCTTTCGTTTGTTTTGTATCTCTAGAATTTCTACTTTAATTTCGCTACTAAAACTATCTTGTTTTTTTGCATTTTATTTCATTTACATCCCAGAGAACGGTCAAGGCCACCCAACAGTTTTAAGCAAAATCCAATTCCCTTTGGGAGGGGGGTGGCACTTGGCCAATGGGACTTTGACAAACTTGTCGCCTGTGCTATCAACTTTGTCTATCGAAGCTTTTAGATACATTTTTGTATCTTTGTGTGTGTGTTGTTTTTTATTATTCTCACGCGTACATTTTGCGTGGCATTTTTAATAAGATTTATTTAATGCTCACTTGCATTGGTATTTGATTTGGTTTTTATCTTTTTGTTGTTTGCCAAGAGTGGTTTCCGCCAAAATGTGGTTTTCTCGGCATTTAGGGGCTACAAAACAGCTGTTTTTTTTGTGTTTTTATCGAAATTATATACTGGGAGAAATTGAGTACATAAAATAAATAAAATTAATTTTTTCTCCCTACTAATTATCCCATTTTCTCTTCTTTTTTTTTTAGTCAAAGTTTGCGAAAAGAGGCTTATCCTTCGCGAACGTAAACAGGACTACATTAAGCGGGAACGCGAGGTGATGCACATGATGACCAATGTGCCTGGCTTCGTCAATCTGTCCTGCACGTTCCAGGACCAGCGTTCCCTTTACTTTGTGATGACCTACGCCCGCAAGGGTGACCTTCTGCCCTACATCAATCGCGTCGGCAGCTTCGATGTTGCCTGTACGCGTCACTATGCCGCCGAGCTGCTGCTGGCCTGCGAGCAAATGCATCGTCGCAATGTGGTGCATCGTGACCTCAAGCCCGAGAATATCCTGCTGGATGAGGATATGCACACTTTGATCGCTGACTTTGGCTCCGCCAAGGTAATGACAAACGAGGAACGCCTGCTGGCCACCGAGCATTGTTCGGATCAGCGGCGCAGCGCTCACTCGAATGGGGATGACGAGGAGGAGGACAGCGACAGGCTGGATAATGAGGATGAGGAGTACTATGATCGGTACTCGGAAGAGCTGGACGATGGCGATGAGGATGTTCTGCAGCAGCAGCAGCAGCAGGACGAGATAGACTCGCCGCGTCAGCGCCAGAGGCGTTACAATCGTCGGCGCAAGAACAGCTTTGTTGGCACCGCTCAGTATGTCTCACCGGAGGTACTGCAAAATGGACCCATTACACCGGCAGCTGATCTTTGGGCCCTCGGCTGCATTGTCTACCAGATGATCTCTGGTTTGCCGCCATTCCGTGGCAGCAACGATTATGTCATCTTTAAGGAGATTCTCGACTGTGCGGTGGACTTCCCCCAAGGCTTCGACAAAGACGCTGAGGATCTGGTGCGTAAGCTACTACAGATTGATCCGCGTGATCGTTTGGGAGCCCAGGACGAGTTCGGCTACTACGAAAGTATTCGTGCGCATCCCTTCTTTGCCGGCATCGACTGGGATACGGTGCGCCAAAAGACCCCGCCACCCATCTATCCCTATTTGCCTGGCGTCAGTCAGGATGAAGACTTTCGCTCCAGCTACTACAGTGTGCCTGGGGACTTGGAGCCTGGCCTGGATGAGCGTCAGATTTCGCGACTGCTCAGCGCCGAACTGGGCGTGGGCAGCAGCGTGGCCATGCCAGCGAAGCGATCGACAGCGAAGAGTAAGTTCCCCACTTTGGCTACTATTTGAGATTTTTTTGTAATAAATAATCTCTTCCTTTTTAGATTCTTTCGACCTGAGCGATAGCGAGAAGCTGCAGCGATTGGAGCAGCAAAAGACTGACAAGTGGCATGTGTTTGCCGATGGCGAGGTTATTCTCAAGAAGGGGTTCGTGAACAAGCGAAAGGGTTTATTTGCCCGCAAGCGTATGCTCCTGCTGACCACCGGTCCCCGGCTCATCTACATCGATCCCGTGCAGATGATCAAAAAGGGTGAAATCCCCTGGAGTCCCGAACTGAGGGCGGAGTACAAGAACTTTAAGATCTTTTTTGTTCACACGGTGAGTTTGGGGGATATAACTAATCAAGCAAAAGGCCAAAAAAACTAAGTTTCACTTTGTTTTTACAGCCAAATCGCACCTACTACCTGGACGATCCCGAGGGCTATGCCATTCACTGGTCAGAGGCCATTGAAAATATGCGCAAGCTAACCTACGGTGATCCCAACACCAACGCCTCTACTATCTCAGCAGCATCCTGCTCGAGAGGCAGCAGCAATAACTTGGCTGTCGCCAACTCGAATTCCTCCTCATCCTCATCCTCCGCCGCAGCAGCAGTCGCCGCCGCTTCCCCCTCCTCGGGCAGTTCGCCTGTTGGGCGGGGCAGCTCACCAATTAGCAGAAGCAGAACAGGGACGTCGCCGAGCAAAACGACGACGTCAAAGTGAATGTAACTCTAGTTGTAGCAAAAAAAAAGTGAAATTAAATCCTAAGTTAATTGAAATTTAGTTCAAAAGGCGAAGACGATGTAGGAGTAGTAGTAGTAGGACTATGACTAGGATAAGTATAGGTGATAAAGGGAGGAAAAATCTAGTGCTAATTAGAACCCAATTTTCTGTTTATCGTTTATAATAAATTGTGCTAAGGGCAGATAATACATATACCTATATACACTATATACATATATATAAAAATAATCTAATGTTAAGTAAATCCAATTTAAAAACTAAATTAAATATTTATATTATCAGCATAAAGAAATAAAAGAAAATATATATCGTATCTAGTGCTTAGTTAGTCACAATTTAAAATTAAAACTAAACTAATTGTCATTAAAAAAAGGAAGGAAGAAATAATGCGAGAGCTAAGCCGTATTTAATTTTTGTGAATTACTAGGAAAAATGTGTGCGTGTGTTGAAAAATGTAATATATATTATATGGAGTATGATTATATATATGTTTGTTTATATACAGTGGTTTTCACAGCCGATTTCATGCAGTTTAGAAAGAAAAATTAAAAGAGGTTCCTCTGGCTAAGCTTAAAGGGATACTACGAAAAATTAAATGCAGTATTTTAAATTCTTATATTTGAAATTATAAATTAACAACGATCAAAAAAAGAAGGCAATAATTCAACGAAAACAAATCAAAGAGCTATATTTTCATCATGCAGCTTATTTTGTGGACTTTGTTTACGTCTGGGTGACTGTGATGTTTTGTTTTCATTAGCACAGTTGAATGCATCAAGTTGGCTTCCTTTAGAGCATCAAAAACATTTTCTATACCACTTCACAGGCCGCCATGGTAAAGATAAAAAACATTCCAAAAGAAAATTGTCAAATTATAAGCTGCCATGATAATTTTAAACAATTCCACTTGTTTTTGTTTCTTTATAAATGATTTTTTCATGCTACTCGACCCTTGACTATAAATTGTGAAACATAAAACCAACTCTGTAACCAATTTCCGGATATTAAAGTTCTCTTTATGTTCTTTGAAAAATGTATTCGGTGCATTTCGACTCTCTGATCTGTTCTGTGATTTGTTAAATGATTTGTTATATCAAAAATCAATAATCGCATGATAATAGATGTTCACAATAATTTTTTTTGTATTATTTTTCTGTATCTTAGAATCTGTATAATTATAAAAAAATTTTGTTCTTAACTTTAAATGTAGAAAATTTCATTTGAAATACTGGATTAAAATTTTTCAATATTTTAGATGATAAATTAAATATATATTTTTCTTGACTGCACGAAATAAGCTGCGAGAAACTGTATATGGTGCAAATTGTATACAAAAACTGTAACTATTCTAGGCCCAACTATTTATAAACCCAGATTTATGTGCTATATATTAGCCATAGCTAAATAAAAAGATAACAAAAAAGAGCCTATAAAACAATAAAGTTGAGAGTGAGGTAAGGAGAATAGGGAGTTTTCTAGTTAATTCTAATTCTAATTATCATTATTATAAATCAATGTTATTATTATTATGCTTTTTTTGTCTTTCGTTTTCGTTTTTCGGTTACTAATTGCCCTATAAAGAAATGTATAAGACTTGAGCTTACTCTAATTGCGAAACCCCAATTAAGAAATGAACGAATTTCGAATTTGATTTATTTATTATTTAGTTTAGAGAGCAGATTAAACAGATTTCCAAACTTCAAGTCTTATATATATTTATATATATATATATAAATACTATAAACTTAATATATTGTATTTATACCTAATACCTAACTTAAGTAGACCTACTAAGCGTAAAAGAACGTTGAAAGAAAGCAAAAAATACATAAATGTACATACATATCGCCCTTTTGGGGCGTGGCAGCGGCAGTTGTCTATATATATATAAATCTAAATTTAAAGTTAAAATTGTGTATGTAACTTTTAACTAAATTATTTTTGCTAATCACTAAGTAAATTCAATATTAAGCAAAGTTTATAAACTTGCAAAAAAACACACACACCCTCC
Source organism: Drosophila mayri (assembly GCA_008042485.1). Lineage (NCBI taxonomy): Eukaryota > Metazoa > Arthropoda > Insecta > Diptera > Drosophilidae > Drosophila > Drosophila mayri. Next base: position 48,053 of record VNJN01009783.1, on the reverse strand, counting down.
CTTCCCTCATACCAACACTTACATACGTATACAATTAATTAAATTAAACGAAAAAACGTACAATTTATTGCAAAAAAAAAAAAAAGAAATGAGAATCACTTATAGTGAGAGAAAAACCTGTAAATTATATATTTAAAACAATTATAAATAATACGAAGCATTAAGAACAGCGAGATGAAAAAATACAAATATATATATTTATATATATATTACATTATTATGCATAAATGAATTGTTCAGAAATACAGACAGAACGAGCGAAAATAGAACGTATCATTGCAACAACAACAAAAAAATATTTAAGAAAAATACAAAAACATTTTTGAAAACAACAAAAAAAAACCATAAAATTTGTTTTTATTTCCCAATTTTCTTTCAGTTTCAAAAATAATTGGCTAAATTGATTAATTGGTAAGAAAACACTTTATCTTAACCCCCGCATCAGTGACCCAGGATCCTTAACCCCTTGACAACCGACTTCCTTCCGACCCATTACCAAATTTTAGAGCACATAGAAAGCCTCAGTACCTAAGAATCACATTCTTACAGTTGCAGTCAGCAAAATAATGCCAAGGATTTACGTATTTATTTTTTTTTAGAAATTTAAAATTAATTTTAATTTTTTTAGAGATGATATATTTAGTAATATTATTTTTAAAATAAAAGATTGTATAGGTTTAAAAAAGAAGAACTATAATTTATTGCATTATTTTGACTGCAGCAGTTAATAGGTAATTCAGCCGAAATAAAATATAATCATTTTCCATTTTTTTTTACATTAAACAATATTTTTTTCTGATAAGTATACAGCACAGTCATGTATTAAAACAAGTTTCACCAAAATCCGAATTGTTTTATCGAAAAATTTTGATAAAATCTAACATCTACTAAAATAGAAAAAGTGCCTAGTGAACCAGTAGAAGTTTAGATGGACATAAAAAAAAAAAACAACAGCAACTTTTATTTATCCGCCAGGGCCAAGGGTATACGATTTATTTTGTATAGATTCAAATTCTGTTTTAACTTTCAATTAAAGTTGGAAAGTTTGGAAATTATAAATAATTACTTTAGTTTAGAAAAACAATTGGCTGGCTTCACAGATATTGAAGATAGCGGATGAATATAAACAAAAAGTTTATATAAATATTTACGAAAATGTACACATCCTACTTTAAAAATGTATATTAATTAACAAGGAAATTTCGATCTTTTGGGGTGCTGGACTGAGTTATATAAGAGGAAACAGGGCCTGATCGAGAATTCTTAAATAAATAAAAGTAATTCAATTACCTTGCAAAGTATCAAATACTCCAAACTATAGTTTAAATCTATGTGAACTTTGTACATATACATATACTCTCAGTACGATATATATCGTATATACGACTAAACATATAAATATATTATATATATATATTTACATATGTATACATATAGAGTTAAGAAGCAGAAGTGAGGGGCATTATTGGATACATATATTAAATCATAAAGAACTAATGTCATTTCTGAAAAGCAAACCTTTAAATGAAGTGATCATATAAATATAGATCCTACAGTTCACTTTACTGGTTGGTTTGACTGCATCGTTGTATTTTTGCTGCACAAGAAAGCTGAAATCTTAAACCACAATACACACAAAATAACAAAATGTATGTATAAAATAGAAAGATCCATTTTGTGCTTTTTAAAAATTGCCTCAAAAACTAAGGAAATTATATAAAAACTATCATGGATCCAGGCACTGTTTGTTAATTAAAAAAAAAAAAAAACATTGTGAGATTTGTGGAAACCAAAAGGGAAATGAAATGTGAAGTGCTGGTGGAAATAAAAGCATTGAAAAAGCGAAAGAGGGAAAAATAAAACGTTTCTTTTATTTAATTTTTTTATATTAATTAAGGCGTTGAAAGTAATGCTTTAAAGGTGATGTTTTCTTATATGGATTATACTATTTACTATTTATTTATCTTCATAGATAGATAGAAATTTCATAGATTTCTTTAAAGATATTTCTGTGATTCCGTATAAATTATTTAGAATTTTCTTAAGCTCATAGATTTTATTATATTCTACCAAGAATCTTCATTGACTCTTTGTAGATTTCTTATTGACTTTTCATAATCTCTCCATAGATTCTTCATCGAATTTTTCTTTATAAACTCATAAAGTCTACATATAGACTCTCCACATAATCTTTTTATCAAGTCTTTAATTTTTCTACGCCCTTGAAAAATTTGTTTATACTCTCCATCCAATTTGTGTAGTTATTAAATTATTTAAAATTTAATGAAAGTGCCAAAAATAAACGCCTCGACCCAGGCCCATCTCGTGCGAGGGAGAGGGGAGGGACTAACCTCTGATCCGTGGTCACAGATCGTCTCACCCGCGTTCCACAATGGAGTCCACTACCCAGCGAGAGAATCAGCCAAGTGTGGCGCCTGCCTTTGGAACCTAACTCTGACTTCGACTCCGACTGCAGCTGGGCAGGAAGCCAACATTACTGGCAGAGATCTTGAGTAATCCGCTGGGCGAAAACATTATTCGAGCAACAGTTTCTGCGTGCATTCCAAACGAGGCGGTTCATTCAAACCGAAGGCTCGGAAAACCCATCGAATCGAGTCGTTAAGTAAATAAATAATTAAATCGCAAAAGCAAAAGTGAATGTGAAAGGGAAGTGAATGAAATACATGAATATAAAAGAATCCTAAAAGGCTTAATTAAACAATTAAGCGAGTTCAATTGTGGTTCTTAATTAATTTAGTAAAAGTTGTAAAAAAATACATCAGTTTAAGAGTCAGAAAGAGGATTTATTGGATTATTTTGGAATTGAGTAAGTTCAAAATTAAAAAAATATATAAAGCTTGGGGTTTATGTAATCTTTTATGCCTTAAATTATGATTTCAACTAGTTAAGAATATATTTTTAATTTAAAACATCTTCAGATTTCAGTCAGATTTCACCAATTTTCAAAATGTCTCAATTTATTTTCCTAATTTTCCATAATTCACCTACATCTGAACTCAAAATCTACCTTTCGTAATGAACCGTTTGATCTAGAACCAAACAGTTACTTAATTATAAGGAAAAAAGAAATCAGAGCAGGTGAAATTGTCGTGGAAGATAGAGATAGATAGATAAATACATATATGTATGTTGGGGAATAAAAAGGGGACAAAACACAGGAGGGTCTTCACTTAGTGTGACTTCAAGGCGTGCAAAATGCAAGAAAATTACACACAGCTACAGCTCAAGCTCCAGGTACTGTCAGTTACAGATACATATAGAGACAACAGCTACAGATGCAGATACTTAAAGCCGAACAATGATGAAAACGACAATAATTTCAAGGTTCGTTTGATGTAAACTCCGCTGCGCATGCGTAGAGACGCGCCAGAAGATAACACACAGAAAAAAAGCTACATAAACCGAACCCCCAAAGCGTCGGTTTAGCGTTTTCACTCGATTCCAAAGTTTTGCAGCTGCTTCTACTGCTGCTGTTTTTCTGTCTTTCTGTCTTTCAGTTTTTCTGTTATTTTTTTTTTTTTCGTTAAATGATTACAAAATTTTCGTTGAAAAGCCATGTTACGCTTCTCGGCGCAAAGAGTTTCTTTTTGGAGTTGCGCAGTTGCATGGATAGAGGGTGGTATGGTTATAGTTATAGCCAAGCCACGGAAAAGGTATAATGTCTATACGTTATGAAGACGAGACGAGACGAGTCTCTGGGCTATTGCACAAGACAGCGTACGTATGACTTCCTGTCGTACGACTGTCGAGGCTTTTTAAAAGAAGGGTTTATGAGGCGTTAGAAATGCATTTGAAGATGAAAGTATTAAAGATATAGGCGAAATTAATATATAACATAAGGAAAGCAAAATGGAAGTCATTAGTGGTTTGAAATACCTTAAACTAATGCCTATAATTATGCTACAATCGTTCACATTTTTCAAAAACCTAAGTATAGAAACCCAAATTCTTATCTTGATCTCTAAACAAAATCAAATCTCTACAGTTCCACTTGGCATAACCTCATAGAATAACAAATCTAATCTCATTTGCTTTAAAGCAAATTCTCTTAACATCTGGCATTATGATTAAAACAAATCAATTGCCATATTAATAGAGTTGAAAATTTGGTTTCACATTAACCAAGATTCTTGACTTCTTATTAAATCCAAGCACTTGATGGCAAGACAAAGCCAGACAGCTGAAGAAGTGTTTAATAACTGACCACATTACCACCTTATGTTTAAAGTCATTATCTAATCGGACTAAAAGCGTACCAATAAATTCAAATAAATATATTAAATATATGGCTTCTTTAAGCTACCCACATCATCAATACTTGCACATTCGCCTGTCTTTAGATAAGACCTTGCAATGCGTTTTACTTATTGGGTTTTCCTTCCGAAAAATTTCCATTTCCTTTCGGTTAATTATGGAACTACTTTATGAAATCTTTTATAGATAATAGAGTACCTTGAAATTACAGCATTTCATAGATTTTTATTGGCTTTACTCTTCTTAAAGCTCTTCGTAGGCATTAATGCGCTTGATGATCGGATCGTTAACCAACTCCTTCATGTTCCTAGCAATAATAAAGTCCAGATGGTTAAAGCTTTGCACAGGCACGCGGTAATCTTCTATCAAATAAGTGAACCTAGAGACCAGAGTGTTAACATCCTCGGTTCCGCAGAGAGCATCGTTAGCGCTAGAGTACGAGTGAGTGGGAGCGGTGATCTTGCTGAGATCATAGTCCGGGGGCAGATCCTGGCCATACAACTCATTGTTCTTCTTGGTACCCCAATCGTATTGGCGGAACTCATGCGACTTGTACAGCTGCAGGAAGTGAATGCCCTGGTTGCTGGAGGAACCACCGGGATGGGTCTCAATTAGGACACTCATGGAGCTCTGTAAAAAGTTAAAAATAATGTTTAAAAACCCTTCGTTTAAATATTAAATATTCCCCACTCACAGCATTGGCATTCTCGTAGCCGCCGTTGGCAAACATAATGAAGGCATTGTTGCAAATCGTGTCGGACATATGGCAGCCATTGTCCACCAGACGGTTGACCAGGTTATTGTGCGGAATCAGTTCAGTGTCCACCAGAAGCTGGTTCCACATGCCGCCGGGTGTGCCCACCAAAGGTGCCAAAGCATCGAAAATGAAGGATCGTCCGTGTTTGAAGAAGGCGCAAGGCGCCAGCAAATGTCCGGATCTGATCTTCTGATTATATTCTGGGCGCTCTGAGAGCATCACCAGGTACACGGTGGTGCCCTGCGAGTGTCCGGCATAGTGCAACTTGGAGGATTCAGTCTCGTCGAGAATGTAATCAATCATGGCGGGAATATCGATGGTGCCAATCTCGTGCCAATCAAAATGCCAAAACTTGTGACTGTTTAGCGAGATGAGGTTATTTTCCCGCGAGTAAATATTGCCGCGAGCGTTGCCCAGCCAAACATCGTAACCGGCATCGGCGAGTAGGTAGGCCAACGAGTCGTCCGGACCGGAGGATAGCCAACAGTCCGAATTGCTGAACAGGCCATGCTGCAGGAGGACCGGCGGACGCTTCTTGTCCTGGTTCTGCAACTTGTGCGAGTAGGGAATGCGGAACAGGCTCAGCACATAGCCATCCTCGGTGACCACTTGGTGCGTCTCGGCCGGATAGCCATGCGAGCGGATTCGCTCATCCGACTTGACGATCTCACTTAGACAGTACTGCGACTTCTCGGCGAGGGCTAGGCCCGCCACCAAACTGAACAGTAGGGCGTAGGTAATAGGACCCATGGTGGAATAACTTGATTGCTGATCAAACTGGCCGTGGGGCCTTCTTTATATAGTCAGGTGGGTCTTATCTGGCAGTGGAATAGCCGCCGATTTTTAGGTCTTTTGATTTATGAAGATACTCTTGTCGCGAACACTGTAAAAATATTAACAACACTTTTTTAGAAGGTTAAAAGTAATATAATTTGTTATAGATTTGATTTGAAGCCAAAGCTTGTTAGTTAAACTCAGTGGAAATACTTAATTTTGAGTCATAAAAAGGGTTTCAAAAGTGTTTCCAAATGGTTTTTAAAATATAATTGAATATAACATGAACAATTGTAATAAATTATATTTTTTATATTAATGTAAAATAAAATATATTACAAAAATCATTTTGGAGAATTTTCTAGCTATCAAGAACCTTATTATTTTCAATATTCAAAGAATTCTAAATCTAATCTCTTAAATTTATTTCATCTTTGATAAACTTTCAAATTAATTTTGATTGAATTTTTGTATTAGCTATCAAGAACCTTATTATTTTCAATAATCAAAGAGTTTTAAATAAATACTTTTAATTTATATTTTATAATTATAATATATTTTTTGAGTGCAGGACTGTCCCCCAATCTTGAATGGCGAGCACCTGGCGGGCCAAGTTAATCCCCCCGATGGGGGTCTGGTCTACATTTCGATTAAGCTCTCTTTTTCGCTATAATAAAACATAATTTATTTTTAATTTAAGCTATTCCGACTGCTAAAATATTTGTCATTAATATACGATGGCAGGAAGGGTTGTGAATTCTAATGGCACAAGTGTACAAATGACGTTTGTTTTGATTTCTTTTACGGTTGCATTCTATTTTTAGTCATTGAGAGGTTCTAGTTAATGGTTTTTGATAATATAATAAATTGTAGAACAAAAGGAAATGTTAATATTTCATAATTTAGCCAAGTATTATTCTTATTATATTATTTCCCTCAGCTATGTGCCCAGTTGGTGCCCCTGCTCCGCCCTCAAAATCTATGGTTTAGCTCATTTACCAGAATGCTGCTTACCATCTTTCTATTGCTCTGCGCTGGCCTAAATCTGATAAGAGCCGAAAGTTGTCCTCCCTCGCAGGCTATATTGCCATGTCGCTGTTCCCTAAAGGGAAAGGAAATTCAAATATGGTAAGTTTAAAAAATATATTCAATAAAATCGGAATAAAAATACAAAATCCCTTACCTCACAACAGGTGCTCTCATAGCAATTTGCCGCAAATTATGGATGGCCTGAAGGCCGTAGAGCGGAATATCAAAGGCAGGATTGATGAGCTAGTCCTGGAAAACAACCAGTTGCCGGCGCTGCCGGGACGCTTCTTTGGAAGCCTGCAGATTGTGCGTCTAATGCTCCGCCACAATAGCATCGAACGGGTGTCCAATGGCTGGCTAAACGAGCTGGAGAATGGCCTGGTGGAGATATTTGTTGTGGAGCCACAGTTGCGCAGCATTCCGGCAGAGAGTCTGAATGGAATGATCAACATGCTGGCCATTACCATCCAAAGCGATGAGCTAAAGCATTTGCCCGACTTCTCGGGACTGCTGAGTCTCACATATTTGAGTGTCCAGACGGCAGCGTTGCAGGAGTTGCCGTCGCACCTATTTCGGCACCTGCCCAAGCTGCAGCACATCCATATCACCGGCGGCACAGGACTCACACGCCTGGAGGCGGGTCTCTTCGATGGCCTGATCTCGCTGAAGAACTTGGATCTCTCGCACAATGGCCTCAACTGGATACATCTGCGTGCCCTGTCCAGGCTGCCCAATTTGATGAGTTTAAAGCTCTCGCACAACCAAATCAGCGATGTGGGCATGGTGGGTCGCATTGTCAAGGATCTGGAGCATCTAAAGAAGCTACGGCTAGACCATAATCTTATTAGCGTCATCGAGGATGGTTCATTTGTGGATTTGCCCAATCTCTCGGAGATGCATTTGAATGATAATCGGATTACGGAGCTGCAGTATGGAGCCTTTCTGCGAACGCCACAACTGAAGACGATTTATCTGCAGAATAATCTTATACGTCGAATTCACCCGGAATCGTTGCTTCAGGCCAGTGGCAGCGGCGTGGAAGCGGTGCACATTTACAACAATGAGATCGGCCATGTGGAGGCCCTGCGGGCACTACTCGATGCCTTACCCAGCCTCCGGTATCTGGACATGAGTGGAAATTTGCTGAGCGAACTGCCCTATGGAGCTCTCAGAGGACATGGCACTTTGGAGCAGCTTCATCTTAATCACAATCAACTGAGGCTCATCGAACGGGACGCCCTGATGGCCATGCCTGCTCTGCGGGAACTGCGGATGAGGAACAATAGTCTGTCCTCGGATTTGCCGCTGCCCTTTTGGAATCTGCCTGGACTCAAGGGACTCGATTTGGCACAAAATCAGTTCACCAGAGTGGATTCACAGCTGCTGGCGGGTCTGCCATCGCTGCGGAGATTAGATCTCAGTGAGAATGGTCTAAGCGAGCTGGCGCCAAATAGTTTCCGGCATAATCCGCTCCTGGAAACCCTTAACATATCCTCCAATGAGCTGGCAAAAATCCACTCCTCCACATTGCTGCACTTGGAAAGGCTCTTTGAGGTTGATGCCAGTTACAATAAGCTGAAGGCGGTTATTGGAGGACTTCCCCGGATTGTGGAGCGCATTTCCCTGAAGGGTAATCATATCTCTATACTCCCAGTAGCCGCTAGCAAGGATCTCCAGTTGCCCAATCTTCGTATGCTTGATCTCAGCCAGAATCGCATAGAGCAGCTGCCCAGGCATGGTTTCCAGGGTGCATCCGAGTTGAGGGTTTTGAGTTTGGCTCAAAATGAGATTCGCCAGCTGGAGGATACTTCCTTTATAGGGATACAACGCCTGGAGTTGCTCCACCTGCAGGAGAACCAACTGGGCGCTGCCGATGAGCGAGCTCTGCTTCCGCTGGCGGAGCTGAGGAATTTGAATCTTCAGTCCAACAAGCTGGAGGCCATTACGGATAATTTCTTCTCGAACAACAGCAGGCTGGAGCAGTTGGATTTGTCCAGAAATCTAATACGCAGCATTTCGCCCACCGCCTTCGATACCCAGCGGTCTCTGGAGTATCTGGATTTGTCGGGCAACGCCCTGCTTGACATATCCGTGGGATTGGGAAACCTAAATAGCCTGCGGGACATTGATCTCAGCTACAATCAGATCTCTCGCATTCAATCCGATGTGATAGGCGGTTGGCGTAATGTCGTGGAGATTCGTTTGTCCAATAATCTCATCGTAGAACTGCAGCAGGGCACCTTCCGGAATCTGCCAAAGCTTCAGTATCTTGATCTTAGCAGCAATGAGATTAAGAATGTGGAACCTGGTGCCCTCAAGGGTCTTGATGAGCTGCAGGAATTCGTTTTGGCCGACAATAAATTGGTAGAGCTCAAGGATCATGTGTTTGAGGAGCTACCAAGCCTCCTGGCCACACACTTTCAGTACAACAAATTGCGTTACATTTCGCCGGAAAGCTTCCATAATGCCAACTCATTGGTGTTCCTCAATTTGTCCAATAATCATTTTAGGAATATGGAGAATATAGGTCTACGCAGTATGCGCAATCTGGAGGTCTTGGATCTGTCCACCAATGGCGTCAAATTGGTGTCCACAATGCCGCTGAAGGCCCTCAATTGGCTGGTGGAGCTCAAAATGGATAACAATCAGATATGTCGGATTCAGGTGAGATTTGAAGTGCTGGAATTATGAAATGGGTTTTTTAGTTATATTTCTTTTTAGGATTTTGAAAGCAATTAATATATTTAATAATTAATATAGTAATAATAAATAATTGAATATGTTTTAAATATATTTTTTGTATATTTAAAGGGTTCCCCATTCGAGACAATGCCACGTTTGCGTGTATTATCCATGCGAAATAACCAACTGAGAAGTATCAAGGAGAGAACCTTTCGAAATCTTCGTGGGAATATAGCCATTTTGGATGTGGATGGTAAGATATCTTCAAAACTTAAAATCCAAATCAAAATTTACAACTTTTCCAAACAGGAAATCCCATTGATTGCAATTGCGAGATGCAATGGCTCTCCGTTTGGCTGCAGGAAACAAATTTCCCCTATCCAGGACCCAAATGCCAGGATGGACGCCTCCTAAGAGCAGCTCGCATGGAAAGGAGTCTGTGTGTGGGCTCAGATATCTTTGGTAACGAACGGACCAACGATGGCAACCAGTTGCCGTTGCTCAATGAGCATGGAGATGTCTTTCAGCGGGATTTACCTGAGGATTTCAATGATGAATGCGAAGCATTTGAGGGCACAAGGCTGCCGGGTGATCGTCCTTTGGTAGGCGAAAGCGAATACTTTTATGATCAATATGTGGACGCCACCGAAGCCCCGGACACCACAAACTCTGTGATCAGCACCTCACAGCGGCCGAAGCCAAATCCCACGCTGAACAGTAACCTGGATCTGAACAATACGATATTGCACACCAAATACTTTAATCGCAAGCCACAACCTGGCAACGGATCTCCCTTCACCTTCTTTGGCTATCCACTGCCCAGTGTGAGTTTGGGTCGCTTTTTCGGCTTTGGGGATCGGGGGCGCAAGCAGCGAACGGATGGCAGCAGCGAAATGCCGGCCACCCATCGCATGGCCCACATAAGCCTACCCAGCGGTGGGCAGCGCAGCAAGACCAGGATGTATCAGCCGAATAGTGCAGAGTTTGAGAAGTATTTGAAGGATCAACAGCAGCAGCAGCAGGAGAAGCAGGAAAAGCAGAGTGTGGCCAGGAACCGCTATATGGAGACAGACTCTAGCACCGCTTCGCTGGAAGATGCCCAGAGCAATGAGAGCGGAAGTGCTGCTACCACAATGGGCATCTTTCGCACCACCTTTAGGGAGCCATCGAGCATAGAACGCGGTGGCTTTCGTCCCATAGTCCCTGTTCATGTGGGTGGCTTTATGCCAGTGCATGATCCCCAGCAACGACGTGGTACTGTGGAGGTGGTGAATATTACGGGAAAGCAACAGCAACAGGATGCCAAAGAAAACCGCAACTTTATACCCATCCCAATACAGGCAAGGCCCAAACCCACTGTGAGCAACGGGGAAAGCGCCGAGACAGCTACCTATGATGTTACGGAAACCACCCCAGATTTTACCACCACAACTCCTCTGATGACGAGGATGACCACTAGTACAACCAGAGCTACCACAACTACACAATCCACTACCAGCACCCAGCCGCCTCCTGTATATGACGGATCCTCGTCCAGCAGCGAACAGGCGCAGGAGTCGCAATACGATGACGATGATCTAGAGGCACAATCCGTAACCTTGCTGCGGCCTCCGCCTTTAGTGCAAACCACCACAGCCGAGACAATTCTATTGATTCCACCCGCTGAAGAGCATGTGGCACAGATAAAGAGCCGAACCTGGGCGACAACGACCACCACAACAACGCCTCAGAGTCCCAGAAACTATCAGACAACTACTGCTCGACCTACAAGCTCTGTGGCACCACCTCCCTCGCAGCCAATACGCGGCGGAGGACGCTCCACTATCACCAAGGTGTACACACCACACCAACAGCAGCCGGTTGTTGCTCAACCCACGGCAGAGGAGTATCAACGCACCACGCCCAGTGCTGACAACGAGGGCTTGGCCAGCGAGCATCAGCTCACAGCCAATGCCCAAAAACGTACAGAAGTGGAGCTGCTCCAAGTGGATCGAGTGGATCGCAAGGATGGCATGGATTGGTACTACGAGAGCTTCAAGAAGAAGCGAGACTTTAATGGCGGTGCTGCTGTGCGAAAAACAGCACAGAAAGAGGTGTTTTTCGATGGAATAGGTGGAGCAGGGGGTTCGTCCAGTTGGTATCGATTGAGCAAGAAAGAGATTCTCTTCCTCAGCCTGTTATTGTTGTGGGGAGCAACGTGTTAAACAGTTTTGTAAGATCTTAAAATATTGTATTATCTATGTTTCTAATAATAAAGACTTTATTTTATATATATTATAAATGAAGATTTTATTACCTCAACGCATCTGGAAGTTAAGAAAGCAAATGGTTTTTTTCTGATGTTTTCAAACGTAGGCATCGTTAAATTTAAATTTGAATTCAGATGGTGATAGATTTTAAATAGATTTCAATATCATTTCTTTGTTTTCTGGGTCTTCAGTTTGGGGATGACCTCTTGATAAATCCCATTTTCGCCTGCCTGCAAAAGATAGAAATTATGCTTAGTAAATCTTACTTAAATTTATAAAAAAATTTAATATAAACATTTTATTCAGATGGTGATGCATGTTAAATAGATTTCAACATTATTTTTCTGAGTTGGGTATGAAGTTATCATCATTTTAAAAATAAATATGGTATGAAAAGTACAAGAACATATAAATTACCTTCTTTCCAGCTTTATGGTACCAATATAATACCCTTTGCCAAAGAAATAGCCTGAAAAGTAATATAAAAAATTAAAATTAGTGGATAAATACTTAATTGCGATTAACAACTATACTATAAATAGTTAATTCAGATGGTGATGCATGTTAAATAGATTTCAACATAATTTTTCAGAGTTGGGTATGAATTTATCATCAATTTAAGCAGGGAAATACACAAGGTTTATATTAAAATATTAAGAAACTACCTTTAAGTGGAGCCAACTGGATATAAGGAATGTTAGGAATCCTTATTTGCCGGAGAAAACTTTCCATCTGTAAAAAGAAACCCAAAATTAATATAACTTTCAAGTTATAGCATTAAATTTTAAATCTTTTACAACTGAATCAGATGGTGATGCATGTTAAGTATTTTTCAACATAATTTCTCTGCATTGGGTATGTTAGATGTCATCATTCCAGTTGTTAAAGATAATAATAATAAATAATTATAAATACCTCTCTGAAATAGCAACACTCCAGCCTGTCCCCAAGTGTCTCACTTGCAACACGTGGTGTTTGGTTCACATTTTGGTTATCCCATTAATTTTCCACAATTTCAAGTTATTGCGACTCGCTGAATTCCAGACTTCAGGCACAATCTAATGCCCCGCATTGGGACACAAGTTGTGTTGTATATTTCAAAGATATCTTCCATTTTTTGTAACTTAATTTAATATTTTGTGCTTGCCGACAACCGCAAGCAACGAAATTTGAGATGGAAAGAACGCATAAGGTGACCGTATAACTATTTATCAGCTGCGATAAAGAGCCACCAGATTTTACAAAAAAATCGAAAAGTATTGGCGATATCGAATAGAAAATTGGTTGAACTTTATGTTTTTATTTAAAGTTAACTAAATAACTTAAATAAAATATATTTAAATAACAGAAATTTTTCGAACTAAAATCGGATCAAAGCTAAAACCATATCCCGAATACTCTTTTGTAAAGATATGTACTTGCAATATCGATTCCCTTGCGATGTTTTCTCCACCGAGCGCCCAGCACTAGGGCGTGCTGCCACTTTGTGCGAATTGGCGCAATTTAAACAAAAACAAGTAAAAAATCACAGTTGCATTCGCCCTGGAGGGACGCCAAAAGATAATTTCAACCGATCCCAAGTGCCCGGAAGATATACGACCTAGCCAGCGCAATAAATCGGTGATTCTGCTGCAAGATCAAGCGAAGCATCCAAGCGGTAGGTACAATGCAGGTGTCCCTACAGTTTTTATAGAATTTCATGATGCGTTTTTGCAGCAATCAACAGCAATGACGACACCGCTGCAGACGCGAATGGCGTTGGCCGAAATTCCGGACCGTTTGGAGGCTCTTCGCATGGCTAATACCCCAACGAACGCCAACCGCCGGACTCCGGACGAGCCGACACCGGCGGCTGTGGTAATAAACACCCCGAACGCCAACGGGGGACTGGGCCTGCGGGTGGACAACGATGTGAATGTGGTTCAGGCCCAGGACTTTGTGTTCTCGCCCCTGCCCTCGCCGGATGAGTTGGTCATCCGCCAGCGCGGACGGCGACGTTTCACTACAACGTTCTCCCCAGATAAAGTGAATGGAGGGGGCGGCGGTTCTAGCGGCTCTTCCATGCGCAGTCCCTTTCAACGTACGCCCACCAAGAACCTGCAGCTGACCAGCGGCATGATTCTGCGTAGCTCGCCCAGGAAGCGCCTAACTATGGGTAGCACTCCACCAGAGCCCATGCCCATGGAGACATATTCGCCCATCAAAATGGCCACCACCAAGCAACTGTGGCCGGGAACGCCGATAGTGAAAAAGCTAAAGATGGACGACCGACCTGTTGGACAGACAAACACCGATGTGGCATTGCCCGTTCTGCTGCAGGGGTTGTCCCAGCAGCAGCTAATCGATTTGATAACAAACAACCTAAACACTGCCAGCGATGAGGAGGAGATCAGAAGGCAGCTGCCCACGCCAGACATAAGGTGAGTGCTGCTTTCCTTCTATATCCGAAGATACGTCCTCCTTACCCCCCAACTTATTGCAGCTCGTTGGAGCAGGAGCTGCACCATGTGAAGCGGCTCATCTTCAAGTCCCTGCCCACCTCTCGCTTGTGCAAGAAAACCGATGCGGCGGCCTACTCGAAGGCATCGATGCATCTAAACGAATTTAAACGAGTGCTTCAGTTGCAGGCCAAGCGACTGCACGACTCCAGCCACTGGGATGCCCTGGTGGACTATGTCAGCATGGCCTGGCAGTATGTGGCCAGCACCCCCAACTGGGAGAGCCATGCGCACAATGCTGTGCGACGGCAGTGCTTCAAGCTGCTCGCCTGCTCCTGCTATGCGGCCATCAAGCATGGTGGCATGCGATTGGGCCAGACGCGACTGGAGAGTCTGGAGCGCAATTTGCGTGAATGGTCCAAGGACTACGAGGATGTGCTGTCCTGCGTGAATGCCTTGCAGCGTACGCTTAACAACCGTACGAGCCTATAAAGAAAAAAAAAAAAACACTGAGGAAGGAGACTATAGACTTGCTGAACTCGAGGTTTAGTGGACCGAAAATAGCAACTAAGGCGAATTTAGCACGTTACAACTATCTTTTAATATTGTTCCTCGATATGTTGTCCTTTTTTAGAATGCACTTGAGCACGTTAAGTTAAAGCCTCATTATTTAGTGATCTAAGCGAAACACGCTAACGAACAAGTCAGTTAGCTTTATAAACTTGTATTTATTAACGCTTAAATATATATATGCTTAGCAAGTAGGTTTGATTACCATTTTGGACATTTTTTCGTTTGAACTAAGTACACTTTTACGACGATCCTATTTCGCTATGACTATATGTTGTACAATTTTACACAACGGCTGCCCGTCGATTAGTTAATTTTTAACAGAATATCCACTTTCTGTTCGTCCATCGCAGCAAATTGAATGCAGCTAAGAGAGGTATTAATAATTTTGGTATGTGCTGACTCCGAGAGCTGCCGGAAATGTGTTGCCCTGAAAAATAGTAAGAGAACATTTTTGAATAGTGTAAAATATTCATTCCCAATTTGGTGTTACCAGCTTTGCTCATATTTATTTATGAGCTAGCTGTCGATTTAGCCAAAGTGTTATGTTTATTGTGCGAAGCTTCTTGGAACAAACTAGTCAGTGCAATAATATACAACCGGCAAGGCTAATTGCCCTTTTTAAAAATTTATAGCTTGCCATTTTCAAAAGGCTTTTTTTTTCCTCTACATATATTTTATGATTTAAATGTCTCTCAGTCTTGAGTTGGGCCGTGTGTGTGTGTGTGTGTGAGCAATTTCAATTAGCATTATAAACTAAATATAATTAACATGGTACGATTTTCTGGCCAGTGATGTGAATATTGACATGATCTGATCTCTCAGGCCATTGTTGCTGTTATTTCTGGTATTTCTCGTATGTTTATCGAAGGCGCCGTGTGGAAACAGAATCATCGAACAAATGTATATTTACATTATTAAATTAGCATCGCTTTGTTAATCCCTCCTCATGTGTGTTTCGGAGAGTGGTGGCCTGAGCTATTGAGCTGCCAGATGCGATTTCAACGACT
The DNA here is from genome assembly GCA_008042485.1 of Drosophila mayri. NCBI lineage: Eukaryota > Metazoa > Arthropoda > Insecta > Diptera > Drosophilidae > Drosophila > Drosophila mayri. The sequence goes on along the minus strand of VNJN01009783.1, from coordinate 32,269 downwards.
ACGTGCAGCCTTCATCGTATCTACCTTTTAAAAACTTACACTTCTTGACCCAGGTCCCGGCGCAGCAGCACTCCTTGACCTCTGCGAAAACGAAACAGGAGCCCACGGAGGGTGTGTGCTCCTTATCGTCCAAAAAGCATGTATGGGGTACATATGGCAGACCCTCTGGAAAGGAATTTAATATTGAATTATTAATTTAAAATTTTTATTTTAATAAATTTACTTTTTCTTGGGAGTACCTTTAAAGTAAATTAATTAAAACAAAAACATTGAAGGATTCATTTAGTTTTCATTTAAAAATTAATTTTTCTTAAGACTAACTTTAAATTAAATAAATTTAAACATAAATATTGCCTGATTAATTTATAGTTTAAATTTATTAATTACTTTTCCTTAGAAGTACCTTTAAATTAAATTAATTTAAACATAAATATTGAATAATTAATTTAGAGATTTTGTTTTCAAATTACTTTAATTATTTGAAACATTAATTGTTATAGTTCTTGTACAAACAAAAAGTTCCTTATTTCTTTGACTTAAAGAAATAATTTAAATAAATTACTCAACAAAAATCTTTAAAAAATAAGACAATACTCTGGCGAAAATGAAAGCTAGAACCCTCTCAAAGCCTTAACATTTGATTGATTTATAAATCTATAAAGCTAAAAGAACAATAAACAAATTAGCAAAATTAGCCAAGGCAGTAATAAAAAAAGTAATAAATCTAAATATATATACTAAAAGATTTAATTGATATGTTACCTTAAACAAAAATATTTAAATCAAAGCAAAATTCCATGTTTTACAGCTCACCAAAAACTATAAATAATGCACATACATACGTTATGGTTTTCCAAAATTTTTGAAATATTAACAAAAAATCCAATATGCCGCCCCATTGCTCCAATTTGAAATCAAGTGCTTAACTTTTTATAATAGCAACCACTTAATTTAAATACACAATTTATGGAACTTTTGCGCTTTGAGTAGAAACGGAAATCGATAAAATAGAATATGTTTATTGGAAAGCCAGCTTGCTGTGCGCACGAACACAAAATATCAAGAATATACTAATTTCTGACCAAAAATATAAACTGAGACGAGTGACTAAATATGAACGGCATTGTTTTTCGATCGCGGGGATCGTAACATATGCCTGGGTTATTTTCCAGTTGGCCTGTTTATGGATGCCGCGTTGCTTATTTGTTTATAGAAAACTCACAACGTGTTGAATTTTATAAAGTTCCATGTCAAAATTTTTAGGAACATTGAAAGCCCACACACATATTGTAGTTTGTTGCGTGTCACAGATATTTATACAATTAAATAATTTATAAGTTAATGCAAACAGACACGGGTCCCGGGCGTGTAATATGTTAGCTCAATTTTACCGATTGCTCTGGCAATTGTTATTAATCTTTAGCGACGGCGGCTGAGACAAGCCGAGGACGAGAATTGCATTTGGAAATAAATAAATCGACAGATTGCTGAAACGGAAAATATGAATGTGAATCGAGTGTGATTGATTACACGAGGCAACAGAAATTAAAAGTTATCAAGGAAAACTGATATACAAATTTTTATGTTTATAGGTTTTTTTTTATGATTCATACTGTTAACATTTCCATAATTGTATTTTATAATAATTGCTCAAAAACTAAAAAAGAGAGAAACAAAGAAATAGCTGTCAAATTTAATTGAGTTAAAATTATGGAAATATTTAATTTGGACGCTATAAGCGTCACCTAACAATGGTCATCGGGAGAGCTGTATATATATATTACATATGTGGTTATGCCACCCAGTTGGCGGATAGGCAGGTGTTTTCCCTTTAGTATTCCAGGCACGTTCCTTATTGATTGGATTTCTGGCCGATAGTATATGTTGCTTGCTGCATACCCAAGGAATACGAGAGTAAGCAGCAAAAAATGTTTAAAAAAACACACTAAAATATAAAAAATTATATTACAATCTGAATCAGAAGGATATTAGGCATTGAAGAAAGCCCCATAAATCATGTAAATATATATTTTATCAATCAGAAAAAATGAATATTTTTTAGAAATTGTATAATTTATAGAAACCATCTTGAAAATCAAAAAAACTTTAACCAAAAACTTCCCAAATTTAACTTCTTTTCTGATCTTTTCTGACTTAAGTAACGGTCACAGTATTTTATTCCAAAAGCTTTCAAGTGCTGCAAAAAGATTAAATTGAAAGACATCACAAGATAAGATCAAGGGAAAGATAAACAGGTAAACCGTCAAAGGGTTTCCTTATCTTCGATCAATAAGCACTTAAGAACCTCAATTACACACTGATAACACCTTGTACAACCTTCGATTCCAAGAACTGTAAGCTTTGTATTTAATATTTGATCAGGAAATAAGTTTATTGCCCCAGAAACCTTCATTGCAGCTTATAACCAACGGAAAATGCATAATAATTCAAAAAGTGAAATTAACAAAATTGAATTTAATGAGCTGCAAAGAACAATTCAAAGGCGGGTGGTGCATTTGCAATTCTACATTGAAAAAGGAAAACTACGATGGCATGGAAAGCGAAAACTGGGCGCCTTGAAGAAAATCATTCAACTGTAGAACAATCTAAGTGCCGAGCCCACAAAATTTTCTCCCAAACAGACTGCATTCTGGCTATAAAAAAAAGAAAAAAAAAAAAAAAAACAACTACTTAGATTGGAAGAATTATAAACTGACGCTTGGACATTAGGAATGTCGAAGTAATCCAAAGTACAGTGGGCTCTGGCTAAGGAGCATATGGAACATGAAAGATTGAACAAGTATTTGAATTTCTTAACTTGAAACTAAAATTTAAATTTAAATAAAATTTCAATTTCAACTCTAATACTAATTATCTAATAGAACCTTACAAAAAACACCTCTATTTCAAATATTAAAACCCAAAAACCACATATTTCTCCCTCAGAGACCCCTCACAAACTGTTATTGTTGCAAGTCGGGTGGGGGCAATGGAGCGTGTCGGAGCATTAGAATGCGGTTCAATCAGTGGACCAGACTTAACAACTTCCGCGCCGCATCACGTGCCAAGGTGGCGGCAACGAGGAGAGCAGCCCGAATCCATGACCACCCTTCCGACCATGGGATAGTTCTGTGGCCAAGTTGTGTCCACCAAAAAGGGTTGCGTCATCGCTGTACCCGCTCCCTGACCGGTAATCTGCGTGAGTGGGGCTTGTTAAGGGCTAATGAGGCTCTTTAGAGAGTTGACTCTGAGTGCCACTGGGCTTCCAAGTGGGTTAGTGGCACGACACTTCTGCTGTGGGAGACTGCAAATGCGGAGAAGTTGCAGATTCGTCGTCGTCGTCTCTTGTTTGTTATTGTTTGGCGCCATGTGCTGAGACTCTTGTGGCAAGTCATAAATATTAACTTTATTGAAAACAATGCACTTGAAAAAGTTATGGCTTAAATTTATAATAAGATATTCCCTTAGGGATTAGTTTTCTTTCAGACTTATAATTATTATAAATCCATATTTAAGGATAAACTAAATTTATAACATTTTTCTGTCTAGTTTTCTGTGTTTATTTAAACGTTAAGCTCTAATATTTTAAACTTTTTGCTACTCTTATTTAATCGCCATAAATTATACAACTTAAATTTGTAATTATTTATTATTTTAGCTATTACATAAAAATTTTGTTCAGTGTTTACTTACCTTCTCGATGCTGCATTTCGCACCAACAATGGTCGTTTATGAACTGTAAACATATTTTTTGTTGAATTGAAAGTTTTTTTTTGTGTAAAACATTAGGTGCTATAAGCAGAAAATAACCAATAAATAAGCTTTATTGCTTATTATTTAAATATGATTTTTTTAAAGAATTTTCTCTGCTGATTGCACCTTTAACTTATCATATAGTGAACTCTTACCTGAGCTCCTAGGCAATATTTCATTACATTCGGTGGACATTTAATTGAATTGCAGGCATTATTTTGGGCATGTGCTGTTAAGACAAAGAGGCTTTATAATTTATAATTCTTTCGCAAGGAAATAATATTGTTTATATTCTGTACACAAAATTGAAAGGAAATATTTGATAGTATTTAAAAATAATTTTAAAAAAGAAATCAAGTAGCGGAGAATATTTTTATAGGGAAAACAAAACTGTATTTACTACATTTTCATGAAATTTAATCTTATTGCAATTAGTTATTATTTTAAAGTTGATGTTAATAATATATATATATAATATAAAAAATATTAAATTATATCATATATTTCCAATGAAATTCCCTAAAAACTTTTATATATTTAAATTTTATGTACTCACACTCATTGAACTTTTGGAGCGACTTCATGGCCGAATGCTGGGACACCTGATGGTCAAAGGTCCACTCCGTGTAGCTGTCGCTGTAGGGTGGGGCACGCGGACGCAGGTCCTCCTTGTTGCACATAATGCAGGAGGTTTGTGGGGCAGCCAAGACGGATCCTAGGCAGAGGATCGCCAGAGTGCAGGCCAGGAGGAACGGAGGAGGAATGCTGCTGCTGACCGACGACTGATAACGCAGGCTGACCCCAGAGACGGAGGAAGAGCAGGCGGAGGCGGGCTTATCAGAGTTTGAAGATCTCGCAGGCGTTAGCTGTAATCTCGGGCACTGACGATAATCCTCCTCTATGACAAGCTGGATGCATTCCAAATCGCTGGACATCGTGCTGAGTCGTTCGATTTCGATAATTTTACTTTTTGCACAATTATCACATTAATTAGTTGGATTTTTAATGGATTTAATTGGATTTTATTTCGGCTTTTAACTAATGCGTCGTTGCGGTTGCGCAGCAATCGGAGACGATCTGTATAAGTCAGTCGCACGGATGCCAAGATTGAGATTGAGATTCTGTGTTGATAGGCATTCTATATAGTGTGTAAAACTGCGGTCGTGATCGGAATATAGATGCCCAGCGCAAAATTGTATATGGTTCAGATTCTACAATATTATATGGCCAGCTTTCTACACGAACAGCTAAATGTGCGTTCAATTCACTTTACAGCTGATTGGTTTGATGGCATTTTCTCTAATATTGTTAAACAATTTTTATAGTTTTCCTTTCGACTGAAATAATCCGATTTGGCAGGCAGTTTTTAGTTTTTGTTTTTGGTTAAATAGAAAATTCTATTTAATGTTTGTATATATTTTATAAGGTATTTAAAAATAAATAAAAACTATAAATATAGTTTGAATTTATTAATTTTCCCGTGTTTTTATTTTCTTATTTTGAAATCAAATTTTAAATTGATTTATTTTAAAGTTTTATGTTACTTTTAATATCCATTTATAATTCTTTAATTCCTTAACTCTTTTATTTATTGAGTTATTCGTTCTTTTTTTATTTTCCCAACTGAAAACACACAAATTTCCACACAATTTGTTGCATAAAATACAGTTCTTTCATCTCGTTTGTTACTAATAAATGGCTTTAGAATTTCGTTGATATTTTTTTTGTTGGTTCACTAAAAAAATGCCTGGTATTCTGAGGAATAATTTATGAAGCAGCTAGTCAGCGGCGAAGACTCACTCAACGCATTCCACATCTCATAAATTAAAGTTACAAATATCACAAACACGGCACGTGAGGAGCGGAGCGAGTGAAATAAATACTCGTAATATTTGTCGTACCACTGCCTGCGATGATTTCGCATCAAGATCGACGGGCCGCACGTCCGATTCCCAGCCTATGCAAATTCGTTCTGACTTCTGAGCAAGTCGGCGGCAGTGGTGGCTTCTCCTCCGCTTCGGTAGCAAACATTAAACAGTGGTTAAATCCCACGAATATATTCTATTTGATTTGAAATTTTTGTATATTTTTCTATGGTAACTTTATAGCTGAATTTAGTTTATTTTTAGGAAATGTTTTCTGGTTTGTTATTATATTTTATCGAAAAGAAAATATTTAATATGTTTACGATAATATAAGAATATTTTAATTTTTTTTTTTTTAAGTTTTTCAATGCAAATTTCTTTAGAAATAAAACCAGAATTTATAAGATTTTGTATTTAAGTTCATTATGTAATTTTTATATCCCTCAATATTTTAAACTTTAGTATTTTTTGGTGACTTCAAGTTTATAAACCTTAAAAAGTCAACCCTTTCTATTAGATTCTGGAAAATGATTATATAAATATTTATAAATATATATTTATTTGATGGATTTAACTCTAGCTTTAATATAAAACTCTTTGACTTGTCATAGTTCAAAAAATAACTTTATATTTTGATACCAAATTTGATAAATTGAGTCTAAACAAATATTTTATGAGACACTGTGCGTTGGCAAAAGTGGTGTCGCCGTGCGATACGTAAAGCTAAATGCACGATATGATCCGCAGACTGGAATGAAGTAAATTTGCAGATAGCGGATTGCATTTAAAGGTAGGAAGGAACACCGCCGTTTCTTTATTGATAAAATCCTTATCTTTCAAAAACTAAATAACTAAATGCAAGATAATTGAAAAAAATACACACAAACTCAAGATTAACTCATAGGATGAGTATTAAAAAATATATATAGAACAATAAATATTGTAAAAATAAGAACAAGAAAGATTAGTCATCCTGCATCCTGAATTTCACATGAAAAATTTTTTTTCTCTTGATATACAAATATGACGAACTCAATTTACACTTCCCAATAAGCGCCGTCATCAGCAGGCATTTAATCAAAATATTTCCTCCAAGTAATGCCCCATTAATAATATGGCACTTAATAAGCCCCAGTAATTTGTTAGAAACGAAGCTGAACCATTTCCCCTTCCAGGGATAGGGGGAAAAAAAAAATAAAAAATAAACACCAAACACATACCTTGGCATACCGAACAAACAATATCTGACACACATTGGAATATTTTTATAATTTATGCCCACCTAAATGCCCCGGAACGATCCCTTTAAAATAGATATATCTGCATCTGTATACCTATGTAGAGATATATATATGTGATCTGCTCTAGTCTTCATAATTTTGGTGTTTTAAAAATAAAAATGAAAACTCACATGGGCGAGGTGATGGCTAGGAAGTTCCTCATCCTCCTCCTCCTTCATTTCTTTTGTTTATTTGTAAAACTGCAACCTGCTCTGGCCCCCCTTTGCCACCACCCAAAAATGTAAATCTGGCCGTAAGATTCTTTATTTTGAAAGCATCATTTTATGGATCTTACTTTCTAGAATTACCCAAGACTATTAAATGCTGCCACTGGCTGGACTTTGGGTCTCTGTGGGCGGTTTATTGTATTTTCCTATGCTTTTCACTTGATGTGGTTTCATCTACCACAACATTTAAGTAAGGGCCTAAGTCGGCTTGTAAATAACTTGACTGCATAAAAATATCATTTATATGTCGACGGCATCTCGGGGCTTTAAGAACTTAATACCGCCATCATCCACTGAAAAGGATATTGAGGCAGGGGAAAGCATGTCAAGGTGAAAGTGAATCATGCCGAGAGCCTCATTGCCACCCTCTCCCCAGATAATGTATTTTTATGACTTTAATGGGGACTTCTCCTTTCTCTTAAAGTCACAAAGGGCGCGTCAGGTAAGTGGAAAAATGACTGTCGAAGCTTTTTGATTGGGTTCTGGCACGCGAACCGAATTAAGTTTGCAAAATTTGCATGCAAATATTTGGATTTTGGGGAATTTACTTAATGTTGTGCTGAGAGATTTGTTTTATTTTCAGATTTCTATAGGAAATGTTTATGAAACAGAAGATATCGAAGAATTATTTATCCCATAAATTATATTTACTATCCTTTTTATGATTTTTGGGCGAGGTGATGGTTTCGTAAGAAGCCGTATATTTATATTTTACTTATTTAAGCCATTTCAGAGCCTTTATAAAATCCACCCTACTTCAAAATCTCAAGATTTCAGTAACGAACATCTGCTTATCACCAAAATGCTAATCAAAATCTCACCTTTTCCAAGGTATGACTGCGCGCCTGCGGTCTATATATATTTTTTTTTAACCCCTGAAGAAGTAAAGAAAAAAAAAACACCCCGCGAATAGATTGTAAGGGAGAAAGTCTGCGAAAAAGAGAGATATCTCCCCATTTTCAAACAAAAACTAGTTTCCACAGAGCCTGTCAAACTGTGTGTGCTCGTAAAACTTTTACACTTTTTAGAAGCACTGCCATTCAGCCCAGGGAAATGATTATATTTTTTTTGTGGTCCCCCAATTTATGATCATTTTCACACTGAGCAATCAATCAACAGAATCGCAAAAATAACATATACTACGAACTATTTTTAAATCGCACTAACTAAAAAATGCTTTCAGAGCGTATAGTTTGTTGTTATTTATGTTGTAACATTTAAAACTTTTTTGCCTTGCTTCGGGGGATTTTTTGGTCTCGAAAATTGTCCGTTTTTTTTGGGGGCCAACCATTTGACGTTGTTTTTTTTTTTCGACTTTTTTTTTCAACATAAAGATTTTAATCGCTCTGCGAGAAACAACAATTTGTCAATATTTAGAGGAAAAAAAGTTCAACATAAATTTTCACATTCAGCAAACTAAAAAAACGAGTGATTTTTTGGTTTTGTGTTCAAAGCACCAACGACAGTTCAAGTACATTCGTTAGTTTTTATAAAATTATAACAATTAAGTGAGATAATTTAAGAGTAGTTACACACTTGTGATTTTTTTGGGTTTTTTAATTTTTTATCTGCGACTATCTTTGGTTTGCTTGTTGTTTTCGAAGCGCAGTAAACGCGACTGAAGGATGGAAAGCGTGACGTAGACCGGCGACAGCTTGCGGCTATGGCAACAACAAGGACAATAACACTGCACTGGCAGAAAAAAAAAAGGATAATAGAGTTCAAGTATACAAAATTACAAGAATTTATACATTCCTTAAATGCAATTTTTTGTGATAAATTTCTTAAGAGGGGATATATCATTTGGAATTTGTTAAATTTTTAAAATAATATTATTTATATAACAAGATTGAATATATATAAATAATGTTTAAAATAATCAAAGAATACAAAAAACGTTTATGGTTTTTTTTGTCCTTTTTTCATAAAATAATTTGTCTTTTCATAATTTTCTTTTAAATTTTATAATTTATATTTTACCATCTTGTTATTTTCATAAACTGTATTCTTCAAAATGAATTTTACAATGTATTTTGCAGTGAATCAATTATAAAATTGTTCCCTGTGCAACGGCGACGAAGTTACTGACGACGACAACAATAGAGACTCACATCCTTCTGTCTGGCGGCAGAAACGTCCTTTTTAGGAAAGCAACCCCCAAAACGAACCAAGCTAACTTTTCCCAGCTGGCAATGCCGCTGTCTCTACCAAAAGAGAGTCAGAGGTCCTGCAAAGAGAAGGATTTTTACTTTCTACTTTCTCTATCCAAGCCAAGGGTGGCGGCAGAGAGTACTCATCGTCGAGCAACAGGCTACCCACATCAAACCCAAAACAAACCCAAATGTCGAAATATACCGTTCTCTTTGCCAAGGACAAAAGTTTGCTCAGCTAATGGAAAGTCAGTGAAGGAGCAGAAGGGCGAGGATGTTGGCAAATATCATTGGGATAGGTCCAATGGGGTGAGGTCCTTGGGATTCTTTGACTAATGGAATCAAAGTCGTAGCAGGTGTCGCTTGAACAAACAAATGAAAATCAAGGATATTCATGGAGGTGCCAATTATAAGCGATGATGGGAAAAATGTGCAATCGAAGGATAACTATCAGTGGAAAAAGATGTTTAAGACCTTAAAATATTTATTAAATGATTTAAGCATAAACATATTAATAAAAAACTGTAGTATTTAGTAAAACACCTGCTTCCCTTTTTTGCTTTAATATTCATTCACCTTTACTACTTTCCTGATCCTTATAAAAATTCTATGCCATATGGTTTAATGGCAAACTATAACATCTGGAACAATTAAGCGACAAGTGTTTTTTCTGTATTTCCCCTCCGGCAGGTTATCGCCTCTGCTCTGCTCTGCTGCTCCTAATAAGCCAATCATAATAAATGTCAAGCATCGATTTGGCTTCTTGCCAATGGCCAATCGACCATATCGCAGTCCTCCCCCTGCACCCCTTTCAGACTGTCAGGCTAGCTAGTCGCCAGCAGCTGGGCGAGACTTAGTTCTTAGGGCTAAATCATTAATGCTTATGCTACCCCAGCACAGATTGCTCATACGCCATGTGTTCGGCCAATGAGCTAGGGGAAAACGTTTAATTTATGGCCTTGTCGCTGGGTTGCCAAACACCTGACACGGATCGTCAGTCAAAATGATTAACAGAACTGCCCTATCCCAAAAGGAAGCATTGAGCAAGTAAATAAAATAAGATATTTATTGAAATATACAAAGAGACTTTACAATATTTATGAAAAATATAATCAAATAATATTTTTGGTAAATTATTTATCAGGGTTTAATAAATTACTCTTGAAATCCTTGTTTGAAATGCTAATAATTATGCTAAAAAATGTGCTTTCTAAGCTTTCCATAACAAAAAGAACTCCCAAATAAATATTTAAAAAATACTTTTCCTATCATTTGGTTAAAAATTTTTAACCCAAATCACTTAAAGTCTATGAAAATAAAGATAATAATCAAAATACATGATTTATGGCCAGCGTGTGCCTTGCGTTGAATAATAACATCAACAAAGTCACATTTCTAACCAGTTTTCGAAATAATATTTTCTAAAGGCCCGATTCTAATGCAAAAACAATTTTAATTTCAATGGCGCTATATGTACATTTCGTACTGGAACAATAACAATAACAATCGAGATAACATTAGAGGCGTTTTGGGGGCTCGCAACTTGAATCAAGTTCAATGCGACGACCGACTTGGCAACCAGCAAACTTGACTGCTGCCGCCTCTCCTCATGAATATTTAACGGAATTCTAACATTAACTTTCAGACATTTTGCATAATGATCTGATATGTATCGCTTTATGTGTAACACTTCTAGAAGGAAGTGAAATTTTGTGGTTTACAAGAACTTTAAAAAAGCCGCCCTGATAGGGGAGTTAAAAACTCATTGAAGAAGGCCCGTCTCTGATTGCAAATCATTTCACTGGACTGGATTGCATTTAATTAAATAATCCACCTGTTCTAGTAAACAAATTTCTGCAGGTTGAGTTAAAATATGCGAATAACAAACAAGCAGCTACCTAAGATATTCCGGTATATAGCTGTTGAAATAAACAAAATACTAGTTTGGCTTTTATTTAAATTAGTACAGGATTTTCACCTGATCTAGACATGATTCTCGGGGCCCTATATAAAGCCAACGATTGGCACAGCTCAGTCCATAATCAACTTGAAGATCGTGTAAGATCCAACGGAACGTAGAAATCTATATCGCGTGTGAGGAGAGGATTTGCATAAATTGAGTCTGAGTGATAATGGTATGGATATAGATAGATGTTGGTTTAGACATGTGCCAAAAAGTGTTATATAAGATAAAGATAGTGGCAGTAAAGTGATATTTAAGAAAAGTAAAGGATCAGTCCTTAAAAATAAAGAATAAAAAACATTTTCATAGTTAAATTCTGATTCTGAAATTAATCTTTATAAAAACAATGTTTAACTCGGGAACGTGGCTTGTAAATGATGTATAAAGAATCTAAAAAATGGATAAATAACTTTATAAAAAATAATCCATTCTGTAATTGTTTGAATACTAGAAAATTTCTAGAGTTTTCCATAAAATAGTTTATAAATATGGAAATAAAACAAGGACATAATAATGATTGAAAATTTTGGCAAATTCTCTTAGTTTTGCTATTTACCAATTACATTTCCCTATTAAATTTATTTATTTAATGAAAACTATTTCAAATTCATAAATAAAATTCTAATTGATATATTTTCTACTTAATTTTATCTATTTCCAGACAAGCTATACTGACAAAGGAACCAAAGTAAGTGAATGAAAATTCTTTGCTTTATCCTGAAATACTAAATTTGTATTCCCTGCAGCCTGAAGCCGGCAAATTTCTAAGCTTTGATCACTTGACATTCTACGTTGGCAACGCCAAGCAGGCGGCCAGCTACTACACCACCCGTCTCGGCTTCGAACCACTTGGCTACCAGGGATTAGAGACCGGGGAGCGGCGTTTCGCCAAGCATGCCGTGCGCCAAAATAAGATTGTCTTTGTGTTCGTCTCCGCTTACACGCCGGATGACAAGGAGCATGGACTCCACCTGATGCGCCACGGTGATGGGGTCAAGGATGTGGCCTTTGAAGTCGAGGATCTGAATGCCATCTTTACGCTGGCTGTGTCCCGCGGCGCCGAAGTGGTGCGCGACATCTGGGAGGAGAGCGATGATCACGGATTCGTGAGATTCGCCACCATCAAGACGTACGGTGACACCACCCACACCTTTGTGGAGCGCAATGGTTATGCCGGTGATTTTCTGCCGGGATTCCAGCGTGGAACAGAGGATGTTTTGCTGAAGGGTTTGCCCTCCACCAAACTGAATTTCATTGATCATGTGGTGGGCAACCAGCCGGATCTGCAAATGGAGAGCGTGGCCTCCTGGTACGAGAGAATTCTGCAGTTCCATCGCTTCTGGTCGGTGGATGATTCGCAAATCCACACGGAATACTCCGCTCTGCGGTCCATCGTGATGGCCAACTACGAGGAGACGGTGAAGATGCCCATTAATGAGCCGGCCAATGGCAAGAAGAAGTCGCAGATCCAAGAGTATGTCGAGTACTACGGAGGAGGCGGTGTCCAGCACATTGCCCTCAACACTGATGACATTATCCAGGCGGTGAGCAACTTGAAGGCTCGGGGCACCGAGTTCTTGACCATTCCCTCGTCCTACTACGAGATCCTGGAGCAACAGCTCTCACAGAGCCGCACCAAGGTCAAGGAGGATATGGAGATCTTGAAGAAGCTGAACATCTTGATTGATTTCGATGAGAATGGCTACTTGCTGCAGATATTTACGAAGAACTGCCAGGACAGGCCCACTCTCTTCCTGGAGGTTATCCAGCGCCACAATCATAACGTAAGAGCTGCTAAGAAAAATATTTATTTAACATAATGTATTTATTTAATAATAATTAAAATCTTCCAGGGCTTTGGTGCCGGCAACTTCAAGTCCCTGTTTACGGCCATCGAAATCGAGCAGGCCAAGAGAGGCAACTTGTGAATGTGCAATATAAAACAGTAAATGCAATAAAAAATACTAAAGTCACTTGTTTAAACGCTGATCCCTAAATCGATTGTCTATCAACACCTCATTACGAGGATCGTCTTCGGCAAAGGACACCATGTGCGGGTTCCAGAAGCCTGGTGGCGTTGAACTTCGAGCGTCCACATGCCGGCAATTGTTTAAATAGTCTTTAATTTTCTCATCAGTCAGGTTCGAGCCCATAAAGTTGATAAACTGAAACGATAATTAAGTTATATAATTTTCCTGTAATTAATTATCATACCAACCTTTTCGCAATCAGCACAATTTATGTTATAACGCTCTTTGAGCGTCAACTCAGGCTCGTTTTTAATCACAATTGGGCGTGGAAACTCCTCTTCTTTCACTGAATCCTTACTTTCATCTTCATCTTTTATGTCCATCATGTACTTCTCAATATCCTCGGGCAGCTTAGTTGATTCGTTACCCAAGTCTGGCTGAGAAATGGGCTCTTTTTTTACTGGGCGAATAATTGTATTTGGAGGGGAATTCAATTTATTCTGCTTTTGGCGATCAATCATATTCCTTTCATACTGCCGCAAGGCATTGGAGCACGCATCATCGTCATCCTTCATAATCTCCGCCAACACATCCATGGTGCCCAATTTGTCGACATTTTCGGAACCCTCCAGAGAGTCGTTCACAAAGACTATGTCTTGAGTGGCGGGCGTAAGCAGTACCACACTGTCTGAGGTGTTGTTTATTTTCAGAAATGGCGGCGTTGCAGGTGGCGGCATCAGTGGGAGTTCAGAGTTATCCATAGTGAACTCGGCATCATCCTCCAGCTCAAAGGTGGGCTTAGGAATCTGAAGGAGACTGCCGCTGCTGCTGCTGCTGTTGGTGGCGTCTAGCTGGGCCTCGCCGAAGCTTGAAGCAGTCACGATGTCGGCTCTGCAAACTTAGCTTTGAATATTAAATGGATTTATGTGATAATGATTTATTACCTCTGCATGAGGGATCGTGGTGGTCGAGATCTGCTGGTGCTCGAATTGGGGCTTTCCTCTATTACATCTCTTTCGCCGGTGTTCGTCTTGTTGGCTTCGAACTTTAGACGAGTTTGCTTCAAGTTCAAGGCGCTGCCCTTGTGGGTGAGTGACAGCTTGGTAAGGATTGCGGGATTCTTTGGTGTCTTGCTGATCCATTTCTGACTCGCTGTGGTGAGACTGTTTGGCTGGACATTCTCCAAATTTCGAATGTCCTGTTTTTTGTTGTGTAACAATTTCAGCTTTCGCGGACTTTGCAAAAAAATGGTTTCCGTCTCCGTAATGCTTTCGTCCTCCTCCATTTCCTGATCTTCATCGGAGAGCTCGATGCTGTTGAGGGCTATGTTCATGTTCAGGGAGTTCTGACTCTGCGGCAATGGTGATATGTCATCCTTTGGTTTTTTGGGTGACAGTTTTCTTCGCTTTTGCGCCTGTACCATGGACTCCTGCCGCTCCTTTAGCAAATCCAGAGCCTTGTGAAGCTTCTCGTTGTGCGCTTTCAAATTCTCAATGGTTCTGTCATTATTTTCATTGTGCGCTTTTAAAGTCTCAATGATCTTGTCTTTCTCCTCGGTTATTTGCATTATATCTGTGGTTAGTTTATTGGTTTATTTAGTTGAATTAATAAAATGAAGACTATCAAAAGTCACTTACTCAAGGCGTGCTCTTTGATAATGTCCAAAGCGGAAATAAAGCACTTTAGACTCGGCTCCTTGTGTCCTCGACATGTTCCACACACCATTTTCTTGTAATTTTATTAATTTTATAAAGTTCAATTGAGAAAACAATGTTTTTGATATATTTTGATGGAATGTTTACGTTTTTGCTGCGTCTATTTTAGCGATGTGTCAATTATCGGTTTAACTCTTATCGTTTGCGTAGTGTTGGAAAATGTTATCGATGGTCGATAACGACTCTCACTCGTGTATCATTTTTATTTTTCACCAAATAAACTTAATATTATAAAATAAATTAAATAGTTTTTGGCCATGGCACACCTGCGAGAGACCTCGGACAAGGCGCTGAAGCTGCTGCGCACATTGCCCCGAGTTCAGATTGGAAATCTCCGACCAAATCCCAACTCCAAACAAAATGTGCGTTCAGCCGGTTGAATAACAACATAAAATTGGTTAATAAATTAAATTTTCTTTGCCTACTCTTTAGGACAAGCGTGGCCGGGCTCAGCATGGCGGTGACAAGCATGGAGCGGGCAACAAGGGATCCGGACAGAGGCAGAACTTCATGCGTCTTGGCTATGAGACGGGAAATCAGCCCTTCTACCTGAGATTCCCCTACGAGCCCTACTACAAGGGGCACCATCTGAAGCGCCAGTACCCGCCCATCTCCCTGCTCCAGCTGCAGGTGCTCATCGATACCAATCGGATAGACACAAGCCAGCCCATAGATATCAGCACGCTGTGCAATTCGGGACTGCTGAAGCTCAAGCCAGCGGAGCTGGAGTACGGTTTCCAGCTCACCGATGATGGCTTGGACAACTTTAAGGCCAAGATCAACATCGAGGTGCAGCATGCCAGCGAGGCGGTCATAGCAGCTGTGGAGAAGAACGGCGGTGTGATCCGTACAGCTTACTATGATCCGCGCAGCCTGCATATGCTGGCCAATCCGCAAAAGTGGTTCCAAAAAGGAGTACCCATACCCAGCCGGATGCTGCCGCCCCAGGATGCTGTAGATTACTACACGAGTCCCAAAAATCGCGGCTATCTAGCTAATCCCGAGGAGATCAGTAAAGACCGCTTGGTGCTGGCCCAGAAATACGGTTATGAGCTGCCTAAAATCGAAAATGATTCCGCCTACGAGATGCTCACGACCACAAAGGATCCAAGGCAAATATTCTATGGCCTAGAGCCCGGCTGGCTAATCAATATTGTGGACAAAACAATCATAAAGCGGAAGGCGGAGTAATTAGTTGAGTTCCGTTACTATGCATTTTGTTAAATAAAGAAATGGTTACAAAAAAAGCTGTGTTTAGACTATGATACTGAGCGACACTTCTAATAGGTCCTTGTCTTCCTATCTTTCTTTTATATGTTCATATAAACACCTGCTTGGCCGACAGGTTCTCCATGAACGGCTTGACCACAGCACTGGTGGCAAAGCAGAATATCAATCCGAATGTTATTGAGATGGGCAGAGCGGGCAGGGCCTTGCGCCAAATGGCCAAAAGCAAAAGCGTTAGGCATAGTCCAATAAGAATGGCCACAAAGCAAGCGATTGTGGTGGTCCAGTCGCCATAGCTAGAGGCTTTGCCCACCAAAACCGAATAGAAGATAAAGTCGCCAAGGCCCAGTTTAATGCCACCTGTGGGAAATTATATAGAATAAGCGTTTTGTTGTAAAATGAATCGATTCACTTACGTTCTTCTTGCCCCTCCTGCTGACTCGGATCTGGCGCCGTCACAGTGCGATACTCATTGGAGCGCTGAGCGTTGCCGCTTTGTGTGCTCTGAACTTCGATCTGCCGACGTGCCACTCGCTCGCTGAGATTGGCAGACCATTCTTGAGTGAATCCCGCTGCCTCAGCTGAAACGAAATTAGGTAAAATCAGAAATTAAAGATAATCCTTGGTATGGAGTTCATTTCGCAGCTTTATCTTGAATGATGTTCTACAAAGTAGCAGCGCTTTATACCATATGCCCAAAACAATGCTAAATAAGACAATGAAAGAAACAGACAAAACGCCAAATAAGCAATATTTACACATATTTGAGAGGATATAAAGATAAATCATAAAAAAATATATAATGCATATGTACCGTTTCCGCGCAAATTGCTTTTAAAAGTCACAAGTGGCATACCTTCAGCCGCCAGTGCGTTGCCACCATCATTCCGCTGATTCTGCTGGGGATGGGGTCGAGAGTTGTTACCTGAACGTGCGCCACTACTAACCGCCGCTGCCTCCGGCGATGCCAGCGAATTTTGTGTGGCCCGTGTCGTGGTTGTGGAATTACTGGATGAGGGCGATGATGAGGCGGTTGCCTGTGTTTGCTGTGGTGTATAATGAGTGCCCATGTACGTGTAAATGACGGTGGCTAGGGAATAGAAATCATGTTACAAGCAAAATCAATCATAATTTATGATTTATAAATACATGAATAGATCAAGGCGGGGAAAATCTGTTCATTCCGCTCCTGTGCCGTCTCCACTAGTATGCGTAGAGGTCCTCTTGGTGACAGGACAGCTATGAGATCTGCGGGATACATAAATTTAACATTAAAATATCATTTCTCAAATAAATTGACTCGAAATCTTACCCCAAATAGAAATGGCAGCCAGCACAGCCCAGGCAGTCCATTCAGGCAGATATTTAATAAAGACCAAGGCCATCAGGGCTGCCACGAATATAAGGTATCCCTGCTGCAACCTCAGTGGCCCCTGCCAGTGTATGGACATCATGCCGACCACACCAAAGTTCCACATGATCAGCAGGGCCGTGGGATAGTCCATGGGAATGTTGTAGGCACGCAGGAGCTCCCTTTAAATAGAAAATATATAATTAAGAAAAATAAAAACAAAAAGCGTATCTGTACTCACTCCAGATATAAGTACGTAAATATGAACAATAGCATAAATGAGGAAAGTATAAGCCAGCCATGGATTATGCGATAGCAACGTTTTTTATACAAAACAATCAAAAGAATGGTCATCACCACCACCACGCTCATCAGAATCAGGGAATTGGCCAGGGCATTCCAGAATTTAACGCTCGGTTCGGGCGAAAGCTCATGGAAAGGAGTATACAAGCTGAGAAAGAAGATAAGTTTAGGTGTGTTCACATATGCGAGTGTAAATTCAACTTACAGATAGACATCCGTGCTGGAATAGAAGCTGATGGAGTTGATGGTGGCCACCACTACCAACATGCAGAGAGAGACGGGTACAAATAACTTAATAACATGCTGGGCGCCGTATTTTAAGCCCTGTTCCTCCTCCGTTTCATTTGTCGGCGGACCACCGCCACCGCCCCCGCTCAGTCTTGAAGAATGTGGTCCGCCAGCGTCTCGTATTACCACATTGGGGACTGCAAGTATAGCCTGCGAACAAAATAAAAAATATAATTAGTCACAATTCCTCCATTTGGGAAGTGGTAACCCACCGCATCTGGTGTATCCTGGTCATTGGATCCGTAGTTGGTCCGCTGCTGCTGCTGCTGCCGCTTTGGAGGACGCTCCAAACGCTCTGTCTCGCCGTTCAGGCTGCCGTCACCAGCACCCACTCCCATACCTGATGGTCCCGAGGAGCTGGTAGACTGGACATGAGCAGCCATGAGTGGTGTGCGTTCGTTCGCCTCCGTAGCGTTGGACGCCGACCACTGCGTAGCCGTATTTGTGTTTTGTGGAGAGCTATTAAGGCATTCGTTATCGGTTAATTGGGGAGTTTTCAGGAATATGCAGGCGGCTTTGGTACTCACGATTAGTGGAATCAAAGTAAATATCACTTTGCAAAAACTTTCTTTTGTTTTGACAAGAATGCGACTCATAGACTAGTGATGGACATGACGGGTGCCCGGCTTAGTAATCGATTTGATTTTGAATGTGTAAATGTTTAATAACAATTTGATTTTGAATTTAGAATATCAAATACAAAATGTTATGCAGTTTGTCTTACTTTTTTCAAAGTTTTTGGCATAATTTCATTGAAATTAATTTAAGTTTTCAAGTTGTTAAATAAATCGATAAATCAAAATACATATCGTATTAAGAAAATACTAAAATAAATGCTGGTCACACAAATCATTTCATAAGACCCAACAAAACAACACAATTTAAGAAAACAATTAAATTTTAACCATGTTGCGAGCCTTAAAATCACACGTTGAAACTCCCATAGTGGTAATCACCGTAAGTATTATTGTTTGGAATACTTATAGGCAAAAGTTAAATCAATCTTATATATTTTTTGATTAAATTCACAGCGTGCGGCATCAACAAATGCAGAGAAGCTGGAGGAGATTCGCGAACGCCTGGCCAAGGGTCCCAATTTCCAGGACTTTGTCCAAAATCCGGATTACTCCAAAAGCGAATGGGAGGACTACGCAGGAAAGTTGCGACGCGAAAAGGGTGAAGAGCAGCGCCTGCGGCTGCCTCCCTGGCTAAAGACTACGATTCCTGTGGGCAAGAACTACGCCAAGATCAAGGAACAAATGCGTGAACTCAAGCTCTCCACTGTATGCGAGGAGGCAAGGTGTCCAAACATTGGCGAGTGCTGGGGCGGTGGCGAACATGGCACACAAACAGCCACAATTATGGTGAGAAGCCTCTATTGACCCTGACCTAGGCTGATAAGCGAAAGTATTCGTTATCTCTGGGGACACTCAATGAAAATCTGGAGAGTTAATATTCCTATGATTATTTCCAGCTAATGGGCGACACATGCACGCGAGGCTGTCGCTTTTGTTCGGTGAAAACAGCTAGGAAACCACCGCCACTAGATGTGAATGAGCCCGTGAACACCGCCACGGCTATTGCATCCTGGGGATTAGATTACATTGTACTAACATCCGTGGATCGTGATGGTCAGCACTAGTGTATATCTTTTAAATAACTAGTTTCTATATAAAAGTTTATATTTCTCTGCAGATTTGGCTGATGGCGGATCAAAGCACATTGCAGAAACTGTAAGGGAAATCAAGGCGCGGTAAGAATAATAGAATTAAAATTGTATTCAATATTAATCTTATCAAAACCTATTTTTTTCTTTCAGAAACTCCAATATCTTTGTGGAGTGCCTGGTGCCAGATTTTCGCGGAAATCTCGAATGCGTGGAAACGATTGCCAATTGTGGCCTTGATGTTTACGCCCACAACATTGAGACGGTTGAGAAACTCACTCCCTATGTGCGAGATAGACGTGCCCATTATCGCCAGACACTGCAGGTTCTCACTGAAGCAAAGCGTTTCAATCCCAATCTCATAACGAAGAGTTCCATTATGCTGGGCCTTGGAGAAACCGACGAGGAAATTGAAACCACATTGAAGGACTTGAGGAATGCCGGCGTCGACTGTGTCACCTTGGGTCAGTACATGCAGCCCACGAATAGGCATCTCAAAGTCATCGAGTACGTTACGCCCGAGAAGTTCAAGCACTGGGAAGACCGTGGCAATGAGCTGGGATTCCTTTACACGGCCAGTGGTCCATTGGTTCGCAGCTCCTATAAGGCCGGCGAGTTCTTTATCACAAGTATATTGGAAAATCGGAAGAAGAACCAACAGAACCAAAATGCATCGCCCAAGGATTAGGATTTGATTGATTTTTTAAGATTTGATAAATTCTAGGTGCCTAGATACACAAAATGGATAAGTTTAGTTCTGCTTTTTAGTCGCAAAACTGCCTTTTGTTGTGCAATGTATATATAAATAATTACAAAACCCAAAAAAAATTGGTTATAAATTTAAAATAAATTCGAATTGTTATTAATAGTTCTTAATGGAAATGATTTATAAGCTTGGGAAGGTTAAAATTTTAGTGGCTAATAACTTTGAATATATTATTAGATTTGCCAAGCTAACAAATCAATTAAAACATTTATTTTGTTTAAATAAAATAAACTTTAAAATTAAATTTAATGTGTTATTTAAGCGTTACTCCCATATATTTGGTATGTTCTGTGCATGACAATCTGGTCATACTAAATCGCAGAGCTCTTCGTCTATTATTGTTTTTTGTTTGCGCATTGATTGCTTTGAATTGAATAGAGGAAGCCTGCTTTACAAAAAAAAAAAAAAAGGAAACCAGCATTTTCAAGATGCCCCGCTTGGTCAACGGAAGAGAGGCCGCACCCACATACTCGAATTTGGTAAGAGAAGCAAGCCAGCAAAAGCAGTTACTTGTTTGATCACAAAAACAAAACAAAAACATGCACTAGTTCTTTGTTTACTATCTTTTTTGTGCGACAAATACCATGATTAATGGGGTTCAGTGACCATATGTACACTTATCTATTTAAGTTACATTCCCTCATAAACTAAAAGTGAATGTAATTGCAATTGCAAACAAGTGATTGCACAATTTTTTTTTTGCTGCGTAGGCAAAATACCTGCCGAATTGTACACCAAAAACGAAACATCTGTTGCTTATTTTTTCCTCAATTCAATGAGTAATGCATATATACACTTTTTTTTTATATAGGTCGGCTTCATATTCATCTTCAATCTCATTGTCGGAACTGGAGCTTTGACCCTGCCTGGTGTTTTCGCCAAGGCAGGATGGATGCTGAGCCTCATTGTCATCGTCCTGCTGGCCATTGTCAGTTACATGACCGTCACCTTTATCATCGAGGCCATGGCCTGTGCGAATGCCATTAGGAACTGGCAAACGCTACAAGCTTTGCGGCAAAGCCGGAGTTCGACGGAAAGCAGCGAGAACGATGACAATGCCGACGAGGTTTCGCTGGCATCTGGAACGGATCAGGTTGGGGACTTTGAGCGCGTACCGCTGACTATACAGAACAGGGAATTCCATTACTATCAGCTATCGCACAAGTTTGAGCTCGGCGAAATGGCGACACTCTTCTTCAACGATATCGGACGCATTATGTTTTATCTCTGCCTGATAGTATATCTGTACGGTGACCTAAGCATATATTCCGCCGCCGTGGCAAGAAGTCTGCGGGATGTGGTATGGTGAGTATCTGAGAGATGTTCTCCTTTCCAAGTTGTTATAAATAAAATTATTCTTTTATTCAGTGATCAAACCAATGGAACGGATGCGAATAACTTAATGTTATGGCCGGGAGATTTTAAGAATAACACAGCTCGACCCTGCTGGAGGGAACACACTATATCTCGTCTCAGCATGTACAGAGTGTTTTTAATTGGATTCACCATGATCTTCGGTCCCTTTGCCGCTTTCAATGTACAAAAAACCAAATATTTGCAGATGCTAACCGCTGCCTTCCGTTGGCTGGGTAAGTTGGTTAAGAGATTGACAATTCAAAGAAGACTTAACACTTTTGTTTTTACAGCATTTACCCTGATGATATGCATATCCCTGAAACTACTGATCTCTCAGGGTGCCAAGGGACACCCGGAGACCTTTAACGTCTATGGTATTCCATCGCTTTTTGGGGCTTGTGTCTACTCCTTTATGTGCCACCATTCCCTGCCCAGTCTGCTGGCGCCACTCAAGCACAAGTCGATGGTATCTAAGATTTTGTCCATTGACTATATCGTCATTTGTGCATTTTACATTTTACTAGCCATGACAGGCATATTTGCCTTTGAGCGAATCGAAGATCTTTACACTTTGGACTTCCTTCCCTACGATATAACCTACATAGACTTTTGGTCGGGTCTTTTGATTTGCATTGATTACTTCCTGGCACTCTTCCCCATCTTTACCCTTTCGACCAGCTTCCCCATTGTGGCCATAACCCTAAAGAACAATCTGCAGGCTTTGTTTCTGGACATGTCCCAATATGAGTCCTACAGCCTACTCGTCCGTCTAATGTTTCCCCTATTCGCCATTATTCCGCCTTTTGTTATTACCTATTTCACCGAAAGTCTGTCCAGTTTAGTGGCTTTTACTGGTACATATGCTGGCACTGGAATACAGTATCTAATCCCCATTTTCCTGGTTTACTTTGCCAGAAAAACGTGTACTGAGCTTTTGGGTAGCGGCATTGTAAATCAATTCCAAAGTCCCTTCAAATCCAGTGCCTGGCTTGTTTTCGTTTTAATTTGGTCAATTTTATGTGTCTGCCTGGTTTCTATCAATTTATTTAGTTAAGTTAACTTAGTATATAATTACTGCAGGTAAATTTACCAATTTGTAGTTGTACATAAATATTTTTAATGAAGAATTTATGTTGAACAGCGAATTTTTTAGGATTATAAGTATTGCGTATTGAAATCGGCTGTGAAAAACAAAAATAAATTTCAATCAAGTTTTTAAATTGTATTTACTTTAAGAAATTTTAGGAAAATAGCTGATAAAATAGAAAAACTATTTAAATATATATTAATGCATATATTGCTTTAAATTAATATGTTAATTATTAACCTTTTTGCAAAGTAAATGTTTAAATAGTTATATCGATGTTAAACAAATATTTTAACGAGAATTGAAGTTAACTTCGTTTCGGCTGGTTGGCGAGGGGAGAGAGAGAGAGCCATGGATTTGCTTGGTCTATTAAACAATGCATACATATGTATGTATGTACACATATGTGCCAAAAATTACTCCTTCCCGTCTTAAAACATAATTTAAAATATAGTTTAAAGAGTCGTTAGACCGAAAAAGCCACCAAGCGGCCATAGTTAGCACTACGGCTTGTAAGCAAAGGGAAAGGGAGCTTACACAATGCATACAGCTTTATGTATGTGGCCCCTGTGGCTCCCTTGGTTTCCAACTGACCTGCCTACAGAAATCCACAACAATCCCCCCTGCGAACCCTTCAGCAGCTGTTTAGAAGTGGGGAGACCACTCCTTTGCCCATCCAGAACCTCATGCAGATTGTGAAATCCCTGCAGAAACATTGTGCGCATCTCAACGAATCAAAGACCGACCCGGATACGGATCCAGCCTATTAAAAGAGCATGGAACTCTTCGCCCAAGCAACTGCATGACCACAGAAGATATTCAGTTTATCTTTGGGAATAAAGTCCTTATCTCCTAGGATTAGTCCAAGTTCAATTATATATACATCAAGGTTGAAATGTAAAGTATCCATTATATAAATTTTGTGTTTTCCATCTTCTCCAACTCCGACTTATGTATGTACAAGTTTTGAATAAAACATTTCATAACATTTATTGCTTCTCTTTGCTCTTTGAGTTCCTTTCAGCTTCTGGATTAAGATCCAGTTTAAAGTCAATTGGCTTGTCATATCCCATAATCCGCACATAGTGCTCGGGATCATCAAACAGCGCCGGATCTATGAACAGAGGACGTTTGCCGACCAAAAACGAGGTGAACATGCCGGGAACTTCGGGTACAACGACATCGCTGGGCCGGAATTTTGTCTTGAAAGAGTATTCCCATTGAAATCATAATTTAAACTCCTTATTCGGCACACTCACCTTGATCTTTTGCAGTAGCAGAGAGATCGTTGTGGCCGTGTATTCCTCCGTCTGGGGATTGTAATGCAGCTCCGTCACATATTTCTTAGTGACAAAGTGCAGTAGCAAAGGGGTCACAAATGTAAAGAATCCGCCCACAGAACAGAGAAAGACGGCCATTCCAGTGCCTCCGATTTTCATGCCCTGTTCGAGGAGTATCGGCTGAGCGGCTATTCCCGCCAAACTGGTGCTCAGTGAGAAGAATTTTACCATCTTCATGCGCGGTGCCAGCGTTCCGTAATAGATGCGCTGCAGGGTCTCCTCCTCGGAATCAGTTTTAGTTGATTTTTCCGAAAGCCATCGGCTCTGGAATTGTTGTTGTTGCTGTGACTGCTGCTGGTGTTGTTTTTGCAGCGGCAACGTTTTCTTCGTCCAACTTGAGCCGCCGGCAATGCATCTGTAGTTTTGTGACAGGGGAATCGGTAGCTGCCGGCTTATGTTTCCAAGAGCCCCGGCAATCTGTTTGCCGCGTGGCAGCATCCCTCGTAAAATCAACATTGTGTATTATAAATTTCGTACAAGATTTAAGAAATTCTTCAGCTGTTTTGCCATTAAATAACACACTTTGAAGTGTGACCGCCGCTGAAAGCAGCTCGAGACAAATGGGCAGCATTGGATGCAAGTGCGAAAAACTGCCACAGCATTGGGACAGCGCTTTGAATCTCGAGGGTTTTCGCGCCTTTTCTGGTATTTAAAATTTTAAAAATTGATACATTTTTTATATCAATTTTAAACTCAAAATTAAGATTTCTATACCTAAAATTTTACAAATTTAATTGAATTTTCTATATAGCAATTTTTAATAGACTTATTATATAATGTAAATAATTGAATTTAGTGTATAAAATAATTAATTTAGCTTTTAAACATTAGGCTGTTCTAATTACATTAATAATATTTAATTTTTTATAAATATTAATTAATTTTATAGAAGCATTCTGCCAATTGAAAATAATTTTAGGTGGGAATAAAGCTGTAATATTTTTGTGATATTATTTATCTTGTTCAAATTACGAATTAATTATGGAAATGTTCTCTATATGTTCCCAATTTCGGTAGGAAGCTATACTAAATAAGGTGAATAATTGTTAACTGGTTATTTGCCTACAAATACATACGAATTCCCAACGAATCTGAACAATAGGGCTAATAATTTGGCAAAAGGTCGAGTGCGTACTGGAGATTGTAATTGATTAACAATGAATGGGGGGGGAGGCATGGCCACGCCCCGTTTGCGGTGTTATCTGAAAACCAAAAACACACACAGAAAACTGGCATGTGGATTGGAATTAATATGCTCGAATTAATGGCAATTGATGGGTCGGGGGGCGTGGTCAGGCTTACGCACTGGATGTGGGCTCTACGGTTACCACTACTAGGACATGCAATTTGTCGCTGCTAACCACATTTTTAATTTATGTTGCTTTAATTGTTTAAATTACATAAGGGTTATACAGAGGCAGAGCCAAAGGAGAGCTTTGGGTCTCTTTTTTTTGCCCGACTGACTGGCTCTCTCCATGTCCTTTTGGCCACAATCCACATCCGTATGTCGAATGGAAATTGACTGACAGCCAAGCGGAGATCTTGGAATTGCTTTAATGCAGCGGCATCCGGTTTCATTGGGCTGCATTCAGGCGTCACTAATCAACAATTTTCAAAGTGACCAAAAATCACATTTGATTTTGAATTTTGAATTGCCACGATGGCCGAGTCACCATTTCCATGGATCCCTCGCCACGTCCTTCGTCCTTTGTTATCCATGCCCTTTGTTGTCATTTCATTATTGTTATTTCATGCATCATATTCATCTCCCCCGGATTCCCGGGTTAGTTGTTGTTTGGCCAAAAATTTCACATGCAGCCGGCAAAAATAATTCATGGCAAAAAAAAAAAAAAAATAAAAAACAATTCAGCGCTGATGGAAGGAAGGACAGGAAAAATGGCAGGAACGCCATATTGCTCATTCAAATTCGCTGTGATATCAATTTATTTTTATGCTTTGGTGACGACCAAGCCCCCACTATCCCTATCTGAGCCATAAATACTATATATATCGAGGTCCTGCTGCCTGATTGATGCGCTTTTCGATTGCAGTTTACCTTTTTTATGTGGCAGCTTATTTGCTTTAATAGCTTTATTAATTTATCAAATTAAGAAACATAATTAATAATTACCATGAATCGTTTACAATTTGCTCCGAAAAGCCAAGTTTTATACATTTCATTTGAGTTTTTCACTCATTTCTGCAAAGTTGCAAGTCAAACCAGGATGTGTTTGAAGCCCAAGTTCGAACTAACAATTGGAGGGGGTCCACAAAAGGGTTAATCGAACTTGGTTCGTGTTGGTTTCATACGAGGTTCAATGCAACTTGAAGCCCAACAAGCTCACCTATGGGGTTCCACTTGCAACTTTCACTCGAACCCCAACCGAGTGAAGTTCGATCAACCCCTCGACACTCGAACTTATACCAACCAATTTTATTTTCGATTTGTATAATGAGACGATTTTCCTAGGCCATAATGGAGTGAACCTGGGACAGGCTTAAAACTAACTCTAAAGGTTTTCAACTTTAGAGCCTTTCAACTTAAAATCCGGACTCATTTCTACAGCTCAAATGCAATTAGGACATGCTTTACCTTTACAATTAACATGCTAACGAGAGTCCTGAAGAAAATGCAGGGAAAAAATGTCTAAGCAAAAAAAAAAAAAGAAAAGAAAACTCGAGCAAAAAGGTCAGGAGGGAAAAAGGAGCTGGAGCTTGTCCTGTAATTGTGGAATTTATAGTATCTGTGGTCTGGCTGGTGGATGTGCAATAAATCATTTAAAATTCACTTTAACGCGCGCATGCAGCCAACTGGAGCAGGAGTTTTTCCTGAAAAGGGGGAGAGGGAGGTAGGCAAGCCATGCACACAGTTTCCATGGCAGAAGGGGCGTGGCTAAATGTTAAACTAAATGCTGGAATAATTACCAGCTCAAACTATGCGCATATTCAGAGTCAAAAGTGGTGTAGTATAAATTTTTTATATTCAAAACAAAAAAAAAAACGAATTCAGGTAACTTGATAGTTCGCACAATTCTAATGCCAAGGACTTCCCCCCACCTCGAAACGGCCGAAATACTCGTAATTCATGTTCACGCTCACCCGGAGCCATTATTATGTTGCGTTGCGTTGTATTTCCGCAAATTGGTAGTTCATTTCGAGCACATTTTGTGCCTGGCTGGGTTATTAAATTGGTTTATAATTTATACGCTTGGTGGAACTCGTAATTTTCACCAATTTAATAAAGACAAATGTGAGGCAAGTGGGTCAATTTGAACGAGTGCCGCCATGGCGCCTTTGCGCAAGCTGTGAACTCTGAGTTATGAGCGGTGCAGCGGCCGCAGGACTCTGATAGGGTGCATGCAAAATTTCAGGGCTCCCAGCAGCCCAAAGGAAAAGTTCCCCCCCCAAACCATCTGCGTTGAAATAATTACTGACAAAGCCTTAAATATTAAATTACACCTTTATTTATTTTTTGGCCAGCTTCGTTCGAAGGACATTGACAAACCATCGCCGTGTCCTGTTCGCACGTACAATGTCCTTGTCCGTGTCTGCAGGAGTGTGCGAAGAGGACGCAATGTCTTTGCCAGCTATTCAAATACTCGTACCCCCGACGTCGTGACTTCGGATTCAGGACGCAGGACTGCGCCACTCCAGTGTTTACTTTGTGGTTATTTTGAGGCTACAAGTTGCAACTTTTACATTTACGAGAACGAAAGCAAACAGCAATAGCAACAGCAGCCACATCCAGGCAGGGGAGCTGTCTGGCAAGTCCTTATAACTGCTCCTTGGCCATCAAAAGAAATAGATTCAGACACTAATTCCATTGATTATATTTTTTAGAAATTTAAAAGTTCTCTTAAATTTCTAAATTTCCTTTATCTACCTTTTTGTTTTCTTATAAAACTCCTATTTTAAATATTTAATTTACAATTTTGTTTTTATTTTCTAAATTATTATTTTTTCCTGTGCATTAACACTCCCTTAATCCTTGAAAGGACTCCCCGGCGCACCTGCTTACCTTAAATCTAATGAAAATTAAATGACTGACAGGAAGCATCGATCTGTGAGAGGCTGCCCGTTCGCCTTAAAGTGTCCTTTCATTAGCCCAGTTCCGAGTGCTGCCACTCGAGAAGAGCAACTTAAATTTCAATTTTATACTCAAGAGTCCAGAGATGCCCAGGAATCTCTATCCCCCATGTCTGTGCTTCCGCTTCAGCACGCTCCGGCAGCAGGCTTCAAGCTGTCGGCCAGCGTTTAAATCAAAATTAAACCCCCGAAAATAAGCTGCAAGTTGTGAAGGTTAGTTGGCTGGTTGAGGGGAGTGTGGAACATCTGGCAGTGCAACTGCAACAGAGTCAAGGCTCCAAAGTCAACTGCCATCCCCCCTTTGCTGTTGCCATCGCCACGCACTCGGCCACTTTGCCAGTATATTTTCAAGGGTTTTCACAATATTCTTTGAAAGTGGTTCCTAAAGATATTGCTGGTAATAAGATAAGTTTCTTTCGCAAGGCTACACCTGTAATTGCAAGAGTTCTTGTTGAGAAGATGTTCAATATTTGGTCAAAATAGAAGAAAAACCTTAAGATTGTGTAAGGAGATTAATTAGGAACAAGGGAAGGAAATTATTTCAGACCCAAGTTTTACTTAAGTTCTTCCTAAAAATTGATTAACAATTTTTTTTTAAATTAATTTTTAAGTTTTAGAAATCTTTATAGACTATAATTAAAAAAAAAAATTTATTAAATTTGTGGGCTTTTTGATGCCCTATGACCTCCCTTTGCTTAACCCTTTTGTACTTTCATGACTCACGCTGCGTATACGTAATTTAATGCCATGAAGTTGCCTTAAAATTTTTTAAATTAAAGTTTAAGGTTTCTAAAATGTTCAAGACTATAAATTATAAATAATTTTGTTGAATTTTTTGGGTTTTTATGATGCCTTATGACCTCCCTTGCTTTACCCTTTTTGTGCTTTCATGGCTCACGCTGCGTATACGTAATGCAATGCGATGCAGCAGAAGGGTGGGTGTGTGCATCCGAGGCGATTTAATAAAAATAGATGAGTAAACTGGCATTAGACAGGAGCTTCGTCCCTTGTCCGATATCCTTTACCCTTTACCCGCTAGCCCTCTCCCCCTCCCACAACAGCTGTCTCTCTCACACACTCCATTGGCTTTGTGCCGTCGCCTCACTTCAAGCGTTACAAATTCAACTTTAAGCGTTTTGACGCTAAGTAGTTGATGGCGCACACCCCACCGAAGAACATCCAGAAATCCCTCACACCACCCACAAACCCCTCACACCACCCACAAACCCCTCATACCACCCTCCTCCTCTCCCAAAGATGACTGTTGATGGCGATGCCAGGGCAACCACGATTGAGTGCACTCCCACAATATTTCCTTAGCATACATCAAAAGTTATAGTTAAAGAGTTGGCCGTTGTTTGCCGCCAGGATCCAGAATATGTCGTCCCCCTATATCGCCGATGCACTCTCTATCCTTCCCCTTCCCTCCGGGCACACTTCCTTCCGGCACTTTGACTGGGCTGCTATGCTACAGTCCGCTCTAGCCTGGTCTGGGTCTGGGTCTGGTTGATTTTTGTCTGCCTTGTCTGTGGATCGGCTGGGGATCCTGGGGTCCCGGCCGCATGCACGCATCCTTGAAGCCAAATTGAAGTGTTTGTGTGCTGAGCACAAGTGGCCAAAATGTGCATGAAAACAGCTTACAGCAGCATGAAAATTTCTGACAAGATGTCAGCAGGAGCAGGAGCAGAACCTGCAGGACGCTGCGAAATTTTTGGACGGTAAAGCTAACAACGACCAACCAAGACGATGACGAAGATGATGATGATGACGGCAACGAGGTTTCTGTTACGCACATCATTTTGACTTTAATATAGGATTTATAGTGTTGCGCATATTTTTCGCTTCATATTCAAAATAATGCAGCGTCAGAGGAGATAATAAATAATGCCAGAGCTTGGTTTTGTAATAAATCGGATTTGATCCATGCTTCAATTTAAAAGTAAAAAATAAACTTAAAATATGAACAAAGAATGCGAATGCGAAAAAGAATAAGATATTGTAAAAAGATAATTTTTAGATAATTATTAGGTTTATAAACACACAAATTTGAATACCAATTTAAAGTTCACCACATAGAGAAGAGTTTTCAGTTCCTCATTGCACTATAAATATATAAAATGTCTATGGATTTATATACGAACAACAATTACAATTCATATTCAACAATTTACGGCCTTTTATCTGAAACAGTTAATTATTATATTTAATGGCAAATGTTTTCCATCAATTCCCATAATTGGTCATGTTTTAAACGTAGATGCCTATCTGCTCCTAATCTCTATCTAATTAATCCTCTAACACAACTTAGACATAGTCACAGAAGACTTCATGTCCATAAAGTTACCAAAACAACTTGAGAAAATAAGAATGAGTTAAGAATGGGGGAAATATTTTAAGAAAACCCTAGAAAAATGGAAAAATTGCGTGGGCCGATTTGTTTGATTTATGAGTAAAGAGAATATAGGAATATATAAAAAATTAAATAAATTTTTCACTCACCGATTCACCATTTTTGTATTCTTCTTGGTATTTTTCTTGTTACATTGATAATTAAATTAATCACTTTCGTTGTATTTTTTTATTGATTTTTAACGGCTTTTTCCATTGGAATTATTTATGTATTCATTTTTTAACACTTAAAAAAATATAAATAAAACAAAAAAAACTTTTTTTCGTCGAATTTAGGGGCTTTTTTCTTTTGGAATTAATAATGCATTCATTTTTTAACACTTAAAAAAATAAAAGGAAAAAAAATTTTATTTCGGGAATTAATTTACAAACTGCACGCATTTCTTCTTTCCTTCCTTTCTTTTTTTTATCACGCAGAATTTACTTCTGCGTTGACATTTTGCATTTTTTACTCTATTGGCTTATCACGCACTTTAAAACATTTGAATTTACACTTGTTGCTTTAAAACTGTTAATTGTGAATTAAATTAAACATTTTCGTTGTATTTTTTTGACGCCTTTTTCCATAGAAAATATTTATGTATTTATTTTTTAACACTTAAAAAAATACAAATAAAACAAAAGACACATATTTTCGTCGATTTTAGAGGCTTTTTACTTTTGGAATTATTAATGCACTAATTTTTAACACTTAAAAAAACAAAAAAATAATACAAAAAAATATATATATGTATGCTTTTTATTTCGGGAATTAACTTACAAACTGCACGCATTTCTTCCTTCCTTTCTTTTTTTTATCTCACAGAATTAAAAATAAATAAATAATTTGATTTTAACACTTAAAAAAAAGAAACAAAAATATTTACTTCTGCGTTGACAACAAGAAATGGAAGGGAATGAAAGAACCGCAAACACACACGAACAACACACCGAAGATCGCTGCCATATTTAACCAGCCTTTTATATTCGCTTGGTTAATTCACGCACTTCCAACACTTTATTTATAAAATGATTACATTAAAAACAGTTAATTTAGAACACTTATACCGAGCAGAAAATATTTATTTTGCATTTTCTGTTTTGTGACGTTGTGTGACATGCACCCTAACGCACATACACGCATATTCATAGACTCCAACACAAACATACAAATTGGTGCCTGTTGCTGTCCGCGGGAGTCTCAGAAGTTTTTCTTGCTTTTTTTACTCTCTTGGCTTACACACGCACTTTAAACAATTTTTATTTACACTTGTTGCTTTAAAACTGTTAAGTAAAAACAGTTGCACCGCCGAAAATAACATTTATTTGGCAGTTTCTTTGGAGTTTTTTTTGCTAGGCTCACATACACAGCCACACGCGCAGACTTCAACACATGCACACATAATGGCGGGTGCTGCGGAGTCTCAGAAGTTTTTCTTGCTTTTTTTACTCTCTTGGCTTACACACGCACTTTAAACAATTTTTATT
>VNJN01009781.1:0-10475 GCA_008042485.1 Drosophila mayri | reverse complement strand
AGGTGTGTTCCAGTTGCTGCGGCAAAAGTTGCCCATGAAGGAAGACTCCTGGGCACGCGTCTCTCCTCAGTGAAAATGTGACCACCGCACACTTATCAGTGTTGATGGCCACATTCCATCTACAAGCCCAGTTCTCGAACCTCTTCAAAAGAATTTGAAGTTTGTCAGTGGCGCTGTAAACACAGCTAGATCTAGCCAATACCGCAGTGTCATCAGCATACGTGGCAACACAAGTGCTATGAGATCTCAGGTGCAGCGGGGCATCATGAGCGGACAAATTATAAAGCGTTGGGCCAAGCACGCTTCCTTGCGGCACGCCAGCAAGAATCCTCTTGTTGGACGACACAACCCCATCCTGGACAACCTGAAAGGTCCTATTTAAGAGGTAGCTCTTGATAACCTCAAAGAGCTGAGGAGAGGATACCAAATACTGCCAATAAAAGGACTAAGGAAGAACACTTTGTGCTCCTTAATCACAGTTGCAAAGTGAGCCAGCCTGTGAAACGGATTGGTTGGCAATGCAAATAAAAATTTTTAGAAACGAAATTATCGAATTCGGATTTAAATCGAGCAGCATTTCGATTCGATTGCTGCAATGATTACAGCTTTCATTGTACCGATTGAGTGTGGCATAGATGATTTTTGAAACAATATTTTTAATTACAAAATCGGGGGATAAATTTAAGCGAATATGAATTCATTATTCATTTATTGATATAGTTGGAACAATGCATTCATTCAAAGCTATTGACTAAGTCAGAAATGAAAATGAAGCCACCCACTATACAATTGAATTTGTAAACTCCATGGAAGTGACTGGCTTACCACAGCACAATTTACGCTTTAAGTTTGGCTCCATATCAATCGTGCTTCAAAGGATAAACAAACGAAAACCAACACTACGCGTTTGGCGGATAAAAAACTTATGATACTGAATG
This sequence comes from Drosophila mayri, assembly GCA_008042485.1. Classification (NCBI taxonomy): domain Eukaryota; kingdom Metazoa; phylum Arthropoda; class Insecta; order Diptera; family Drosophilidae; genus Drosophila; species Drosophila mayri. The sequence continues at coordinate 9,537 of VNJN01009781.1, read as the reverse complement.
GAAATTTCAAAGGTGATATTGCGAAGATCCCGACGATTTCAACCGATATGCCCCTGAGAAGGTAGGTAGGTCGGTATCAGTGGTAAGGCTTCCCTGGTATCCTCCAATTAAAGCTGAGCTCTGTTTTGGTCCACACTCTCGACGGTCGTAGCCGGCGCCTCCACTTCAGTACCAGCCTGTGTCGTTCACGTATGCCCCACCTCCCTTAGTAACCAGTGCTGGTGAGCTTCAAAGTGTCGGGCTCTGAGTTGGTTGAATGCCGGAAGTGACACAGCAGGTGCTCTGGTGTCTCCTTGGTTTCTTCTTTGCAGCTTCTGCAGTATGCGTTGTGAGGTAGACCCATCTTATAGGCATGGGTGCCTATTGGTCAATGCTCCTTGAGTGTTGACGTTATTACTCTAATGTCTTTTTTGCTTTTGGAGATCAGCTCTGCTGTCCTTCTCCTATTGTATTCTGGGCAGTATAGCCTTGATCTTCTGTTCCCAGTCATCGTTAACCATTCTTTGCTGGCTAGTAGTTTGAAATGGTTGACGACTTCCCTCTGGACTGAGTTCAGGGAGATTTAGATATTTGATGTATTTGAGCTTCCTTCTGACCCTTGCCTGGCCAGCTCGTTAGCTTTCTCGTTTCCTGGAATATCGTTGTGTCCTGGTAGCCATACAATTTGTACCGTGTTGTCTTCAGCGAGTCTATTTAGCGCCTCCTTGCATTGGGCCACTAGAGTTGATATTGTCCTTACTGATGCGAGAGATTTGATGGGCGCTTGGCTGTCCGGGTATATCCTCACTTTGGTATTCTTGAGGTCTTGATCTTTTGAGAGTTCGACAGCTTTCAGTATTGCAAAAACCTCTGTCTGAAACACTGTCGCTGACGGTGGGAGGTGGAAGGACTCTTCCACTCCCCAGCTGTCGGCGAAGATATTGGCCCCTACCTCGCAGCTCATTTTCAACCCGTCAATGTAGAGGGATACTTCGTCTTGTTCGGATACACTCCCTCGTTTCCAGTCTTTCCATTTTGTTTTTTTTTTAAGTATAGTTTTTTATTTATATGTAAGTTCCGACTCCTTTAATCTTATTATGCTACTTTTATTTATTTATTTTTATTTTATTTTTATTGAACAATCTTACGTACCGATTATTTCTAATTATTATTACTGACTAGATTAAGTGTCGGCAAGGTAACTTGTAGTAATCCTTTTTAGGCGTCGACTGATTCTTCTTCTTCTGGTAAGCGTTCTCGCCAGCGGGTTTGGGTGTGTCAATAGCCTAGCTTGGTGAGAGGTAGCTATGGAATTTATTGCGTCTCCAACAGCAGTTATTTTGAGTTGCCTCCGTATATCTGTATTCCTGATGTACCACTCTGCGTTTGTGATACGCCTCAGAAATTTCGACTGGAACACCTGTATCTTTTTTTTTAAATGAGTCCTGGCCGCTGTACCATAAATGGCTATACCATAGCGCCAAGTCGGTTCTTTTAGAGACAGATACAGCCTAGTCTTACTTTTTAACATAAGTTTAGACTCTGAGCCAGTCAGCCAGCTTAGTCTTCTGGCAGTGTTCTGTAACTTTGCACAAGTTTTTTGTGACGTGCGAGGAAAAAGTTAGCGTCTTGTCCAGAACAAGACCAAGATAACTGTGTTCAGCTTGTAAGGATGCACTACGGCCGAGATATGAACTCAGCGACCCAGAGTCCCTTTCCAGTTAAATTTATAATTGGAAACGTCAAGAAATGGAGGGGCCGAGGTTTCTGAGTATTTTAAGGGTGGGTTTCTCCGACTCCAACTGCCAGATTTTGCTTGCCCACGCTGGGCGGGATTCCACTACCGGCCCTGGAGTTTCCCAGCGGCCGGACCCTTCCCCTAGAGACTGGAGCCGTGGCTGGCGCACCCGCAACCCTGACCTATGACCACGGCGCCGGCGTGCCCAAGCTGCCGCGGCTCGTCGGCTCCGCCGTGGTATCCCAACGGCGGCCGACGCCCTCCCCTAAAATGCCCCCTATGACTCGCAATTCGCCAGCTGCGGCGCCCGGGCTAATCCCTGGGGCGCATTCTAAGATCGGGCTGGCGACTTGGTGAACCCAAAAGTCGCCGCCCGCACCCACGCCCGGAATTAATCCCAGCAGCGGGGTGCTCCTGTCCCGTCCTGCCCAAATCCGCGCCTGGAAATACCCGACGGCGGCTGAGATGGGGAGGAGGGGCACAGCGGGGTGTGAAAGGGGGGGCTGGTTGCCGAGGAGAAAAACTGTATTTTTAATGGTTCATGTTTTCATTCGTTTATTTTAATGCTAATTGTTGTTGTTTTCTCCTGTGCTAGTTTCTTAAACTTAGTTCCTAGCTTTTCCCAGATTTTATCAAATCCCTCACACCATTTTAAGAACAGAGCAATGTATGAAGCGCCGGGCGCGATGGCTCACCCGTACAATTTGGTGGACGCTTTTAGTTGAAAGCGCTCCGTGATTCGCCTGTTTCCTTGTCGTTATGGGGTCCTGTTTGTCCTGTGTGTGTATCCTGGTCTTAGTTGTGATGGTCGCGGGGGGTCGTCGTCACTCAATTAGTTTGGTTCACAATTTTAACTTGTTTCGCTGCTGGCCTAATTACGAGTGATCTCTTTAATTCCAGATCACTCGTCCCGTGGCCCAATTCTGCCACTTTGCCGTCGGCTGCGCTGCCGCAATCCATTGCACGCGCCGTTCCGCATTCCATGCATTTTTGGAATCGCGGGCTTCCCCTCTCGCTCGCTCTCACGCAGCAGGTGGCCAAATGCAAATTCCAATTTCGCATTACGGCGCCTGCGCCGTGGGCCTCTGCCCCGATGAGCGCTCTCTGGCCTCTTTTGGCGGCCGCTGATTGGCGGATCCGTGTTCCGGTTCTCCAACTTTTCGTCCCGTTCCTTGCAGGTGTTGCGGGCGATGTTGCGGGCAATGTTGCCCGTGACGTCAGGCTTGGTGTGACCGATGGTGAGGGCCCGGCCCTGTGATTCCCTAACGCCTACCTCCTAACCTTAATCTACTAGAAACTTCATTTTTACAGCGCTTAACCCTAGCCTTACCCCTATTCTTACCCTATTCCTATCCTATTCTTACCCTATTCTTACAACTAATCCCTAGCTACCTAATCTTAACCTACTATTTACACTTAACCTAAGGAATATTTACATGTTGTATTTACATATGTACATTTAGTGGCGGCGGCCGATCGGCGACCGCCGTCACATCTCCCGCCTACTTCCGGGTGGCCTCCCTGGGTGTTGATCTGGACCCGGAAGCGTTGGCCGCCCTCTTCGTCCAGGTAGCGGCGGTTTTTGGGGATCCGTATCCGGGCCCGCTCCTGGACCCTCCGGATCAGAGGGGCCGGTAGTCGCCCGCCCGGCGTCACCCAGTCGGGTGGGGCCATCACCCATGGGCTGTGGCGGCTTCTCGGTGTTCCCCGTCGTTCGGCCTCCTCTTCCTCCTCCGACGCGCTGCTGGGCGAATCGTCCCACGGGGCAGAACGTCGCCTCGCCCGTCGCGGCTGTACGGGCGACTTCGCCGCTCCAGTCTCGCCGTCCGAGGAGCTGGCGGCGGCGGTTGCGCAGCGGCTTATGGGGTACTGGGCCAGGAATGGCCCGGGACCGAGGATGTCCTCTGGGGCTGGTGATCCCCTCTCATTCGGCGGGATAGTCGCCCTATAGCCCTCCCGCTAGGGGCTGTAGGACGCCCTCAACCAGGGGATATCCCTCCCGGGAGTCCTTGGCGGGGTATCCGCGATGTTTATAAGCGGTGGGGGCCCCTCTTCGTCGCTCTCGGGCACCGGCACTAACTCGGCCAATGTCCGAGGCGACACGTCTCCGAAGCACTCCCGGAGCTCCGCCTCCTGCTCCGTCGTGATGACATGAGGCCCCGGCTGGGGTGAAACCTCCCACGGGAGTAGGGTGGGGGAGTCCGGCGATGGCGGGGTCGACCACTCCCACGGGGTCGTTGCTGCTCCCCGCGGTGGTGTCGCCTCCCAACGCGTTCGGCCGAATCTCGCGTCCGGCTCGACTTCCTCGTCGGCCTCGTCTTCCGAGGAGCTAAGCAGGACCACGACTTCCTGCGCTTGCTGGGGTGCACCCGTGGCCGGCACCGTTGTTAGTAGCGGGGGTCCTCGCTGCTGCCGTGGGTTGCGTCGCCGTCCTCCGCCGACGTCTATGTGCAGGGGCCGTAGGGTGTCCGGAAGGGCGGCCGCCTCTAGCGGGTCATCCCCCGGAACGGGACGCCTCCTGCCATCCAAATGCAGTCCCCTGAAAGTTTCCTCGACTGCCGAGGTCAGCCACGAGTAGTCCCTGGCTAGGGGCGGATCTCCCGGTCGTCGCGCGTGCACCGCGGATGTTAATGGCGGCGGGCCCATAAGGGCGGCCGTCACCCCCACTCGGGTGAGAGGTTGGCCGGGAGGCCACATAATAATAGGGAGTCCCCTTCCAGTCATTGTCGTAGTTCTGTGGGAGGAGAAATAATTAGTTGGTGTTAACTAGCCAATCCCTACCTATGGTGTGCCTAACTTGGTCCCTATATGGTCCTATTACTTTTCCCCGATGGAAATATGACCTATCCTACTACTGATGTGTTTTTTTTTTTCATTTCTTCGCGAATTTTTCCCCGGCAGGAAAGCAGAGTGTTGGGCGGGCGCACCCGTCATCAAGTGACTCTACGAATTCTGTCTGTTGTGATAGTATATTCCGGTGGCGATATCGCCTATCTGGGCCCTCCGAACGCGGAGTTGTTCCCGGCGATCGGGGTGACGTCTTCATCCTCTTCCTCTTCTGTATCGGCCTCCTCGCCGTGGTATGGCTTTAGTTGACTTAGACCGGCGGTCCGCCGTCTACGGCTGCCTGGTATGTGCAGTTGTACGATGTACGGTGACGGGAACTTGGCGACTTTGAACGGCCCATCGTATTTTGCTGCCAATTTCGCTGCGAATCCTTCCGTGGCGTTCGATGAGGCGTGTCGTCGAACCAGCACCAATGATACCACCGGCGGCTTCCATTCTCGCCAGAGGAGATTGTAATGTCGCCTCTGATCAGCCGATGCTCCGTCGGCATTCTTTCTGGCGACTTCGAAGATGCAGTGCAGCTGCCTGCTGTGTTCCGTCGGGGTTACTTCGGGGGTTCCGCGTCCCGGAGTAACTTCGTCATACAAGGCGTTTGGTAGCCGAGGTTCTCTTCCCTGAACCAGGAAAGCTGGGCTGAATCCCGTCGTGTCGGAGATACTGCTGTTTATTGCCAGTGATATTTCCGGAAGTAGCTTGTCCCACTCGTTCTGGTCATTCCCATCCAGATACTGGGCGATCATGGTCTTGATTGTCCGATTCGCCCTCTCCGTCGGATTCTGTCTTGGCGTGTAAGGGGCCGTATGTTGCAACTCCATCCCTAAGGACTTGCAGAAATTCCGGAATGAACGACCCGTGAATTGGGTGCCGTTGTCGCAGACGAATACCCGTGGTACCCCGAAACGGCTCAGGTTCCGCTCCCGAAAGGCACGTTCCAGGTGTGTTCCTGTGGCTCTGCGTAATGGGATCAATTCCACCCATTTGCTAAAGGAGTCAAAAAAAACTAGGAGCATCGTATTTCCCTGCTTCGATCGCGGTAACGGACCGACGAAATCCGCGCAGAGAATGTGGAATGGCCCCTCCACTTGGCGTGTGAACATATGTCCCGTCGGTTTCTCCTGACTGGCCTTGTATCTCTGGCAATTCAGGCAGTTTCGTACGTAGCGGGCGACGTCGCGAAAAAGTCCTGGCCAGTAATACCTCTGGGCCACGCGATTACTTGTCTTCCGGACTCCCAGATGTCCGGCAGCGGGAATATCGTGGTTTTCTCGTAGAACCCGATGGCGATAATCCGCTCCTACACACAGCTTCCACGGTGTGTACTCCTCTTCCTGTGGCCGTAGCCCGATGCGGCGATAAAGCTGTCCGCTTTCCTCCCTGTAATCCGGGAACTTAGCTGGTTCGGTCCGAACCTTCTTCAACATCTTTGCAGTTTGAATCTTGTACCTGTGCTTGCTGTGCTACTGGCAGCGGTTGGCGTGAGAGGGCATCAGCCACTAGATTCTGAGCTCCCCTTTGGTAGTGGATGTCATACTGATACTGCTGCGGCTCGAGTGTCCATCGAGCGATTCTCCCAGTCGGATTATCTATGGAGTTCAGCCATTTCAAGGCCTGATGGTCGGTTATTACATCGAACCTGTATCCTTCGATGTAACATCGCATCTTCCGTACGGCCCATACGATGGCGAGACACTCCTTCTCGGTCACCGAGTAGTTCCTTTCCGCGCTATTTAGGCGTCGGCGGGCATAGGCCACCACTCGCTCCTGCCCGTCAATGCCCTGGGTCAGTACGGCTCCAATGCCGTACTCGCTGGCGTCTGTTTGTAGCACGAATTTCTGCTCAAAGTCCGGACAGACTAAGACAGGTGCTTCCGTCAGTCGCGTTTTCAGCTCCTGGAACGCCTGATCCTGTCGCGGCGTCCAGTCCCATTTTTTTGCCTTTCTTCAGCAAGGACGTCATCGGCTCCACGATATCGGCGAAGTTGGGGACAAATCGGCGATACCACGAAGCGATTACCAGGCATCTCCGAAGTTCCTTCAAACACGTTGGCGGTTTCAGCTCGCGAATCGCAGCTACCTTATCCGGGTCTGTGTGGAGCCCTTCCTCGCTTATTACATGCCCCAAGTAGGCGATGTGTCGCTGACAGAAATGGCATTTGTCCCTATTCAGCCGCAGGTTGGCTCTGCGTAAGCGGCGAAATACCTCTCGAAGGTTCTCGACGTGTTCCTCCAGCGTCGGCTCGATGACTATGATGTCGTCCAAATAAGCAAATTTATGCGGCTCCATATCCGGACCGATTACTGTGTCCAAGGCCCGCTGAAACGTCGCTGGGGCCGAGTGGAATCCAAATGGCATCACTCGCCAATGGAATAGGCCCCGGCCAGGGACCGTGAAAGCTGTACATTCCCGACTCTCCAGAGCTACGGGAATTTGCCAGTATCCGTTCTTCAAATCCAAGGTCGAGATGAACTTGGCGTGTCGCAGTCGCTCCAAGATCTGGTGGATCCTTGGCAGCGGGTACGCATCCGGTACAGAGTTCTCATTCAACTGCCTGTAGTCGATGCACATCCGTGCGTCACCGTTTTTCTTGGCCGCGATTACAATCGGGGCACTGTGCGGGCTCTTCGATGGCTCGATACGACCATCCCTAAGCAGCTCGTCTATCTGCTTATCGATGATGGCTCTCATGGCCGGGTTTCGGGGAAAATACCTTTGTTTGATTGGGCGATCATTTCGCATTACAATCCGGTGCTCCGCTATGTGGGATACTCCGGCCAGATTCTGGAACTTTTCCAATTCCTGCTCTAGGAATTCTTCCACCCAGGGCTCTGGGTATCCTTGTCCCGATTCCGGCTGATCCGGTTCCTCGGGCGTATGACTCACAGAGTCGACCGTGCCGCAGAGGGGCGCGTTTTGTTACGGCGTTTCCTCGGCGTGGTCCTGGAAGCGGACACGCTTCTTGGAGGTGCGAAAAGGGTTTCGCTGCGCGGCGGTGGCGTTAGCCACAGGCAAAACATGGCTCCAACTGTTTGGCCGACTGGTTGAGGGCGCTTCTATCTCGCGGGCTGTTCCCGTGCATGAATTTCTATTTGTTGCCCGCGGGGCAGGGGTCGGCGGTTGTCTTCGTACAGTACGTGGCTTGGATACTGATTCCTGTGTGGCGATCGGCCTCTCCTGGGTAACCGTGCCAAATCCTTGATGCATTTCCTCTGTTCTATCTCCTGCTTGTCTCCTCTCCTCGTCGTTCCGCAGAAGGCCCGAGTGTGTCTGACTCCTGGTGACCGCTTGTGACTTCCCTGGGAGTCCGGTTCCTGGTGGCATGCTAAGGGCTTCCCTGGGATCCGGCTCCTGGTGGCCCGCTCGTGGCTTCCCTAGGAGTCTGACTCCTTGACGAACTCCTGGTGGCATGCTAAGGGCTTCCCTGGGGGTTCGTCCTGGTTGTGAGGCATCTTATTGTGATCCTCCTTGTCGTCTTCCTGCTTGTATCCTTCCTCGCATCTCGTCTTCCTGCGATCCTTGTCGTATTCCGCGTTGTTCGTCGTCCCCTGTTCCCTGAGTCCGTGCCCACGGTGGCTTCGTGTGTTCATCTGGCATCAAGTCGAGGGTCTGTCCCCCGCACTGGATGGTAGCTCCAATTCCACATAGGAAATCCATTCCTAATAATACGTCGTCCAATGCGTCCGCCATGGCCAGTAGGATGGTCGGTGCGCTGCGATTCCCGCAATGTATATTCCCCGCTAGTGCCCTGGTCAGCTCCCGGCATGTCCCATCGCCGAGCTTGACCTGCGTCCGTACATCCCTCGTGTTCCTTTTGTTACCTAATTCCTTCGCCAATTCCTCGCTGAAGAAGCTATGTGTCGCTTCCGTGTCCAGGGTGGCCACGAATCTTCTCCCTCCCATAGTGATGGTGGCTCGGATGCGTCCCTGGCGTTGGTGGAGAGTCCTCTCCTCTAATTGTTCGTGTTGGCTGGGTTCCTCGGGAGATTCCCGGTCACTCGAGGCCCGTTTCCGTTTCCCGAAACTTGTCGTCGGCAGCATTCAAACGTCCGCACTCCTCGTCGTCCGCACTCCCAGCAGAAGAGTATCCCTGGGTTCCGGCATTCTGTCGAAAAATGCCCGGGCTGGCCGCAGTTCCTGCATGCTCCCCGCACGTTTACTGGTGCCTGCTCCGGCGTTGTTGCCCGACCCGTATTCGCGTTCCTGCTAAAATTTCCTGGCATGGGGTTCGTCGGCGGCCTGCGGGCCGTGCGGTCCGCATCCGTGATGGTACGCGAAATGGGTGGTGTCCGTGAGGTCGGCTCCTGGTGGTTCTGAGCTCGTCCGCTCCTTCGGCGAGTCTCCTCGTGGTCGACCACCAAGTGAATCAATTCCGCTAGTGTGCGAAAATCCTGCCTCCTTATGAATAATTTATATTCCGGCGACATGTTGTCGTAGACCCTTTCCAGCTCTCGTTCAGCTGTAAATCCGGCCCGGCGCATCTGCAGGCGCAGGTCTACCAGATATTCCTTAAAGGGCTCGTCGGCGTCAGAAAGAAATCCAGAAACTCCCTGCGAACCTCCGTCCAAGTGGCGTTCCGTAGTCCACTTGTCCTATACCAGCTCTCAGCGCGACCAGTCAGTAGCACGATTAAAGCTGGGGCGAGATACCTCTGATCGATCCGGCTAGTGTCGGCCCGTTCCTCGATATGTTCTATAAAACAGAGTGGGTCCGACGTCCCGTCGAATGAGAGTCCCCACTTGGTCATCCGATCCAGTAGTGCGGCTCCCGGATCCCCATGGTAGTTCGTTGCGCGCGGTGGCTCCTCGGTTTTCGTTGACAGGCGTCTCCCTGCGGTAGGAGAGGTACTCCTGGGCAGCAAAAGAGTGAGTGGCGCCGTCGGTGCCGCAACTCCAGGCGAATTTGCCTCCGAATCCAAGTACATGGGCGACAGCAGCTTTGCGTCCCCGGTGGGAGCATTCCCAAAGTTCCTCTCCAA
>VNJN01009779.1:20321-123659 GCA_008042485.1 Drosophila mayri | reverse complement strand
GAAGGATTCCCGGCGCATTATCATCCTGATGACGAAGAACTTTCTGGAGTCCACCTGGGGCAAGCTGGAGTTTCGCCTCGCTCTACACGCCACATCCAAGGATCGGTGCAAGCGGCTGATCGTTATCGTCTATCCGGATGTCGAGAATTTCGACGATCTGGACAGCGAGCTGAAGGCGTACATGGTGCTGAACACCTATTTGAAGAGGGATTCTCCTAATTTCTGGAACAAGCTTATCTACTCGATGCCACATATTAATCAAACTAATATTATTTAAAATGAAATGGCTCAGCCTTTGCCTTAGGGTTTTAACATTTTCGGGAGGGAATGGAACGTGACAATATTCAAAAGGTTAAGCGATTAATTTCAATACACAATTTCGATATGTTCCGAGTGTATTTGCATTCGCCTATTTCTGTCTATTCCACTCTTAAAATTTGTGTGTAAATGTGTACATAATTAAATGCACTCTAATATAAAATTATGCTGTTGGACTTATTGGCAATCATCCGTAACGTAGGTGTAAATTGTTCCGATCCGAAGGAACGGTTTACTTATGAGCAGAGGTGGGAAATATAAGCTTATAGGGATTGCTTGCCTTTTAATAATTGTTTTAAGATATCATTGCATAAAGAAAAATCTTAGATATCTTTTATTTATACTTTCGAACCAAAATCTAATGTTTCCCAAGATATGGTAAATAAATAGAAAGGGCTGATCAAATTATTTAAATACTTATGTATATGTTATAAGATATTTTTTCATATTAGTACACATAATACATAAATATGTATTTTATCAAATTTAAAGAGCAATTTGCGAACCAACCTAATGCCTCCCAAGCCACATAAATTAAATTACTGATAAAAGCATTCACTTAAAAATAATATACTTCCTTTACAGCTATGTATTAATATTCCCTTTGGAACTTTTATATATTTTTCGCCAAAATTCTTCAATTGTTGCATTGGGAATAGTTGCTCAGTATAATTAAGTGCTAAGAGTAAATTCATCTTTCCTTAAGTTGAGATCGAAAATGTGTACATTTTTTCATAATTGCTTAGCTTTACTTTCGTTCTCATTAGTCAATGGAATCGTTTTGAAAAATCGTAATGATTATTGTGAACTCTATGTAAATGCCAGTAAAATCAGTGACAAAAGTTGCTACAAAAACGGCTGATTCATTAATCCTCCTCGATTCTTACAGGTTATAAGTCCCTGTCCGACGGTATTTGCATTTTGAAAATACCAAAATAGGGAAGAGCATGCGCACAGGGAAGTGAGAATAGGAAATGAAACCACCCCTAAAGCCAACTGAGCGGGAGATTAACTTAGCGAGAGTTGCAGGATGCGGAAGGGTAACAAAATACGGAAATGCGCGACAAAAAAAGAAGAAGAGGAAATGTTACTTCACACAAAATAATGTAAAAAAAAATATTAAGAGAATTAAGGGAAGAACGCTATGAAAAAGAAGAGGACGAAACCAACCCCAAACAGACATAAAACAGAGAACTGCAAGAAAAAGTCAGTCTGCCGACCGAAACGCGAAAGCACAGTAGCCGTGCTGTGGCCACCAAAAGAAATAAATTTAATAATTTCATGTTAACCAATTAAACATAGTTAAACGTATATTTTTGTACACACACACGACTTGTACAAATAATTAAGCAAGCTCCAAAACACCAAAGTGCATTTAATACAAATACAAACTTTGTAAATCAGTGCTACATGAAAGGATATAAGCAAGCAATAGTCCAAAATCATAAATCATTAAGCAAGTGATAAATAAACGTGTTCACGTCGTATTTCATATGTAAGCAAAAACTGCAACTAATCAATGTTAAGGCATTTGCATTTTCTGTTTGTGTTTGTGTTTGCGTTTGTGTTTGCGTTTGCATTCTGCACTTTGTTTGTTAAAAATCGAAGGCAGACAAACAAAGTGGCCAAGAAGCGCGTGCCGAAAGCAAATGAAAAAGTCAACAACAATACAGAGGGCCTGAAGCAGCTGATGAACAATTTGTTATGAAGCTTGTGAGAAGACGTGAAAGGGGCGAGAGCACAGTTGTTGGGCGGTAGAGAGGACCACCCCCTGCTAGAAAGTGAGAGAGAGCGGGCGGAGAGAGTGAGCCAAGGCCGGCATTGCAAAATGCAATGGAACAAAATGAGAGAGAAAGCGAAAAACAGAGAGTGTACGAAATACTCCCAAAGAAAAATGCCAAAAGTCCTGGGAATAAATAAATTTTTAACTAAAATATTTTATCAGTCTCATTTATATTTTTTAAAATATTTTTATTTAGATAGAATTCTTTGGAGTGAGAAAAATGTTCAACTAAATCATTTAATTAGTCTGATTTATATTTTTAAATATTTGTATATAGATATTTAGACAGAAAATTTACAAAATCTTAGATGTTATGGAAAATATTTTTTAAATATTTTAAGGAAAGCTTAACTATATTTTATCTTGCAAATATCAAAGGTTCTTGGTTTAAATTTGTTTTTCTTTAGGTTGCATTCCAGCTTTTTTAATTTTATCATATAATTTTTTCTTTAACCCCTTAAAGTTTTAGTATTATCATTCATTGTATTGCTATAATTAAACAAGAAAAATATAACAAACATGTAGTTAATATATATAATCTCCTTTCAAACATGTTTCCCTTTATAAGCCGCTTACCTTAATCCCATAAAATTTGCAGAATTTTCAAAATTCTTTATTCAAGTGCAGAGGACTGGCATTACCTTGGCTATTATCATCGTCATAGAGCCTTTTATCAGGACCACCGCAGACTTAAGTCGCTTTCAAATTGCAATAAATTATCTCATGCAATGCTACTTAATGCCAGCCATTGACTGCCCTCCCCCCACGGCACGTGTGTCATCAGGAAATTAAGCACACTTTAGCCCCCCACCCGCTCTCATCCTTCCGTTTGCCATTAATTTGCAACAAATTTTGGCGGTTGCAAGCAAGATTTCCTGCTGCTTTTGCCACAAAATGAAGTGACTAATGCAATTATGCATTAATTTGTGCCAGCATAACGCCTCCTTATGATATTTTCAGCATTTCTGCAGGATTGTGATGGCACAGGGGAAGTTGGCTGCTAGAAAAGGAAACTTCTGCGCCAGCATTTGACAAAATACATTTATATTTTGATTTCCGTGATTCAGATACCAAGCAAGCGCAAAAAGGGACAAAGACTGTAGCACTATAAAAAATAATATAAAAATATAATGGGTTTGCTCTTGATTTTTGCAGAAATTTATAAAAAATTATTTTCCCTAATTTATTATTATTTCAAAGGGCGTTTAAAAACTGAAAGCTTATATTTATAATAATAAAAAGTTAGGATCTTTGTACTTTTTAATATTTGTTATGATACCGAAATTTAAAAAGAAACTGAAAGCTTATATTTTATAATAAGAAAAAGTTTGGATCTTTGTACTTTTTAATATTTGTTATGATACCGATTTTTAAAAAGAAATAAAAAAGAATATTTTACATATTTCCCTTGAAGCCTCTATACCCCCTTTAGGTTTCAATAAAAATATTCTAAAAACTATTTATTGAAAGTATTTCTCTCAGTGGACCACACACTTAAAACGTTCACATACAGAATGCAGGAAACGACGATGACAGTTAAATGTGCAGTGCAGTTGGGGACTCCCTTGCATTCAACGCAGAGGTGGGGGGGCATACATATGTGCGTTTGTGCTGCAAATGGTGTGCAATCAAATGGATGTGGCAGAGCCACCCATACTAACAAGGTAGGAGCAGGAGCCCAAGCAGCAGAATCAGTAGCTGAAAGCCTTGTTGGAGTGGCACAACCCCATCTTAAGGAAGCTGCCTGCCAAGTTTTAATTATCGTACTTGAGCCGAAAGTTGGGGCAAGAGTGGGGTTGTAGATTCCCAAATACAAAAAGTGCTGGGTGTATTGCAGGAATACTAGTTCTGTTCAAAGGGTATATAAAACAAAATTGATAAATATAAAAAAAGAAAATAATACAAGACAAAGCAATATTAAATGTTTGGTCAACGTGGCGTATACGTGATATTGGAGTATTACAGTTTATTTGCCAATTTAAATAAAAAATACGGCAGCGAGTAAAAAGAATTTTTTTAAAGAGTTTTTAAATTGTTAAAATTTATTTAAATTATAAGATTCAGAATTGATTGATAATTTATTTTCGTATTTTTATTGAAGTGCATTGAAGTATCCGTAAGAAAACATACACATTAAGAGTAGAAGCATAGAAAATGGATAAAATTTTAATAGAATTTAATTGCTTCTATTGAAAATATTTTATAGATGCAATGCAAGAAATTTCACACAATTCTGCTACGTAATACATATGTTCTTTGAAAATTAAATACATATTCAAAAAAATTGAATAGCTACAGTAGTTCATTTTGTGCTATTTTAGCAAGTCTGCTCTAAATTTTCCTCTTCGACTTTGAAGCCAGTTCCTAAAGACTTGATGCCGTCTGGCAGTTGCCAACTTTAAGTTAATTGTCTGAGTGGTAAAAGAGCAATCATGCATGTGTGCAAATAGTTGGGTGTGCGTGTGTGCCCATGTGTGTGGAATGCAACTCCGGCTAACTGTATCTGAGCGTGCTGCATGCCCCCACAGAACCTACTGAATCTGTCAGTTTCTGCTGTTGGCTTTTCTTAACTTTTTCCCCGATGCTAAATGCTCTAATTACGCCTAATGGAATGCCCACACAAAAATACATATTTAAACCCTGGCACAGTTCCTCCTCCCCATCCATCACACGATCGTATTTTATTTGTGTAATTATTCGAGTATTCTACAGTTGCCTTGTTGTTTTCCACTATCTGTGTGCATATTCATGACTTTGTTGCCTGTTCGTTGAGTTTTTAAGCCAATTTACGGACGGAACCGGACACCGGCGAAGGAGACCACTTGTCCATCCTTCCTGCTAACCCATATCCTTTTTTTCGGAATGCTCTACATACGCTATTTATAAGTGAAGCACACACAGCTCTTATTTTCCACCAACTGCACACGAAAAAGATACAAATAAAAAAGTATTGTATATTTATACCATTGTTGGCAGCAGCCAAAGTTTTCTACGCTTTTTTGCCGTCTGACTCAAATCTGCATAATTGAAATTTGTTTCACCAATTTTAAATGAATATTTCATTAGATGAAATTAAAAATCCAAAGCACAAAAACTGCATTAAAAGTGGAAAAAAAACGATTTAAAAACTAATGTTCGCTAGAGGGAAATAAATATAAAAGTAAGTGAGCTGGCAGGCATGCATAAGCGGCAGCCGAATAATTTATTTATGCTAAACTCTAACTTTCTCTGAAAATAGAACATAAAATGTTGGGCAAATCCTAGGAGCAATTAACAAATTCGTTTAGAATTTTAATTTAAAACCAACAAACAAAAGTGCCATAAAAACTTTTGGGGGGTATTAATAATTGTGGAATAGTACAAATTAAATAAAAAATAAGTTTTTAAGAGCATTGACCTTTAGCAGTTTGAATAAATTAAGCGTAAAACTATAAATTAGTGCTGCATTTTTAAACATACTTACTAGAGTTATAAATAGATGTTTTAACTTGAATATTACAATTAAACAACAAACTGTAACAAAAGTTTATACTATTCAGTGAAGACAACTTTTCGAAAATGCATCAAAAGTGCTAATTTAAATTCAAAAAGTTGGTCTTCTTGGGTTGCATTATCGTCTTTGCCCAGGCCAAAATACCCCGCAAACCACTGTGGCTTCTTCTGCTTCAACTTCTCGATCAACTTTACCTATCATATGTATATATATAGTGAGGGGAAAACTGTCCAAGTTGGGCTAAAAGCATAAACCCTTCTTCAATATAAACCAAAACAATAACAATAACAAAACTAATAATTCAATCAAGCCGAGGCGGCATCGAACATGTTGCCATCGAACCACAACGAACGCAACTCTTATACGCTCACACCCATGGCGGTCTGATTCCAATTGGACTGACTGGCAGCATAAAATACACGATACCGCTGCGCTTTTTGGCCATTTGCCTCTGCGACGCCGACTGTTTTGTGTCCACACTTCCGATTATACCGATTCTACATATATATTTCCCCATTGCGAGGCCCCCGAAAAAGAATAGTCGACGGCTTTTTTGGTGGCAAAGCGCGGCTGCCACGGGCAGCGATTGCAATTCGAGATTCGTGTTAGCAACAGTCGTTATAATCGACAAAACGGTAAAGCGGCTATAATGAGAACAAGTGAATGGTTGGAGCATTAAATAGTGTGGAATGGCCAGTAAACTGTGATAATACACTACCGCTTGTGCCAAAAACATTACAACAGTGCAAAAGGAAAGCTTCAACAATGCTTATCTTATCAAAAGGCAGGCCACGCTGCGTATGCGTAATGTCAACTGCTGACTTGCTTGCTACTTGAACCATCCTCAATTGAAAAGCCGTTAAGCAGCTGCTGCTTACTTTCCCTTTTCCCAGAGATACTACCGAAAATAAACCAAATGAAATGTTACCAATTTCGGCTTTGTGAGCGTTTAATTAGCATCCATTAAGTGCGTGTGATGTAATTCGGTGAATGGTCTGAGAATCGTTTAACATTTGGAAATAGATAAACTGTGTGTATGTGTGTTTGATGGGTGTTATCGGGCTCTAAGGTTGTTTTCATCCGATAAGACTTCTTGGATTAGATAAATTCTGGAAATAAACAATGTTTAGAGGAATAAGCCAAAAAATAATAATAAAATCAAGGTTTAAGATGGGTTTATATATTCTGAAAATTACTATTAAATAAATACATTGGCACCTAAAGCAATATAAGTATTTCTAATTTATTTCCTCAACTAAAATAATATTGTTTTTTCACCTTTAATGAAATTATAATAATCGCCTCTTTAATGGCAATAATTTCCCTCGGCTCTTTATCAGTCCACCGACAATTAAATACACCCCAGTCACAGAAATACTCTCTATAATTTTAAATAAACATCGCATTTGGCAGAAATTCCCCGTGGGCAAATTATATATGTATGTGAATGATAGAGAGAATTAAATGACAAAACCATTTAAAGCTGCTGATAATCGGAGGCCTAATTAAATCCAATTGAATCGAATATTCAGCGGAGTTAAACAATTAAAACGCAAACACAATTAAGGCAAACGAATGAAGTGAAGATGGAAATGATTGAAAATAGTGCAAAAAAAAAAAAAAACAAATGGAAAAATAGAACGAAATACAATTGAAATGTATACGTAAATTATATATATTTGTTTTCTCTATCTCTTTTATCGCCAGTATAGTGAATATCGCATTAATCATTTCTGCCAAAACAACAACACCAAAAAGTAAATAATTAAATATCGCAGTGAACGTGATACGTCCTCAACCCAATTAGGAGTTAAATACATAAATTAAAGCTGTCCAAAATGCGCCGCAACATCAAACTGATCGTCTTCGTGAGCATCATTTGGATGTTTGTGATGGTTTACTACTTCCAGTCCAGCACGGAGAAGGTAAGTCAGGGGAGATACCAGTTAAGGGAGAAGTTTAAAGATGGTATCGGTGGCAATAACTCAGTTTAACACACTTTTAAAACATGTCCAGCATAAGAAGAAGCTTATAAGAAGTACTTATGAAGCTCATTTATTCTCACCTGCCCTCAACTATGCGGCGTCACTTTCATTTTCCTTTTGCCCAGGTGTTCTCTTAGGTACATTTTTTGTCTCTGCTGGAAGGTAATGGTGAGCCGTTTTTCAGCTTACCTTTGAGATCATGCAATGTCTGGGGGAAAAAAGAAACTATGTAAACTTAAAATTGGATCCACCCTTGGCCACCGTTTCTTCCTCTTCCGCTTGAGTCATCATTATCATCTTTTTTAACGAACACCGCGATGATGATGGCATTGCGTATGCCACCCTGCATAGTAATTATTGGATTTGCCATCGTCTTGATACTCCATTGTTTTCTCTTTCCTCTTTCACACCCTCTCACCTGTCGCCTGACGTACATGCATACAAAGTACCCTCTCCACATAATTAGCCCACGTTTCGCCAGGTGCCACCATCTCATCTGCCCAACTGAATGAATTTTTGTTGCTTACTTTACAAGTTTTAATTAAGGTTTTTTTTCGACTTGTCAATTGGTTAAACCCCTATGCTTTTTTAAGTCACATTTTTTAGATATTTATTAGACAGCTTTTGACATTCCCAAAATCTATATCTTTTCACAAATAATGAGTATTGTAACCCAAATATTTTCTTGAATTTAATCTCAACTAAGTTAGCTATGTGACTTTAAATTGTATTTGTCAGTGGCACACGTGTACTTCAATTGAATTTGGATTGTTTTGCTTACTTTATTTATCCAACCCACAAGAATAACAGCAAATTTCGTTTGTGTTTTCTACAGAAAAGAATAAAAACAAATATACTTCAGCACGACAGGGAAGAAGTCTCTTCCTTTGCACATACGAGGCAAAATGTCAATTTATTTCAGCAATTTCAAATATATTTGTTGTATTTTATTTTGCTAGCGTGCGGAAAGGACAGAATTACATATACTCAATAAAATAAATACAACATGGAGCAACTACAAAGTGACTGAAAGCAAAAATGTACATATTTTTCCTGAAAACATTGCACACAGCACTTTTTATAAAATGTTTTTTTTTAAGAGTGTTAAACAAAAAACCCTTTTAATTTATTGCCCACTTTGAAAGATGCTGTGGCATTCATGGCGCTTCTGTTATCTACAGAATATTTTGCAACAACAAAAAAATGCAGAAATAACTGAGTTGAACACATATTTTTTAAGGAAGTCAAAAATTTAAAATAAAGCATCAGAAAGTGTAAATTATATTAAAAGGTTTACATGCAGAAATAAAAACCCTTTTCAGTTACTAAATAAATGCTCTTTAGTAAATATTTTAAATTTGAATAAATAGTATTAAAAATTAATGAATTTTATTAAATTAAAATATTGAGAATTCCCTGAAAGTAAACAAAAATATATTGATGGCATTCATGGTGTATGCACCCACATTTAATAAGTGTAAAAACAATGCAATAATGACCTCTGTTAATTACACTTTTGATCTTTTGCAATGATTTTTAAATTGAGGAAAATAATAATTACAAAAAGGCAGCAACAAAGCAGAGTGCTTTTTTAAAACGTTAACGTAAATCTGCACAAATGAAGCCGATTATGGAGATGCCTGCTGTGGTGTATGTGCGTAAATGTCGGTAAGTGTAAATACACACAGCGACGTCATCATCATCGTCATCTTCATCATCGTCAGGACCATCATGGTGGTGGTCAGTGGTGTAGTTGCAGCCACTTGTGGACATTGCCCCCTTCCTTCCGGAATCCCCACAGCAATCATCTTCTTTGCGCCACGAAATAATTTTTCATGTAAACTTGATTTATTTGGCTTTTTTGCGCTGCACTGGGAAATGCAGGAAATGCTGCCATTGCATTGGTTTTTCAGTCATTTTTCCCCACTTTTGATAAGCTGTCCTCCGCTCCGAAGCACGTTCAATTATTTACTTATTTCTGGCACAAACTTAATTAAAGCCACAAACTTTATAGATAAGATAAAGCTTGTTTGTGGTAACTGCAGCCTGACTATAGGTTGACATTATCAAATATTTATGATCATAACGAGATAGGTTTACGTTGGTTTAATAAACAATTCAGTGTTTAGCACAGAATCTTCAAGTACTTGGATTTTAAAAAAGATTAGGGTAATAGACCTTAGTCAAGTGAAGTGGGAATTTTTCAGAGCGTTGATAAGAAGGTTAGGTATTTTAGGAAACATTTCTATTTGGCATTTTATTAATATTTGATAATAAAATTAATACAAACAAGATTAAAGCTTACATTTGTATCTCTGCAACCATTAATTTCTCAATCCACCCCAATCTTTCTCCATTTCGGGCTTGCCATTCAATGACATTTCATTCATAAGGCCATATCCGAGTTTTTTCTGCCATCTCATGTTTAAGACTTGATTCGTAATCGAAACGAGAGCGTCAAAATGGGGTTTGAAAAGCGAAATAAATAACAAAACTTGCACACAAGTCAATCACACATTTAATTTAATTTAATTGTTAGCAGCGGGGCGTTGATTACATAACCGATTGATTAGTTAGCGCCTTTTTTGTTGGTTTCTTTCTTTCTGAGCCTTAATTACTTTGGTTAACCATTTGGAGTTCCCGCAGCTTCTCAATATATTGTTTGAAATTGAACTTTCTCTTTTGCGACTAAACTTTTCCATTCGCATCTGAGGTCACGCTAAATCCAAGCGTCATTTCTTTAACGGATTTAAATTGGGAGCTCCAAAGAAAGTAAATTTAATTTACAGCTAAGAAAATAAGTTGAATATTTACTATAAGTTTTTATTTAAAAATGGAAAAGAATTCTTTCTTGAAAGAATTTTCTCTCCAGAGAATTTTAAATACCACTCTCTGAATACTGCACATTGCCATAATTTCCATCTGCTTGACACTCGAAGATGTCCCAGCATCGTTGGTCATATGCAAATGATGCCATCATAAATGCAAATTCAGCCAGAAACTTTTTCCAGAAGTTTTCTCTTCGATTTTCCCACATGCACTGTCCGCGATCTCATATGTAAAAAGGAAATCTATTATAACGACTGTCATTTAACTTTTATGGCCTTGCCGAAAAAAAAAACAGTAGAGAAAAACGATTTCGATGGTGTTATAAATATTTCAAGTTCAAATTAAAATACTTTCAAAGACCTTAACGCCTCATGAATTCGATTTATAGCTATGCACATCATGGATTGGACCATAAAAAAGACCAGTTGATGTATATATGTATAATAAATAAATAAATCTATTTGGCAAAAAGCAAACTAAACATTTGCGTGACAGAGCAAGTTACGCTCTGGTTGACACTCCTCCTCGCATTACCCACAAAAACTCACTTCAAAAGAATGCCAAAAAGATCCAACAAAAAATAGATTTAAAAGTAATTTGCTCTTGAAAGCATTTGAAATTAACATTTTGGTTGATGGAAATTAATTTCAATTAAGTTCAATAGACGGCAATGATCGGGCTTAGAAACCGAACTGGTTTTCTTTATAGAGACATGATGACGAAAGCAGAACGATAAACGAAGATTCAGAAAATTCATTTGAAAATGTGAACTTCGGCTGAAGAGTTTTATGATTCTGAGAACGAAGTGTTCCAATTAATCTACAGCAGCTAATGGTCTTTATTGCAAGAAGTTTTATATTCTTTTTAGAATGCCAGGTCACTCAAAAGTCTATAGAAATAAAGTTTCTCATCTATATTTAACGACGAACGTCTGCTCTCTGGGCCAGCGGATAAATTAGCATTTTATCAAGCAACTTGAGTTGACTTTTTCAGTTTTAGGCTGCGGCTTTCAATGACAACTGGCCAAGAGTAGTAGAAGTCAAGTCAAAAATAAAAACCCGCCCAGTTGGTATGCTATTTACAAAGTTCAGTTGCTTATTTGGCATTTGATGAGCGCTTGGATTTATTTTGAATAATTAACGAGACGATGCCTATCTGCATACAGGCCTGACTTTTTATTTTGTTCAACTAATTTGCGGTTGAGGGATTAAGGGGGAAAGCGGCATAAGGTAGGGATTGGAGGTCACAGTCAGCCTAAATGATAAACTTCTGGCCCAACCGGCTATGGATATATAATTTTTGAATGGACCCAAAACAAAAACTGGTTATCTGCCCCTCCATTTGGCCTCTCCTTTTGACCATCTGCGCCTGCTGCCGCTGATGCTGCAGGGGATGTTACTCATGTTGCCGGGCGATGTTGTTCCCGATGTTGCTGTTGTGTTTGCTGTCGAATGTGGCTAAGACTAACAAATGCTGTAATATTCACTGCATTGGTAGCAGCTTCTTTTGTGGATATAATTTGGTAAATGTTCTTAGTTGTTTCTTCTAATGCTGCAGCTTTTGTTTATTAAACTTACTTTTTCTGTTCTCCATGCTAAAGCCGTAGCTTCTGCTTTATCCTCTCTATGAGGCTTTTGTCTTAAAAGGACCTTAATTAACTTCATTAATTTCCAATCCTGTATTTGCTGCTTACTTGGCAGCTACTGCCATTTCCTTAACATCAGTTGCAGCTGAAAGAGTCAGCCATCGAAGACTCTTCCCTAACGACAAATGGTTTTGCTGCTGATTTTTCTGGTTTTCCTGTGACCACTGCAGATGTCAGCAATGAACCTTCTGCAATATGGGAAAGAGGCATTTTCCTTTAACCAAACTTAGTTTTTGCTGCTGCTGCAGCTGCTTCTGCTTTCTTTTTGGCCTCTTCAGCGGCTTTGGCTGCGGCGGCGGCTGCGGCTTTTGCTTCTGCTTCTGCCTTTTTTTTTGCTTCGTCCATTATGCAACTATAACCGTAACCGTAACTTAAGGGATCGAGACAAGGTCGTCTGGTTTCACTTAGCAATTTTATTTTTACTGGTCGGATCCATAAGTGTGTGTGTATGCACAGAAAAATAATTTGGATGTTAAATGTAACTTGACCCAAGTGTAATGTGATTACAGATACGATGGCAATACGATATATTTTTTAATAATTCAAAATGGGAATAGTAGAATCAGGTTTCTTCTGTAGGATTTTGGGGCCAGACTGGGGGGTATGTTATTATAAAATTATAAATATATAAATACAGCAAAGATATAAATTCGAAGAATCCCACAAATCTTGCCTTTGAAGCTCACGTTAACATCGAACTGAAATTTTTTGCGTGGCAAAACCGGTCACGATGCCATCGCCATGGTCCATATTTTTTTTGGTAGTTGCCTCTGGGCCACTTTCAATTTCGATTGATGATTTTTATTGTTATTTTACAACTTGTTTGGACTGCTTCCTATTCCGTCCAGTGGCAGAGACCCACAAATGGCATAACAATGATAAATGCGGCCAGGGAAGTCAATTTCTTTGTTGCAGGCGGACAAAGGAGAGCTGTCACGGAAAGCTGTTTCGAACTGAACTTTAAGATTGTTCTTTAAATGCCAGCAAAGGATGGACCGGTTTGTTATTATGATCAGTTTCGTTTGATATTGTTTCTTTAATCAATTTATTAAAAATGATCAGATTAAGGCAACAGAAAATATTATTTTAAATGCAATTTGTCAAAGGAAAATAATATTTCACTTCGAAAACTAAAACCTAAGCCTATTTAAGTTAATTAAAAGTGCAGCTAACCTTGTAAAATCTTCTCAGAGCCAGGTCCAAGGTCTTAAAACCAATTACCAAGCATTAGTGCCACCCAAAGGCTTAACCTTTAACCACTTGACCAACTAACATACAAAAAACAAAATATATACATGTACCCTTATGACCCAACACCACTTAACCGGGGCTCGTCTGAAAAATTATGTTACCAAAAATAAACATAAAACGCTACAAGACAGCCAGTGTGTTTGCCCAACACTCGTCACTCGGATACGTCAACTTAACGTGTTTTGCGTCATAAAGTTCAAGTTCATTATGACAACGGAAGGTGAAGGAGGAGGTGGTGGTGGAGGAGGAGGAGGAGATGGCCTGCAGCTCCGGAGACCTGCAAAATCCGCAACATCCAACACAGCGTCGTAACAACCAGTTAACATCTCACATGACGAGGGAGTCCAGTGGCGCCCACGAGCCGGCGAAAAGGAAAACAAAGGCAGAAATAACAACACTTTGGTTAAGTGCTACTTGCTGGCGATTACACAAACAAACAAAAACACAGAGCCCAACAAAAGCAAGCGACAAAAAGTGTACGGCTTTTTTCGGGGGGTATTAAATAATTATTATTTAATGATCGGCAGATGCCAAAGCTGAGAAGCGATCCAACGGATGCGGCGTGGGAATAGCGGGAGAGTCGGATGACGGTTTAATGTGGGTCAGTAATTTACCCATTTAATTGTTCACTAGATGACCTTCAAATGCTGTGGTTTAAATTGCAGCACAAATACAAATTATTTTTAAAAAGCAAAAACAATTATTGTGCAATAATTTCTCAGTATTTAAATGCAATTTTTTATATATAAATACTGAAAAAATAGATTACAAGTTTAGAGTAAACTTATATAAATATAATTTCACTCCCATTTTATCAGTTTCTTTTTTTATACTCAACATTCACGTGGCCCATTCAAAGCCAATTTAAAGACCCCCGTTGACATTTTGATTTCAGCTGGAGGAGACCTTTTTTCGTGACTCATGATCGAGATACATTTAAATGTCAATTCAAAGATGATCATTTAAATATATAAATTTTAAGCCCAAGCAAGTGAAAGTACAAACCGGCGATAATAGCTGAGCAGACAATTGAACAAGTCGAGAAAGTCCAACCAACGACGACGACAATTCAAATGCATGGAATACTGTCTCCAATTGTCGGTGGGCCACCGTTCGTTTTTATTTTCTTTTATTTTTATTTTGTATTTTATCTCCTCGCAGCTAACTGAATACCATAAACTCCCTGGTAGTGGAGACTCTTTTCCTTCCCCATTTTAAATTTTTTCTGTGGAGATTTTCGGACATTTTCAGCCACTTAAGCAGTGGCATTCACCTCCGTTTTGTGTTCAGCTGTTGGTAGTTTTTTTCCTGATCGGCTTCTCCTTTTTTTTACTGACTAAGAGCTGTAGTTTTCTATGTTTTATTGTTTGACATTTAAAGGGCAAATATTGAATATGCTTTGGAAAGTGGTTTATCTGCCCATATTTGCTTTATAAATTAACATATATTAATATAGATATTTTGATAGCACAAATAAACATGTCATAAATATTAGCTTTATTTTTTATGCTGCGCACTACCAATTATTAAATTAAATTTAATAATTCATCATGAGCTATTGCCGCTTCATTAAAACTAAATGTGTATACCTTAAAACTAACCACAATCTCTAACATAATGAAATATACACCACAGGCTCTCTTCGGAATTAGCACCGCAATGCGCCAAACATTAAATATTTAATCCTCTTGATAATCGCGATTGGCTCATTTATTGAAATGCGGTTAAATATTTAGTTAATATTCTAATAAAAGCATTTGCCAACTGAAATGGATGAACACCAAATTGGCACTGCAAATAAACAAAGACCACGCACTGACCACACCAGATGAGGATGATGATGATGATGATGGGGCTCATAATGGGTCGGGGTCACCTAAAATGTGTGTGTGTGTGCTGCTCCCCAACCGAAGCGAAGCATTTTCCATTTCCCCATTGAAATGGCAGCAAAAGTTGCACTGCAACCAGAAGCGAGATACAATTTTGCGGATTAATATGACTCCTCATTTGTTTGTTGGTTTCTAGTTTAGCTTGGTTTTTCTTTTTGTTTTTTGTGTTGTTGTTTTTGGTGTTTATGTCTGTTTTTTTGCTATCCAGTCGCCAGCTTCTGGCAATTTGTCCTCCCCGGCGACACTCGGCAAATAGTGCATCCATCAACTGATTGTTGAACTGTCTCGAATGTATCTCTTTGCATGCGAATGTAGTATATCCGATGGCAGACCATGAATGAGTTCACCCTAGCCTGACTGATGACATGTGCCGGTCTATTTGGATCGACAGTGAATGAGTATCTTAGAGAAAAGAGAGAGAAAGAGCCTTCAGAAAATGTATAAAATTATGTGTATATTTCCACAGAAAAATACAATTAAAGCCCAAAGCAATAATATCTTCATTAATCATTTTTATAAATTAAATTTCATATGATATAACTTTATTATTAATATATTTGTTGTTCTCACCACTGTGCTTCTATGCTTCTTTCGTTATATTCCTTCTTTTTTCCGAGGGCGTTTCCCAGCTGCTGCTGGACTCCCATTTGTGCTTAATCATTGAAAACTCGGCTTGCCCATGAGTCACATGTATATATTCACTGCCAGACCAAATGAAAAATAACGAAAGACAATCAAATGGAGACAAATAGAGACTGACATAATGGAAAACACAATACAAATGATAGAGCCCATAATTTGTTATAGTTGTCTTCTGTCTTCTGTCTGTATGAGTTCGGTTCAAGTCCGCTTTAATGGATGACCCAGTTCTTCTGGCCACCAGTTGATTATAAAGTGAGTTAATCGCTGGCAGGCGTGAATTTCTCAGGCTAATTTCCCAGTTGGCCTTAATTGTTTTTCTTTTCTTTCTACGGAAAGTCAAAGGCTAGGCCTGGTTCTTGACGACCCATCCAGAGACATGCAATAAGCCATTGTCTGGCTGTGAGTCACAGACCAAAATTTATGCAAAGCACTTCAATATATTTTATGAAGAGATCTCTTGTCGCAGCCCAGAAACAGCAGCCATGTCTTGTCGGCTTTATTGAGGCAGTTGCCGGCTGGTGGCTAAGGGGCGGGGTGTCAAACAAGTCGTAGGCACTTAGGCAAAGTCACTCTCAGTGGCAATTTGGGCATGCAACATCCCCACTCGGGTCCCGAGACCTCAAACATGCAACAGCTGCCGCTTGGCTGCAACTTGCAATTTATTGCAGCTTCATCTGCACATCCACCAAGCTGCAAGCTGCCAAATGTTTGTGGTCTCCAGCAAGTGGTGCTGGCCTCCGGAAGAGCCATAAGCAAGATTTAGTTGACACAGCAGCAGCTTTAATTTTAATTGGAAAATACTAAACACTTTCGAAAGTGTTAATAGAATGGAAAATCTGGGATTATATTACCACATAACTCTTTAAATATTTCATCACTAAAAAAGCGTTTTACAACTTGGTAAAATCTCAAAAAAAAAAACCAAAGCCTTTATAAATGTCGTCAGGACCACCAATAATCCATTCCGAAACTTGCAACGCCTTTTAGACTGCAGGCGTCTTTTGATGACTGATTTATGACATGACCTTAACAAAAATAGAAAGGAAGATCAAGCCGGAGGCATACAGCAAATTACTATATATATATATTTAATAGTTTTTCAAGACAACAAAAAAAAAACAAAAAAAAAAAAAAAACTTGTTTGCTGCAATTGCAGCTGCTGTCATGAGGAAGCCTCTGTCATTGCTACCCATCGTTTGGTGGGCCAAAATTAAAATAGAGAGTTGGCTAAAGAGTGGAATTTCAGATACTCATCAGTCATAGTTCCATACAAAAGGTTTTTCCAAGTTTTAAGATTGTAAATAATTTATTTAATAAGGAAGGAAGGAAATAAGGAAGTCTTCGGCTCAAAATACTGATATTCAGACATAATTTAATCCGGTTTTCTGTTAATAATTATTAATTCAAACTCCTTTAAAAGTCATATTGCCATAAAGAGTAAAATATAAATTATAATGATTTACATATCATCACAATCATGGCACTACCCTTACTACACCTAAAACCTTACCAGGACAGGGTATAAAATGGGAATCCAACAAAGAAGATGCCACACACAAATTTTGCTACCAAAAACAATTTGCGATTGTTGCTGCCGTTGATGCTGCCGCAATTTGGTTGGCTTGGCCCACAATTTCCATGCCACAGCCGAGAGTTGCATAACGCAGTTGCTGCATACGCTGCCGCCACACAATCATCCATCAGCGGCAGCTTCGGGGGAGTGGAAGGTTTAAGCACATCACATGTGAGTTTTGGCCATTAACTTGTTGGGTCAATCCATCGCTGGTGTTGGCCAAACATAACAGATAATTATGGTTTCTGTTTGCTTTTAGAGGATCCGGAGAAGCCGTTTTCATGGGTCGCCGAACACCGTACACGATTTTCTACTTTGTTTTAGCATCGACTCATCATCAGTTTTGGCTCTATCCCCATTTTCTTGTTGACATTAAAATTAGTTTAATGTTGGCCCACAAATTGCCCAAAAAAAACCCACAAAAAAAGTCATTAATGTTTGATAAAAATCTTCTTTCCTAGGCCAAGTTTATAACTTTTTGATGGTTAGAGAAATTGTGTGTTGTAATCAATCATAAAAGCTAAAAAGGAAGTGGCCAGTTAACAGTCGTAATAACAAAATAAAAGGAAATGGAAGAGAAACTTTGTTTCAGCTTAATTTGTTATTGAATTTGTAAAACAAAATTGTATATATATTTATTTTGTTTACCAGCTGTTTAAGTTTCCATAAATATTTAGCAGCAGAACCCTTTTCAATATGCTTTTCGTTCAACCGAAAAATATATTTCCAACTATTTAATTGATATTCAAAAGAAACCAGACTCACATCACAAAAACTTTTTGATTATTCCCATGAAATATGAGAACCTTTTTGGTTAAATAAACTTTTAACGAAAATGTCTGGACATCCGACAACAGGCTGAATAACAAGATTTTGTGGGCCCATGTCATGTGGCGTTAACAATTTTCGATCAAAGTTCGAGTTCAATGGTCGGCTGTTTGGTTTTTCTTGTTTTCTTCTGGCTGCAGACAAGAGAAGTATTTGTTGTCAATATTTCTTTTGGTTTCAAATTGCGTGCGTAGACTTTTAATTGAATTTTGTTGTTCTTAGGGAGTGGCCTTCGATTTGTAATGCAGAAAATGATATGGCAAGCTCAAGACCAAGACTGCAATAAATGATAAAGTTTTATTCGTGTTTCTTTGTATTTCTCGTGTTTTTCGTTTGGGTGAAAACTAAATTTGATACGTTCCAATTACTAAATTATGCAGTTAGGAGCTTTTCCCAGCTCTCCGGGCTCTTTCGATGTGAAAATCATTCAGCTGGAAGACTGCACACACAGCCGCACAGACTCAGACCGTAGAAAAATGTGGAAAAATAACGCAAACCAACACGAAGCACCAACCGAGATTAAAGAAATCTCTGCTCCACTCTCGGCTAAACAAACAGACAGAAAAATAAAACCAAATAATGGTTAAGGTTGAGTGAATTAGGGGAGACAACACAATACACTCACACTCACAGCATAAAAAAGCAAATTAAAATCGAGAAAAGCTAGAACGTAACTAAAAGAGACCAGGAAAACAGGAAAATTGTCACTAATTAGAAAATGGAAGTTCTCAATAAGGAAAAAATATTCATTTCACATGTTGTTTTAGGGGAATTTTGGGATTATTTTACATTGAAAACTTTTTATTCTGAAATTCATTGTTATTGAAATACCAGCTAACTTTATTGAAAAATTCAATCTTGGCTTATCAGCGCTTTGCTACTGCAATCTAAAAGGAAAACCCGCCATCGCCCCGATCCTGGTTGGCCTGCTTCTCCTCGGCAATCTCGGCCAGCATCTCCCTGGTCTCGCGGGCCAAACCTATTAAAGTTCGCAAATCGCGTTCCAGAGTTTGGATACGCTTACGCTGCACTTCGATGACCTGACAGTAGCGCAGGCTCATCTCTCCGCGGGATTGGGCCAGGTTGCGCCAGTAATCCAAGTCAGCATTCTCGGGAACTTTCTGCTTGAGAGATCTATTCAGCAACAGTATCAGACGGGCCACAGTTCGAAAGGAGATCCGTGATGTTAGTTTCTTGGATTCCTTCTCTAAAACATTCTGTTGATCCACTGGTTGGTTGGTTAGGTTGTCCAAGGATTGACCTATGATGTCATTGATAAGCATCTTGTGGTCTGAGTCCCTAGTTAAAGCCTCGGCGGGAGGATCCAGAGAGTCCTGCTGCAGTTTCTGTATCAAATTGTTGGCCATTGTAAAGTAAAAGCTCCTTAATTTTGGATATATATTTTGTATTAGGCTATCTACAGCTTGATGTATGAGCAGAGAGATCATTCGGGGCTGAGCAAAGTTGATGTTACAGCCTGGCTGATAAGATAGGAATGGGTTACTTGTTTCAACAAATTCTTTACAAAATATATACAACATTATTTATCTTTGTTTTATTAAGTTTGTGTCTGCAGTTCATTAAAAATCAATGGTAAGAAATCATTTAAATGGCAGAGAAAGACACCAGCTAACCATTTGGACCATAAAGCCATTTCATATTTTCTCTGTGACCCCAAAAAACAATCAGTGCCATCAAATGGCTCTGAACTCAATACAAAACAATTTGTTTTTCTTGGCTATTTCATCTCTATTTGGCTACAAACATTGAACCCGAGCAATAAACCCAAACAAAAAGCGACAAACTTGCGAATAAAAAAACATAAATGGCAACTTGTTGCTCTGGTTTAACTTGACGCAAACTTGTCGCCACCAATAAAGTTGATGATAGTTTTTTGTGCCTCATAGCTAATGATAATCTGCAGCAAACTAGGATTTGATGAGCTCCTAGTAGACAATAGTCTAGTAGTAGTCTTGATTTTGACCTTTCGAGTGGGCGAGAAATAAAAAAAGCAAAGTATCATTTTTCTCTTGACGTCAGATACATAATTTTTCAGTCATTACTCTCCAGAGGCAGTCTATATATAGACTTGGCTTGCAATGGGAGTTGCTGGCCCAAAGGACAAATAAATTTGCAAATGGAGAAGAGAGTTTGCATTCCTGTGATAAAAATATATACTCTCAAGGAGCCGAAAATTGATGCTGCTTTATGCCTAATTGGGTGAGCAATCGCCTGTATTGGCCAGTAAGCCCGATTGCATATGTCCGCCCACTTCAATTGGCCATTCGACGACCGAAGTTTCCATTACAAACAATGAAACTAATTAAGATTCGCTTCCCGGCAAATTCGAAATACCAAATAGCCTGCCCCATTTGAGTGAAGAGAATCCTGTGGCACACAATGGCGTGGCGCTTAAAGGCTTGTTTCTTGACCCCCCGCCCAGTCTTCGTTGTGTTTACGGTGCGTATACGTAATCTGATTGGTTTATGTACCAGTTAGGGACACCATTTGGCTCAAAGCTCATGAGTTTGATTTTGCTGAACTGCCTCAAGGTGTTTGTCATGTGAAACTAAAACTGTTTTCATCGAAATAGCAATTGAAATTTAACCAGGACTTAGGGAAATTGAAACTGAATATCTAAATGGATTCTTAGAATTTTAATTTTCATGAGTTTTTAAATTTTCTTAAAATAATTAATACAAATGTTTGGAGAAATGTATCTAATAGTCGTAAAGCCTTAAAAAAAAACATTTAGTAAAGTATTTCATCTTCCTTAAACCTTAAGCAGGGCTCTCTTAAGAGAAAATTAATCCAATCATGGTCCATTTATTTCCCTTAAGAACTGAAAAAGGCTCCAAGCAATGGGAGGCGACATCTGTTGCCACTCAAAGAAGTGGAAAGAGCCCGTTCAAGCTAATTCGAAGGGGCCTTTATGCGACTAACTGACCCCAACTAAATTGACAAATGAATCATTTCACTCTGCCGAACAGTGACCCAATTCCTAGGCTCTGAATGAGGGTTCTTTTTTGGCCCGGCACCATTATTAATTGCCCTTTTGCGTTGAATCTATTTGTCAAGAGGTTTGTCAGGAGCTCCTTTATCGGCAGCTCTTCTAACTCTGATTTATGTGTGGCAAACGTATTGAAAGCGATTTCTTTTTTTCGTCGTACGCGGCGTATGCGTGATTTTAATTTTAAGTGAAACGCTTATTGAGTTCGTTTCCCTTTGTTGCCTGCTTTTGTGGGACTTTCCCGCTTGAGTTTCGCTTTACTTGAAACATGTTGCCTTTTAGCCACGATTTGAAACGCATTTTTAACCCACACACAGAGCTGGCCCCCCTCTTCAGGGTTACTTTTCCTTGGCGATTCTATGAAAATGATTCATTTGAAATGCAAGATCTCACCCAACAGCTTTGGCCATTTAAAATATTTTCTGCACTTTGGCCATTTCGTGCTTCAAAGTGTTGGCACTTTTAAATAATTTATTTAAACCTTTTTCTCAAGGAAAGTCTGCTTCGATTCCTTTATTTTGTGATGAGAATTGTAAGCCTGTTGCAAGGTTATTTTGGTGTCTGCTCAGGGGAATTGTTGTCCTTGTTTTGTCTGCCTTTTATATAGAACCAGACAGATTGTCATTCACTTCACTGGTTATCGAATGTCGCCAGACTTGGTATTGTGATTCACCTAAAAGGGATTTTTATATTAAAGTAAACTAAACAAAGAAGGCAATTTAATTATGTTGAGGTTTTCAAAAGATGTTATATTTAGTTAAAAAAAATCACTAAACTATGTTTTAAAAATGATTCCGCCAGCATCTTTAACTCAAGTTTTTTCTTTAAATACAATTTAAATGTTGGCACTGGCAAACAATTGTTTTAGGCCTTCCTCTTGAAAGGCTTTTCATGTTATTTTTGCCAGGAATCTGGGGCTTTGTTCAAACTGGGTCGTGGTCTGTGCCTCTGGTTCCTGGGTTCCTGGCAACATTTGCAATTTATAGATTATTAATCTTAGAGCAAACACGAAAACTGTTGGGAATGGTTTTGCTACTGGGCCCTGGGACTGTTCAGTTTTGTCCTCTTCTGTTGTGTTGCGAGCTGGAAACTTTGGTGAAACTTTGCCAGGACCTGCACGAAAGCACCAACCCTTTGCTATAAACTTTTACACTCGGAAGAAATATTCTATGTTTTCAAAGATTAATATGAAATATTTAGGAATACATTGTTTTAAGGGTAAAATCATGTAATAAGCTAAATAAAACTGTAGATTAAACCTATGAAAATTAAAGGAAACACCTTTTTAGTACATTATGTTTTCCACACATTTTCCAGTGCATTTCAATTGCTCCCAGTTGAGTTGAGTTATTGCCCCGAACGGGCGTCAACGTCGCCAATGTGGCGCAGATTAAAGAAATAAATTAAAGCACTTGTCTCCCCTCTTTCCCGACTCCGCGGACTCGGTGTCCTTTTAGGTGGAAAATCGAGCGCTGCGGCTACGTGAGGTGGCCACCGCCATGCAGCAGTATCAGGACGACTCCTCATCAGCAGCAGCAGCCTCCACAGCCCGCCAATGGGCTCCGGCCGGTGGAGGAGCAGCTGGCAGCGGGGCCGATGATCCCGGCGGCAATGTCATTCTAATCGGCTCCGTAAAAGACTTTGAGCGCAACGCAGTCCATGGCCTGAAGCTGAATGGCATTGTGGCTCTGGAAGAGACGTCTCAGGTAATGACCTTTAGCGAAATTCATTTTTGTTTGTGTTAGCTTTTAATTAAAAGAAAAGAATTATGTTTTGTATTTATTTATAACAGTAATATTAATTTTGTAAGTTAATTAAATAATAAATATTAGTTATAAAAGGAAATGAGGTCTAATCACAGGTCTTTTCCTATCAATTGCAGGGTCTCAGTGGGGGAACAGGTGGACCTGGAGGTCGATTACCTGTGGCTCCCAGTGGGCGAGGCACTGAAATCGAATATTTCGATGAGGCAGGCTATATACGAGCGGGTTCCCTGCGCAATGGCGAGGATCCCTACATTAGGAATCGCTTCAATCAGGAGGCCAGCGATGCTCTGCCCAGTAATAGGGAGATACCCGACACCAGGAATCCAATGTGGGTTTAACTTTATCTTTTATTATTTAATTTTTATTAATTTATCATTTTTTTGACCAGGTGTCGAACCAAGAAATACCGCGAAGATCTGCCAGAGACGAGTGTCATCATTACCTTCCACAACGAGGCGAGGTCGACTCTACTAAGAACCATTGTGAGTGTCCTTAATCGCAGTCCTGAGCATTTGATACGGGAAATTGTCCTGGTGGATGACTACAGTGATCATCGTAAGTAAATGCCAAATATTACTTGAACTTAAATAAACATTAAATAATATTTGTAAAATATTTAAACATATATTTATTTATTTGAAAACCCATTTTACTTTCCAGCTGAGGACGGTCTGGAACTGGCCAAAATCGACAAGGTTCGGGTGATTCGTAACGACAAACGCGAGGGCCTGGTGAGGTCACGAGTTCGCGGCGCAGATGCCGCCGTGAGCAGTGTTCTTACCTTCCTCGACAGCCACGTCGAGTGCAATGAACAGTGGCTGGAGCCGCTTTTGGAACGGGTTCGCGAGGATCCCACCCGCGTTGTCTGCCCCGTGATCGATGTTATCAGCATGGATAACTTCCAGTATATTGGCGCCTCGGCCGATTTACGCGGTGGCTTTGACTGGAATCTGATCTTCAAGTGGGAATACCTGAGTCCCTCGGAGCGTGCCGTACGTCACAATGACCCCACCACGGCCATCAGGACACCGATGATTGCCGGTGGTTTGTTTGTCATCGACAAGGCGTATTTCAACAAGCTGGGCAAATACGACATGAAAATGGATGTGTGGGGCGGTGAGAATCTAGAGATTTCGTTCCGTGTGTGGCAATGTGGCGGCAGCCTGGAAATTATTCCCTGCAGCCGTGTTGGTCACGTTTTCCGGAAGCGGCACCCATACACCTTCCCCGGCGGAAGTGGCAATGTCTTTGCGCGGAATACGAGACGTGCGGCAGAGGTTTGGATGGACGACTACAAGCAACATTACTACAATGCTGTGCCGCTGGCGAAGAACATTCCATTTGGCAAGTGAGTACACCGAAAATAATTGGGAATTTTTATTACAAAAAATGTAATATTTTAAACCAAATATACATAATTGAAAATATGAAATAAGCTCTAATAAATATTTGTTAAATTCTTCAACATATTATTTGTACAGTTAAGAGCATAAATTGTTTAGCCAAGTTATTTATTTTGCATTATTTTCTTTACTTTTTGCTCTCAGCATTGCCGACCGTCTGGCTTTGAAGGAGAAATTGCATTGCAAGCCATTTAAATGGTATCTGGAGAATGTCTATCCCGACCTGCAGGCCCCCGATCCACAGGAGGTGGGACAATTCCGACAGGATAGCACCGAGTGCTTGGACACAATGGGCCACTTAATCGATGGAACTGTGGGTGAGTGTGGCTTAAACTATTTATAAAAGCAGTAAATAAATATTAGAGCTGCTGGTAACTTCTTTCCCTATTTAAAAATAAATAAAATGATATATCTTAAACTAGATGGGTTTAAAAAACTAAAAAGTTTCATAAATTCTAGAATTTAAAATCCTGTAATTAATGAATTAATATATTTTGTTAACATTTTTCAATCATTTATTTAGTTTAAACCAAAAATTATATGTTTTAATTCTAAATTTTCCATTCCCTTTCCTTCACACCCCCAAAATTTCTTCATTAGGCATCTTCCCTTGCCACAACACTGGCGGCAACCAGGAGTGGGCCTTCTCCAAGCGGGGCGAGATCAAGCACGATGACCTCTGCCTGACCTTGGTGACCTTCGCTCGCGGCTCACAGGTGGTGCTGAAGGCCTGCGATGACTCGGAGAACCAGCGATGGATCATGCGCGAGGGTGGCCTGGTGCGGCACCACAAGATCAACGTCTGCCTGGACACCCGGGATCAGGCGCAGCAGGGAGTGAGTGCCCAGCACTGCAACTCCGCCTTGGCCACGCAGCGCTGGTCCTTTGGCAAGTACGCGTGAGAGGGTGAGCTGGCCGGGCCAGGCTAAGCTGGAGATGATGATTTAGCAGATCGGTCGTGATATATGTGCAAGTCGATGGGAAGGAGGAGGAGGAGACGGCCTACCTACGCTATGCGGATTGTATGTGTACTGTATGTGTACTTGTAATGATTTACCCAATGTTGATTTGTTGCTGAACGGAAGATACCGAGACACCGACACTAACACACACCCACACACACAGGATTATATTATAGCTGCATATATATAAGGAATAAGTTCTTCAGTCAACTTTGTCACTTCAAATCAACTGCTCCTGGGGGTTAAAAAGTTATACATGACCTTAAAGAGAGAAGAAACCAACATACAAAAAACGTACTTAGACTGATTAATTTTTTGTATAAAAAAAAACTATATGAAAGTAAAGAGAACATGTAACCTTTTGGTAGCTAAACTGTAACTAATTTGCACTCCTGCACAGCACAGCACACACACACGCCACACGCCCCACACATTCATTCAAGTCAATTACAATCTATACGAATATTCCACTGATTAGTGTCCACATATAGTCCGTGTTTCAGATAACCACACCCAAGCTCAGAGTCTTCTCAAAACCTTGTACTTAAAATAAAACATCAAATGTTATCATTAGTTTTAATTTTACACCTAAGTGAAATCATTTAAATCATTGACAACTACGGTATGAAATATGTATGTGTATATAATGTGAAGCAGATATTATTATTTAAATGTTTTATCGAGGGACAAGGAAAAATTTAAATGCCGATTGACTCCTGTGTTTTGTTTCGTATTCGCATAAATCATTTAAAGTTTTCAAATGAAAATTTATTCGCTTTTTCACATAAATTCCTTGTTTTTTGTACTATTGTATGGCTGACAAATTGCGAATAATTAAAACAAAAAAAAACTGAAGAGGATTGAGGAAAACAAAACCAAATATTGTGTATCTGTTTGTTTGTGTACAACGCGTATACTCGACAAAACAACAAAAAAAGAATGATTAAAAGTGGACTTTTAATTTAAATCGACTAGAAATGCCACAAAAAGAAAAACAATAATAAATGAAAACATAAAAAAAACATATCCAAAGGCTTTTCTTTTGTAGGCTGGGCCAACGGTGCGTATGCTTAATGTAATTGCTTACATGGCAAGGAAGGGCTACAAATGGGGGGCACAGCTGCCATCAAATCTGGCTAAGTACTTGGGCCCACATGTAGGTTAAACGACTTAACTTTTAACTCCGAAATGCCTGTCGCCGCATCCCCGCACCCACCCAGCCACCAACCACCAGCGAAATGAAAACTTGGCACATTACGCATACGACACGTAAACACGAAAAAAAAATGTGCATACTCAAAGCCGAGTTCGTTGCGCTAATTTTGTCGTTGTGCTTAAAAAATGACACAGCACTGGTGAGGACCCAAGTTATTTTAAACCAGGGCAAGGCATTACTCTAGGTATAAAATGTTTTCCTTTTATTTGGGCGGTGAGGGACGAGGGATATAAGGCAAACATGCCCTGCATAAGGAATAACAGAAAATAAAGTGTCATCTTCGCCAGCGATTCCCCAGCAGATAAGCCAAATCGTTTGGTGGGAGGCCAAAAGAGGATGCTACACCAAAAATATATTTTTAGGTGTAAGCCTGATGAAATTTTTAATGGATTTAATACTTCAGAGATTCTGTGCTGATAACAGGAAGAAAATTTAAATGGTTCTAAGCTTCATTTCCCACAATTTCATAAATATCTCGGCACTCTGAAACTTTTACTTTAAAGGGAATGTTATAATCTTTAAACTGAATTTCAAATAAATCCACATTGAAGATTCATAAATATCTCAAAGACATGTCTGTTACTTTGCCCTCTCACATGTCAGTTGCTTAGCTTTGAATGCCAGAGAACATTTTCTTACCTGCTGATACTCCATTCAGCTCGTTAACCAGCACAACGCGCACCTTTACTGCCATTTAACTTGCGAAGGAAATCAAAGAAGTGCACTCCGTGGCACTGGGAGAGAGAGTGGAAGCACAGGATGTCGCAGCCGGAAGACAAACCGATTTCCTGGCGAGAGAAGCCTCAGAACAGGAAGCTGAGCTCGACAGCAGGGCTCAGATGCTACTGCCACTCGTAAATGGTGGCAAGCAATGCACCCGACAAGGTTAACCCCCGAGTCAGGCAAATCGTTTATGCCCCCTACCTCCTTACGGTGGAAAAACCGAACCCCCACACCCACACACACACACATATGGTGGAAAATTGTTGAGGCGGGTCCTTCGTTTGTGAGTGTCTTTGTGCGTGGGTAGACAGGTGAACAACAGTTTTTCCTTATTCTGCTTTCTTTCTTATTTAAGACAGCGTGTGTCAGGCATACGCAAAAAGCCAACTCACGGACTCCGGGCACTGGAGGAAGGACTCTGCCTGACCTGGCTGGGCAAACATTTTGCAGCTTCCTTTTGAGCCAGCCTCCCTGGCTTCCTGGGGCAGATGCTATCGGCATTTTTTCCGCTTCCGCAGTTTTATCACGGGGCATCAACTTATACCCAGGGTGTTTGTACTCCCCCCTTGAAGACTATAGGGCATTAGAGGGGGAATATTAGGCGAAGTAGAAGGTAAAGGTAAGTTTTAAATTAAGTTGTATTTCAAATATAATTTATAGATATATCATTTTATTTTTGTATTGCAAATAAACTTCTTACTTTTATGATGTTAGGTTTGGAATGTATTTATATTATATTCTTGCTGCTTTACTATATATCTTTTTCTTTGGCTATCTAATTCCAATTGCAGCTATCCCTCTACTGTTGCCTCTTCTAACACGATTGCAATTATTTTGTCAATTACCCTTAAGTAGTTACCTAACTTTGTGCCCACCATTTCACCTAGTGTCCCTTCTATTAGTTGCCTAACTAGTTTAATTACTTCCTTTCCCTGCCGCTTCTGATGCTGCTTTCCCGCTGAAAGTTGCCTCACTTTTCCACCGCCTGCTGGGTGTCGAGAGTTCTCTCCAACTCGAGTTCCTCTCGACAGGATCTGCCACTTCCACACATACGCACATGTACATACATATATTTGTATTTGCTTCGTTACGTAGTCAGCCTTACGTCATTGTCGGTCTACGTGGCGTGTTAATAACCAACGCGTTCACTTGCTTTTCGTATCAGCCTTCCTTTCGCCTTTTGCCACTCCCTGATTATCAGTTGACATTTTGCAACACAGGTGTACAGGTTAACAAGCCACCAGAATGAAGTGCAGAATGGGTAATAAGGACCTTTTTTATGTCCTTTTTAAAAGTATTTTGTCTGTTATTGATAAATTGTATTGGGTTATTGGGTATGCATTGTTTATAACGATGTTTTACTGTGATAATAAATCTTTTAATATAAAAACCCAACTAAACTATAAGTTTTAATAAACAAAGATAAACTATATTAGTTTATAAATATTTACTGTAATAATTTTATTATTTTTTTTTAAATATAACAAAAAGAGTATTGAAGCTTCTTAATAAATAAAGCTGTTTACTTCACATATTTGCTGTATTCTTTTTTTCTACAGCCTGCTGACTTCGAGCATTAATCATTTTTGGGTCTTACAGACTTTACCGCATGCACATGGTCTGACCCAAGTAATGAGGCTGTCTTGGCCAGACTGTTGCCGGACACATAATTAACAACACGCTAGAGAGTCAAGTGGATGATGACGATAAGTGTTATTATTTGTAGTTTGAAAATGACAGAAAATTACTATAAGATATAAACTATTTTATATACTTTTATGGCAAATTGATTGAGTAAAGAAAAGTCCTTTAGAAGTCCTGCGTCAACTTTAAATTGAAATACAGCTAAGGAAAAAGTAAATTTAATTATGAGATAACTTTTTTTTCAATAAATTTTAACATGTTTCAAGCCCAAAAGGTAGGTAAAAGTCATCCTAAACCTAATAAACATGTGAATATATTTATTAAATGGCAAATATTACAAAAGAACAAAGTTAATTTAATAAAATCCCAACTCAACTTTATTAGTTCTTCAATAAACCAGAAAATATTTTGCAATTTTCTTCATCCTGGCTCTCTTGTTCCCAAATTCCATTATTCAAAATAAACAGGCATTTTCATAAGCCTGCCTTTTCTTACGACAAACAAATGCAAATGACTTATTTATTATTGTTGTCTGTTGTTGGCGTTAGTGATTATTCAATGTTCTCACCAAATTTGCACACATAAGCGGATTACTTCTTGACATTGGGAAATTTTTGGTTGTTTCATCAAAAAAGAGTCGAACGAACTATGACCTCTCTATGTGAAATATTTTGTTTATATTTTAATAAAGTTTAAAAATGATGAAAAATCATATAAGAATACTGTGTTGAATGTGTAAAGTTGTGTACAGTTTGAATATATAAAAACATCTTTAGCTAATGACTTTCCGGTTGTAATTTACAGGGTACAGGGAGCAACCCATAAATCAGATTACATTTTCAATTTGCTCAAAAAGTTTGCAAAATGTCGCGACACAATTTTCCGACGCAGCAGTTTTCATTGTGCAAATGCTTATATGTACATATATTTTCCCTTTCTGTAGCTGTGTGTGTGCGTAATCGATATCTAAATCCGCTTAGCTTAATTTGCTTTTTTATTTGCTTATTGAGCATTGCCTATCAGAAGTCAAATTCGAACAAGGAGGTTTTATTTTACTCTTCATGATTGATTGAACTCCATATTTTTCCTTGGCAGAAAATTATTGAAAGGAAAATAAGAAAAACAACGCGTAACAGTTGTTACAAATACTTAATTTTTTTAAGTACATACAGAGTTTGTTTATTGGCCTGCTAAACATGGTGGAGCTACCCCAAGGACAAAAACCTATCAATTGAAAAAGAAAAGCTCATGAAAAACAATATTCCTCCAATCAACGAAATTCATTAATATTTAATGGGCATTAAATGAGTGCCTGGGCTACGCAAAAATAATATTTTTCACATAATTAAGTTAAGTGAGTGGCCGCCATACAAGAGAGATAATGGAGAGTGGAATTATGTTGGGAATGGGAGGATATTATCCCAGAGAATTGGATTAAATATGAGCTTAAATAAATAAAGAAGAATATTAGGCGGTGGCATTTATTTTGTGTGGGTATAATGTAGCGAGGAAAATATATATTTAATATATAAAATATAAATATTTTGATGATATTTTTGACTGTTTACGTCTTTTCATAATAAAACCAGGCAATTTTCCTGATTAATTTTTTATACTTTTATATATAATCTCCACAACTTTGGCTTTGGCAGAATTTCTCCTTGTTCATGTTCCCATTTCCCAGCTAGTTTCCGTTGCCTTCCAATCGTTCTCAGCCATAATTAACTATCTCCTATATAAGCTGCTTAATTGCGTGTGTATGTGTGCGTTCAATGCCACAAAGGTTCAGGCTTCCTTGCGTTCAAATCGATTTCCATTTCCCATTCGCAGCAATCTCCGAAAGTTAACTATTTGGAATGCGCCCGAAAGCCGGCTGTGTTTTCTATCAGACGCACACGCTTGATGGCCCTAACTAAAGTTGTTTTGACAGGCAACAAATGGCAAAGGGACAACAAACAAGAACAGGACCCAGTCAACGCCATTGTCTCGCAGGAGGTGGAATCTTTCGGCTGCTGGCTGGCTTTCCACCTTTGTTCCAGCTTTTGTTTTATCTCCGGGACTTAATTGGAAAGCATGAAGACGCAAACACAGCGCGACGTGTTGGCA
Source organism: Drosophila mayri (assembly GCA_008042485.1). Lineage (NCBI taxonomy): Eukaryota > Metazoa > Arthropoda > Insecta > Diptera > Drosophilidae > Drosophila > Drosophila mayri. The sequence continues at coordinate 92,593 of VNJN01009779.1, read as the reverse complement.
TTAGCACACGCACACGGGCAGGAATAACAAACCACTACCGAAAATGTTTGTCCTTGGTCCGAGCCACAGCTGCCGCACCACCCGCCACGCCCCACTAAACGTTCCTTGAAGGCCAGCAGCGTGTATACATAATTTTGCGAATGTTTGCTTCAAGTGGCTCGACAGCTATTTATAGTTAGTTGTAGTCGGGGAGAAAATGTATTGCCGCATTTAATATTTTGCTTTATTTGTCCAAGTTGCACCTTGCTGCTGCCTCCTGGCTTCTGGCTGCCATATGCATAAATAATGGTAGCAATAAAAACTACTCCTGCGTTGCGAGCAACAGTTAGCTGGCGGTAAAACATAATCAAATTTCCATGGAACATTTGAGGCAGAACTATAAAAATTCAGGCAATATGTTTTGGTTATCGCAAATGGCGATTAAGTCATAAAATTCTTGCTCTGACTTGGGCCAAAAAAATGAATGAATCTCAACTGTGTTTAGTGCGTTTTTGTGTCTTGAAGTTGTCTGTTCTTTTATTCATAAATATTCGATGTAGAAGAACATCATTGAAATTCTTTAAATGTTCTTAAATTTAACTAAGATTGAAAAGATTGAAGCTTAAGCTTTACATAATATCATTCAAAGGAATGTAAATGAAATGTTTTCAATTTAATGGAATTGCACGAAAAATACATCAAATTTAACGTTGATTAGTTGATCAATTGATTTAGCAGGAGCAGCAGTATTACAAGCAAACCACAAGCAAAAGTAGAGCTAAAAATATAAGATTTTAATCCTTTTACCAAGCCACATCTATCGTTTCCAAGCCCTGGAAAAACCATACATAAACCATAAAGCCTCCGCTTTTCCTCTAAACTCTTCAATTAAACGAAGCAAAATTTGCTCAACTAATTAGCCTTTTGGAGTGCAAACACTTGGGCAAATACCCTTCGATTCAGCAGAATCAGTAGCAATTTCCAGCTGCATGATTGTATGCAAATAAATCGTTAGCCGCAATTGCCGGCAAATACGGAAAGGAGAGTGAAGCTCAAGGATCAACAATGAAAAGACGGCAACAAAACCGAACTGAACCGAACCGAACACCGACACCTGGCCCCAATTACGACACTAATTAATTGAAATCAAAAGGCATGCACAGACAACTGACGGAGATACCATCAATCCGGCCAATCACAGCCGGAATTCGATACCCATGTACCTCCTCACGCTGACCGCCTCTCTGGGGGATTCGCCAGTCAAATCAATGTCCGGCCCAGACGCATTCGAAAGTTATGGCTTGCATAAAAGTCAGCGTCAATGATAAATGAAGCCCGCCTGGATTTGCATACCGATGCATACATTATGCTCGGCCAAAGGGACCAAGAGAAGGGACTGAGACTTCCAGCGAAAAGGGGACAAGTGGCCATGGCCGAGTGCTCCAGGGGGGAAAGCCACTTCTTCTGCAGAGATTTCAAAGATGCGGAAAGAAAAATACGTATTCCATTTGCAAAGCGACAGGATAAGCCAGCGAGCGAAAGGATAACAATGTCAGTGACACATGAGCCACGGAACGAGAGAAAGAAAAAGAAAAGGAAATGAAAGCAGCTGAAATGCAAGCAAAGCTGCGAGAAGGAAAATTCCTGCAGCTTGCATCTTTCAGGAATTTATTGCAAAACAAAGTGACTCCAACATGAAAACAATAATGGCACTTAAAGGGTATACTAGCTTTTAAAGGTGGATCAAATAAACTTATTCATATTGATTTATAGTATTTTGAGTTCCAAATATATCATTTTCAAGGCTTCTTAATTTAAGTCTTAACTCGCTAAACCAACTTTCACCCTTTGCCTCTTGCTACGGAAATTGGCAAGCCAAAGGATTATGATTGTGTAAGTAACCAAGAAAAATAAACTTTGTAAATGGTTAAGAAAAATCAAGCAGGAAATAAGAAAATCCGGCAGCGACAACACATGGCATAGCTTGTTGGACAAGTTATCCTTACAGATTTGTCCTTGTCAAAATGCATCCCCCACACTTCCTACAACCCTAAATAAAAAAAAGGAGTTGGAAAAATGTTTGTTCTAATTCAGTAATTTCCTATTGTCTCACAATTTGCGTTCTCCTCGGCTTGGCAAATGATTTAATGAAATCAATTACAAGCACAACCCGTCCCCTCTACCTCCTTGGAAACTGTGGAGCAAATGAAATTAGTGCGCTCCAAGGAGCCAAAGGACGAGGCCAAGAAAAAGATGAAGATGAAAAAGGAAAATTGTGTTGGGGAAGAAGCGTTAACTTGAACAAATTGTTTGTAGTCTTCTCTGCCGTATTCTTTTTATACATATATATGGATTTTTATGGCCTTTTATTGAGTTTTTATTGCCTTTCCTTCATGTCGCGCTCCTTTCTGAAAGGAGAAATTCAATTTAGAAAATATTTGTGGTCGCTGACTTTGATTTTATAAAGTTAATACTGTATACGGGTTTATGTTTATATGGATGAGCGGAATATAATTGAATTTTAACAAGTTGTGTTTTCAGAAATTCTTTCATAATGCAATTTGTAAAGAAAGAGGCTATTTTTAAGTCAATTTATTAATATATTAATTTAGGAGTTTAATTTTATTTGGAATTTTGTACTTTAAGCTTATTTCCAGGACATATCTATTAACCTTACTTGTCCTTCTATTTATTTGGCTGCTCCTTAATTTCCTTCTCCTCCTTATTTTCCTTCTTCTTATGTTTCCTTCTCCTTCTCCTATGTCCCTTCTTTTCGGGATCCTCTATGCATGGCGGATTGCATGGGCTTACCTTGGTTTCTTTTTTATTCACTCCTTTATTGCACTCCTCATGAACAGGACGCGGCTCTTGATATCCGGTTTCCGGTGAACATGGCGGACAATTGCATAGGTTGTCCGATTCCGTGCAGCAGCTGGGAGGATGGGGTCCAATATAAAAAGGATTGAAGCGGCAAACCATTATAAAGGATGGCCAAAGCAATGTCCTAGCTGCGAACTTTAAATTTAGATTTTTTTAATACATAATTTTGTAAATTTTATTAAGAAAAGTAAGCATTTCCATGACACAAGAAACTAAGAGTAATATTTCTAAGAAAACTTTAAAAACGGACTCTCAGTTTGATCTAAAGCTTCTTAACCTCACAAAATCTTAAAGAAAACTATTCAAGCAAAGTCCCTCAAAAGTCTAATTAAGAGAATTAATCCAGCTTATTTTATCCCACCTGCGGTGTGTTTATACGCAGGTGTCACATTTAAACATTAAAATTAAACCATTTCTAGACCCAACGATTTATCCCGGGACAGTTGTAATTATTTACGAGGCTAAAACACCAAATTAGCATTAAATCGAGAGCGGTCCAGACCAAACAAACAAAATTCAGTTTACTGACAAATATTTACTGGCGTGGGCCAGCATATAAAGCTGCAGGCATAGAGGACTTAAAGCTGATTATATGAGTTTGCTTAACAAATGCGAAAAATACACAACAAACAGCCAGAGTTCGTTGAAGAAAAACAGCGAAAAAAAAACCACAGGAAAAATAAACATTTAATGGCAAAAGAGACGGGCATAAAAAAAAAGAGACTCGTCTCTGAAGTGACGGGCGGGTAAAAATGTACCGAAATAAAGAGAAGGCAATAAAGCAAAACACATAAGCCGCAAACGCCACCAAAAAGGACGCACTTGGGGCAAGGGAAAGAGATAAAGGACACGCTCACATGCTTTGAAAGTTTTCAATTTTTACGACTTCATTAGAAACGCTTGATGAGCAATAATGATAACACATAGCGGACCGAAGCGGAAGCGGAAGCCAAGGCTGCTCGCAGATGTTGCGGGGAATTACTCAGCTGCCACTACTACAACTACGCTGAAAGAAGGAGGAAAAATTAGAAGTTGGAACTTGCTGAAGAGAAAAAAACATAAGAAAAGTTTAGCAAGGTTTGCATACACTTTGAAACAATTAACCAATTATTTAAAATAATAAAAATGAGTTTTAAAATAACATATGTTTATAAAAAATAAAAAATAATCAAACTTCAGTTGGTTTTAAAATGAAAAATGTGCCATAGAAAAATTGTTATTTTCTTTAATATTAAAATTTAGATAAATTAAATATATTTTTTGTGCTTATCTATTATTTTTTGAGCCATAAAAATTAACTTGGCCCCTTTTAAGTTCCTAAAAAGATAAATATTATTTCCAAGGGTAAGAGAAACCCAGAAAAGTGCAAAGGGAAAGACAGAGAAAAGCGGCTCCTCAAGGAGGCGAAGCAGCTGGAAAATTACTCCACTCACCCGCACAGGGACTCCTTCGCATTTATGAATGAGTGTCGCTCAAGTGGCCAAATGTGTGTGGGGAAGTGTGAGTGTGAAATGTGTTGACTGTAATGAAAGTTTAAATTGTTTTTCCCGCCGAATGCCTAAGCGAATGTGACAGGGTGGTGAAAAGCTGGCAGGAGTCCCGAAGTAAAAGGACTAAGGTCATGGCCGTTTAAGGAATAAATTTCATTTTCATGCATATAATACTACGCTTTTGGTATCATAAAGTTTATCATAACATTTTTTGGGGTCTGCTTTTCTATATATACGAAGGTTTAGAGGTGGGTTGTGTTGTGCCTGCTTTTAGAATAAACAAATAGGAGATAACTTATGGTTATGGATAAAGTACAAAATTTAGGACAATGATATGTGGCAGGGCTTTTATGGGTGGGTTGGAGAAAGGTCTCCGAAAATAGAGAAATAATATAAATAAGATTTTATAAATATAAAATTGGGTGCTTTTCAGGGCGTAAAGTGAGAGATTTATGATTTTGTATATAAAATATTATTGGCATAATTTAAGGTCATGCAGAAAATATATAAAAACTATTTTAGAAAAATTTAAATATCTATAATGTGTAAATATAAAATATTTGTATATATAAAATGAATAAATAAAAATATCATTGATAAGCGTGTTTCCATTGCAACCATAATTAGAGACTTTAGAGCAGAGCCCCCAATAATCCAATTTCCCTTTGACCTCTCCCCAAACACAGAGAGCCAAATGAATGACCGTTCACTTAATTATAGGTTGATTCAATTTAAAATCCATACGAGACCCACGAGTTGAGAGCGTTTAATCACATAATTACTGCCCAGGCCCCCGGGAGAAATTCACTCGTTCGATGGCAATCTTCTCACTTGGCCGTCCATAGTAAATATGAAACGGATTCGTATTCAGCGGGCAGTGGGATACATGTGTAATTACGCTGGCCCACGGACAAACAAATTCCCATATCGGACACGCACACACTCTCACTTTTGGAAGGACATACATACATACCATACATCAGCCTTGTTCAGGTCACGTTGGCTCATTTTCGCTTAATGTTTTATGCACAACTAAATACAAATGCGCTTTAATGAGCAAAACTCGAGCCGGCCATGCGGTTAATTTATTATGCACAACTCGGCTTCACAGGCCCATACATATGTATATCCAGAGGGGGCAGCAGGGATGGCAAGGATAACAAATAATATGGCATTGTCGTGACATTAAATTGCCAATGCACATCCAAGGCTGGGGCTTAGGGGGCAGCAGGGGGAATGCAGATAAACCGCAGCAAGTCAACTTGAATGCATGTAACAATTACTCTCGTCCCCCCTGCTCACACACTCATACCGCAGGACCATAAAATGCAGGCAGCAAAATGGTGTAGAAAAACTGTGATATTCGCAAATGGCAACAGCCAACAACACGACGTGGCATACTTTTTGGGGCAGGCGGCAGGAGAACATGGCCGCAGAACAAGGCCAGCCAAGCCAAGCCGAAACTTAATACGAAGAGCGTACTGGAGTGCGATTTCAGGGAGCAGAATGTAGTTCAACCGGTCATCAGGATAGCTGAAGTATGCCGAAATTCCATAGCATATAATTTAAAACAATTTCTATTATTCACAGTTGAACTGAGCAAAAAACAGAAATGGTAATTTTCCAGCAGGAAATGTTATCAATAAAACAATAAACTCCTTTTTTTATGATCAGTTCCTTGACGTCCTTAAACCCACATTTGCTATGAAATTTATGTTATATATGTATGTATATTCTTATGAAAATATGTTAAATGTGGTGTGGTTTTAGTTTGAATATTTTTAAAGCCTTATTTATTGTTCTTTGTCTTACAGGCCCATATCAAGAAATATATTAAAGAAAAAATCATAGAAAATTCATGTAATTCCTTAAATATTATAGAAAATTAAAAAATGTTTAATAAATCTAAAAAAATAAGTTGATTTTGCCTCGGAACTAAATTCATTCAAATAATATATTTGATAAATTGTAAACAAAAAGCCTGGTTACCTGTCTTACCCTTAATAACATTTCCCAATTAGTTACTTCCCTTACTTCTTACACTCTTTGAACCACAAAACTATAATTCTAATAAAATCCTAAATTTTAAAATTGCCCAGCCAAGCGTTTTAGAGCCCACCTCACGCTCCACGAGCCAAAGCCCCAGGGATTTGCCTGATCCCACCCTGCCCTGCCCTGCCCTGCCCATCCTGTCGGGACATTTATCATGTGGGACATGCCTGGCCATTTGATTAACACCTTTTGGGAAGGCATGGTCAGACCGAAATAAAATTGCGCAGAATAATTTAAAACTAAGGCCAAAGTCCGACCAAAACCTGAGCTGCTGCACAATTTTGCTCCTTTTGCGCCCGTTGTTGTTCGGTGGCATTTCGCATGCCTCGTTGGATGCGGTCCAAAAAAAAGGAGCATACAAATGTATGCGAAAATATACACATAAAGGATATATGCGATATATGTGCACTATGTGCTGATATTCTATGCGACTTTTGCGTGTAAGCGCTGACTAAGCCAACTCATGCGAGCTCGTTCTCTGGCCAGGATACAAGTGGGCGGCATTAGAGGGGTGAAAGGACTGGGCGCGTTGCAACTGCAACAACTTGTGTGGAGAACGTGTTAAATCTAAAAGGATTTTAAAAGACCATGGAAACAGAAATGAGATGATCAACGTTATCTCCCAGCAGAGCAGTGTTTAGGGTCAAAGGGAAGGTGTGAAAAGTGTCAACGAGAAAAAGCTTTGCTTTATGTATAAACGAGTTAATTTTATTTATTTTAAAATATAGTTATAGCAAGAAACGTACTCTATTTTGAGAATAAAAATATCCTATTATAAATATCTCATTTTAAATTATTTAATTTTCAAGCTGAAAAAAGGCAGTTACATAATTTACCTCAAATTCTTTAGATATAACTTCTACCCCTCACTTGCCCCAATAGCCTTTACAATTTCCATAAAATTCCTCTAAATTCAGCCTGAAACTAATACTGACTTTAAATTAATTATGAAATCGGATACTGTCATGGTAATCTCAGAGGTATTTCTCCCTCCCACGCACGCCGTGTAGTCACCTCATTAATGACAACCCAAAATCCAGCAGTGGAGCATCGATAAGAGCAAGCGTGGAAAGTCTACAGGCTGGCAAAAGCCACATGGAACTTAATCCCTTATCTTAGCTTGGCTAACAAAGTGGAAACAAAAGCCACCATGACAACAGGCCAAATCCTTTCAACTATTCGATGAAAGGGAAAACCACACCGCTTAAGGAAAACACACACCCTGCGCTCCACTGACTTGAATTGGGCATGCCAAAGGTAACGATTTGTTAAAATTCTATTTAAATGAGATTGGCAAAAGTTAGTTTATAGTTTTCAGTTGTTAATTTGTTATAATAATTTCACCGAATAATATTGTAAAAATAATTTTATTTATATTTCAATGATTTCCAATGGGTTTAGTTGGCTCTGATTGGTCTGTCGCTTTCCATTATAATTTGTCCAATTTGTAAGCTTCCAATTGTAACTGATTTTTTTAATGAATGGACTTTGATCTACCGGATTCTACCGGATTTTCGTTGAAATGAGTTGCAGGAGTCGCGCGCGCAGACAGCCCCCGAGATTACGTGGAGTGGAGATGTCAAACCCACCGCCCACCGCCGAGAGGATCATCCAGCGGAAGGCCGAGCAGGAGAGGCGCAGGCGTGAAGTGGTTTGTTTGTTGAAATCTAAATGGTTTTCTATTTCATAGGTTAGTACCTAGCTAATCCCTGCTCCTTGTCTTGGTTACAGTTGGCTAACCAACTCGATTTGAGTATGCAAAGCGATCTCATGGATGAATTTGAGGAGTCACTAAAGACGACTAAAGTTGATGACCAAAAATCACCTCGATCTTCAATGGAATCTTAATATTTTCAAACTTCCAACAACAAATAAAATGAAGGTCAAAAAGAACAGCAATAATTATTCGTATTAATCCTAATAATTATTACAGAGAAATGATAGAACGTTTATCTAACAGCAAAGGGGAAATATATCATATTTATAATAAATACAGAGAATTTTTTATAATAAGCACCATAAGAAGTTCTCATATTTTAAATCTAATTTTCTCTTTTTTCGGTGCAAGCACATCTCCAACACAAACCCGCAACTTTAATGGCAAACACTTTATGGCTCATTATTTTCAATGCAAGTCCCTGCCGTTCACATTTCGCTCATTTGCAGCTCGTGTAACTTTTCATTAAACAAAAACTGAATACAGAATGAATATTTAAACTTGTGCATAATGCACACGGACAGCCATTAACGCTAATGACGTCATGAAATTCAATGCACACCACTGGAAAGCGGTCTAGCCACCCACTTTTTCGAGGTATAGAACGAGGGTGGCTTGGGTAAAAATGAGCCAGGAAGACGAGCTCAGTGTGGCCGCAAAATGGAGCACAGAATAATGTTGGGCCCCATCTTTGGCCCTAACTGGAACTCATTTTAGCGGTTGTGTCCAATAGCTACGGAAAGATATTGAAACAAAGAATATTATTTTAAAAAAAATGGAATAGAATAGAATTGGTTTTAATTAGAACTCTACAACAACTAAAACAAATAATATAAATTATTTGAATAATTTACTACTAAAAACAGGAAAAACATGCTGCTTTGTAGCCATGCTAAAAAGGTCCTAAAAATCTTTATAAAATCCTAAAATATATAATTAACAATATTCAAGGCCTGCAGTTTGATTTTCCATATTTAATTTATATTTCAAACTAAAATTCTTTTTAAATTTGATTTTAAATTTCTCATAAATCTATTAATTAATGCCAATATCGTGGTTCCCCACAAATCTTCAACTTTCTAGGCTCAAGTACACCCCATTCATGGTTGGCTGACATTATCTGATTGCCAGTTTTTGACCAACGCAGCATATGATTTTAACGACGCCGACCACATGTTCTCAATGGCAACTTTCAGTTGAAACATTCTCAAAGGTTAAGAGCCAAAAAAAAAATAATAAAACGAAGGCGGAACAACTTTTGTAACAGGAATTGGTAAAGGGATTCCATTTTGATGCCCCATTATTGGGCCACAACTAAAGCCAGTTCCAAGCGGGGAAAATGTTTTTTCCGTTTTCTGGTTCTCGTACAATTCTTTGAGATAAAAAAAAAAATAAAAGCGGAGCGGGGAAAGGGAGGAAAACGCTGCTGACAGTGCCAGAGAGTCAGAAAGTTGACCCCGCTTGGCACGATTTCCATTCCATATAGCGTTAGTGTGCCAAATGTGTATATTTTATTTACAGCTCAAAACTTTTTTGAGAGACAAACCAAAGAAGTGTCCCCAGCATTGTGTTATTTTCTTTTTGGCAGAACGAATTGAATCAATTGTTTGGAAAGGGGCTGTAAATGTGAAATATTGAGATTTGATAATAAATAATATTTTGTCAATAAGGGAGAGTATTATAGAGATGGGGAAAAACAAAGGCAGCTCATTTTGTCAATAGAATTTAATAATTGTTTAATATTTTTTTGTTTTTCAGTACCTTTAAGATTTGTGTATTTTTCTAAAATTATTAAATATAGCCTATCTTATTAAGCTATTATTTCAAAGGAATAATATTAAAAATATATTTTTGTTCTCTTACTAAATCTTACTTTAATCTTAGTAAACCTTATTATGTTACACAATTTTAATTATATTTAAATTTAGTTTAAAACTAAACCTTTCAAAATTTATTTAGCGCGGTTCCTGCACAAATTTCCCATTTGCGACCCCATTTTCTTGCCCAATTCAAGGCAATTTTCGCTATCCAAACTGTAATTACCAGCTAAACCAACTGAGGCATACCGACAAACCGAAAAGGAAGTTATTCCAGCATCCTGTAACTTCAACCGGCAAGTTCTTTTCGCCAGGCTACTTACAAACTTTCTACCAAGTTTGTGTGTATATTTTCTGTGGGACTATTTTGGATAATACCTTCTTGAATGCACGGCGGTTATTTCAATTTGTGAGTCCTTAATTATGTTTCAAAGTTATTAGTTTTTAAAGTTTAGATTAGAGGGATTTTAAGGGGTGAGATTTATCCAGATTTAATTTTATAATACATAATACAATAGTTTTTTCTGTAAATAAATTTAAACACTAAATTATCTAACTACAAAAGAGGACTCCCGCAGAAAAGCATTAACGATTCACCTCTATAAATAACATCTAATATCATTAAGGTATTTTCCTTCTGAAGAAAATAGTTTATCAGTCTAAGGCCTGACTTATTTTCAAATTCAAGCAATTTATGCCATTACTGGGAATCCATATTTTCCACAATATTGCTCAGTCCAATTAAAATTGTTTGCTTTTGTTCCCCACAACCAACACAATCAAAGGGCCGCTGCTCCATTCATCCCTTCACCACATTGTTGAGCTTATCTGTTTGATGATTTTCCATTTAATTCATAAATATTTGATAACATCGACAATCGAAGGCCTGCATCTTTCATTACCCATCAAAGCGAGTCGGCGTTGAAAATGTCAGGCGGAGCTGAAAGGGACAGAATAGGGACGATTTCCCCAAAGAACGGCCTGGCAAAAACAATAACAACAATAGATATGCTGAAGCTGGGAAATGGAAATCGTTGTCATCATCACTGCTGCTGGCGCATGGAAGCAAAATAAATTTTAAATTGAAATCAATAATTTATGTTCGACTCTTGGTAGGAGCAATCAGAGTAGAACACTGCATGCGGATGAGCCCGAATGGCATTGATGAAATGCACAATTTGCCTTCTGGATTAATTTATAATATTTTTATACTTTATAGGTCAGACATTTGTATATTCAATGGAAAACCCGGCGTAAGCCATCGAGATAAATCAAATTGTTGGAAACATATGTTTTTGTGAATTATACATGTTTCCGTTTGACAAAATAAAAAATTATTATGCTGATTGTTGAACGCAACTTTAATACTTTAATTTATTATTAAGTAGATATGTTCATAAATAAAAGTTTATTAAAAGTTTTTCATTATCATTAAACTAAAGCCATCCTAAGTGCTCTTCAATCTATATATGAACTTTTTCTATTTTTTGCATCATAAACTTGACAACAAAAAAGTATGTTATCTTTTCTAAACTAAAATCCGAACTATGTCCTAAAAGCGCAATTTTTCCGCAGACCCAACCTTCACCAGTTTGAGCTGAAAAGTACTTTCCGCATGCAGCACAAGAGCCAACTTTCTGATGCCGTCAAGGCCGCAATGGAGCTGCTCTGTGCCGTGTTGGCCATTCGACGTGTTCGTCCTCAAATCGAGCCACTCGGGGAAGTACTACTCGCGTCGAAGGAAAAAAAAACAAACACACACACAATACCCACTGCGGAAATGTCAAAAAAATAAAAGCGCAGCGAGAAAATCCACAGCAAGGGGCCAACAACAACAACAAACTGGGGGCCCAATTCAGTCGGCTTGTTTCTTGTTCCCTGTTTTCGTCCTGCTGCATTTTTTAATTAAACCGAGCGACAATTTGACATCAATATCGAAATTAAGATCTTGCAGGGAGGCCATACAACACTTCAGCAGGAACAGCGAAAAAAAAACAGGTAAACAGCGAAAAAGCCAAACCAAAAATGAAAGGGAAGTTATCAGTTAAGCCCCACCCACACTTTCAACAGACAAGGCAACTTCCGTCACATGCTGAAAAAGCGGATATCCGGTGCAAGCAATTTTTTTGTTGTAGTCACTTTGAACTTCAGTTTTGGAGTATAAAGAGTTGTATTGGAACTAGCAAACTGTTTAAAAAATAAATATTTTATTATCTTACAAAACTTTACTTTACTTATTCATTTTTTATATATTTTTGTAAAATAAAGGTAATAGTTTTTCAAACAACTTATTAGCTTCAGTTCTTATAAAAACGTTTTATAAAAATTAAAATTAAAATTCAATTTGAAAATACTTATTTATTACTAAAACAAAAAATAGGTTTAGATGAAAAATAACAAAATATTAAATAACCATTTTTAATTGTCCACTAACATCAACAAAATATATAAATTTAATTTATAATTCATCACATATAATTCTTTTTGTTTCCAAAAACATATTTTTAATTACAGAGTATCCTGAAGTCCTTAGATTTTCCAAGCTTTTCTCCGGCAATCTCGTATTTTCAACGCTTCAGTTTTGTTTTGTCGCTTTCAATTTGCTTTCGCCCTTCGTTCGCTTATTGCTTCTGTTTATGTGTAAATCGTTGGAGGGGGCGGAATGTGTGGATGGGCGTGGCCGGGCCGGATATTGATGTGTTATATGCGATGTTGTGACTGCAATATATTTGCCAAATGACGGTTGATGCTCGCTCTGCTCGCTCCTCTTTCCTGCCACACAAAACAACAACAAAAATATAAAAAAGGATACGAAGCCATGAGGGAGATAAAGGTCCACGCATGCGGATGCAGGAGCAATAAAATGTTCGGTTCCCAGGACACGAGATGGGGAAATAATTGCGGCCCCCAAAAGTGTTGCCATAAAAATGCAAATGCCAAATGCCGCAAAGTTGTGAACGAGAGAACCTCCTGAAATGGGGGACCGGAAAACAAATAATGATGGAACTCTTGACAGCAGCCTACATAAATCCGTTCTGGCATATATATATTACAAATGACAAACTGAAGAGTTGTAACAAAAAGAAATAGCTTTAAGCATTTCACATGTGAAAAATTCCAGGCTGCCAATTATTTCAGGCAATATTTTTATTTATCGCTTCGGGGCACGCCAAAAGCTATCAAATCGCCATAAAAAACATACAGAAGGGAAATATTTTTAATCTATGATTCATAGCGAGGTCAAGTGGCCACAGCTTGTTGGGCCAATCAACAAAAAAGAGATATTCTGTTTGTTTTCGTTTAATAAATAATAAAATAATTTTTAAATAAATACCGAATGCCAGCAGAGATTTCTTTGCGCGGCTAAAGCTTATGGGATTATAATGACTAACAAATTGATTGCATTTAAAAATTAATAATCCTTTTTTTATGGGATAATAATGACTAATAAATTTATGGTTTTTAAAAATTAAATAGCAATTTATGGAATGATAAACTGTATGGGGGGAAGGTATACATTATAAATAGAAAAATTGCAAAAAAAAATGCTTCTATAAATGATAAATTATTAAAATATCATTAAATAGAAATATTTATTCTAAGGAGCTAAGAAAATATTGCCTTTTCGAAACACTGAAGCTTGTCAAAGCTTACAAAATGGTTTTTCAACTTATACAAGGGTTATTTTCTAGCTTAAAAACTTTGCTAAGTTGATGTGCCTTTGCCTTTAGACGTATCCTTAGTTTATTTATCTTTCCCCCCATACTTGCCATTTTCCAAAGAAAACTTTTTAATTACATAAAGTCTGTATATATCCTTGGCCACATCAGCAAAGGGAATATGAGAACTCATTGCTGCATTGAATTGGCTTTTATTCAATATAATAATTATGTGTTTTATGAGTAACTTTTTGTGGCTTTAATTATATTTCAAAACAAATGCATCTAAGGGATTTATTCATTATAATTTTATTTCATTTTCCACACAACCCAGTTACAAAAAGTTAACATCTGTGTGGCAAATGATACTGAAAACAGCAGGAGAAGTCGGCTTAGGAATTCCAGTTTCGCAGCCCCTTCAATTGCGTTTTTGTTATATAACTTTTGAAACTTTTGCCAATGCGAAGTTTTTGTATCTCAGCTGGTTACTTGTATCTGTAGAAATTGCATTTAGTATCTCTTTCTCAATTTCGCAATCAGGCTGTGTGTGAGTGCTCTTCTAATTGCACTTGCAAATTGTTAGGCAGCTTTTGAAGTTTTTTAATTGAATTTCACTCTTGGACTAGACTTGAACTTAATAGAAAATACTCCTGGCAATTTTTGCATTTATCGCATTCATTTTTCAGACTTTTCTGTTGTTTTTTGATTTTGGTTTAGAGGGGGCAGACTTTGTATCCTTTTTGCAAATATGCCAAAAGCGCAATAATATAACTTTTGGGTCTTTGTGTGTATCAAATAACAATTACTGGGGGCACACACAAAGGATAAAGTACATAGAAACAAATAAGAATTTACTTTTCTTTTCTCTCCAATTTTTTACCCTCCCTTTTTCCCCCTTTAGCGTATTTATATTTGCTTTATGCCGTTTGCCATCGTCTTGACGTCTCCTCGAGGCGAGCTCACCGAAGGAAATATGAGAAAATTTGCACAAAGCTTTTCGCAATAATGCCGTGGGACTTGAAAAAGACAATCACCTGGTTGTCGAGGGTTGAATGGGGTTGCAGGTGGGCTAAGGGTGGGGCCAGAAGGTTTGAAGGCTGCCCCAGGTTAAGTGTTGTTATCATCTGTTTATTGAAATTGCGTATCAAATGTTCGATTCCAATCGAAAAGGTAAGGGAAATCCACCTGGAATTGCCTTGGATTCCAATTTCAGCAAGTAAACAAGCCAGGAAAATGAAAATTGTCATACGGTAAGGGCTTCATTTATTTTTCTAGATTTTATTTTTAGAAAATACAAGAAACTTAAATTAAAGAACAGAGAATAAAGAAATCATTTGTTTATTATAAAACATTTTATTAAAAGAAAAACATGAAGAGGGCATTTTTTTTTTAAATTCTTCCCCTTTTAATATTAATTTCTAATTTAGAAAATGTTATTTAATTATACAATTTTATTTTGTGGCACAGCAATCACTGGCAGAAAATTTAAAAGAGGCCAGCAGAACTTTTCCTATTTGCCTGAAAGTCGTTAAGACATCAACAACTTTTTTTCTGTTCCCCTCTCTCCCTCGTACATCACCCCTTCTAACCATTTTTGTATTCATATTTTGCTTTTTTTTTTAAAACTTACGCCCAGGAAAAAACTAAAGCCATGAAAGCATAATGACAACCCCGACGACAAGTGCGCGTAATGGCTGCAGAAGAACAAAGTTGAAAGGAGTGAAAAATAAAGGGGAAAAAATGGTAAATAAAACTTGGTAGACAATTAGCAATGGGGCGCAAATGTGGATATTGCGGATTCCAGTCTGGTTTCTTGGCCGAAACAGATCAAGAAAATATTTTTAAAAATTATTGTAATGATAAGAAAATAAAAAAAAAATATATAAGAAGGGGTTATGTAAGTGTTTCAGGTTTTTGGTAATGATATATTGACTATTTATTTATTAAATATGATTATTAGTTTAAATATAAATCACATTTTTTAAGCTTAAATTAATTTTACAAATCATTGGCTGAGGAAAACAAAGAGATCTCAGGGCCTCCAATAAAATTCTCAAAAAAGTATGCTTTCTTTTTTGTAGTTTAAGTTCTGTTTATTTCATTTTTTTAAATGTTTCTCTGAGTACATTGCTGTTGTTGTTTAGCCATCCCAGCGACAACATTAATTAGATTAAAACGCCTACAAATCATTTTGGAAATGGCACCCGAGCGGCAGCATCCGGATTGTGAAGCCCGTAAGCTCGGGTAAGCTCACACATTATTCACACGCCTCACGGCACACAATTTTCCGCGATTCCCCGAAATGCAAATTTCGCTAACCGAAAACAACAGAAGGAAAAACACAGCAACTGAGAAACAGAAACAGAAAAAAAAAAATCGGAACGAACCCGAAGCAATTTGAAGCGCTGCACTGGCGCTGGTCGAAATCAGTCCGAAAATAGCCACAACAGCGGCGGGATGCCCGTCCCGAAACAATTACAAAACTATAAGCCTCCAAAGGATTTGCGGGGGCAAATAAACAAAAAATGGTAATAATCCCGGGAGACGAGAGGGGAAAATCCAAAAGGATTTTATTTGGGAAAGTCGAAGTGTTTGATACCCTGAAAATAAAGTTATTTCTATGGCAACTTGAGGAAGTAGTAATAAAATATACATTATAGACTATAGAACAGAGATCCTAGTTAGCTTAGGAAGAAAGCAGCTTTGGCTACTTCGACTGATCAGTTTATAAGCAAGGATTCACTGCCACCTTCTGATTACAGATATCATTATACCCCCATCAAGGATATCCAAACACCAGAGATGGCAGGCTTGGGGCTTCAATCCCCCAGAGATGCCACCACAAATTGTCCATTATCAGCTGTGGGATTGACTTCGGTGCTCCCCAGCAATAAGCGGAGCTTAATTGGTCTCTCGCACCCAAGCCAAAGGATACGGAGATGTTACAGGGAGTAATTCCAGCCGGATTGAGTGTGTGAAGGCAATGCGAATAAGCAAATCTCTTTGGCCGGCATAATTAAAGAGCGCAGAGTAATGGCCTGAGGGCGCCAAAAGTCAGCTAACAAAGCTCATGTTAATTACAAAATAAGTCCTTTTTTGTATGGAAACAACAAATTGGAATTACTTCGCCCCCAAAAGCAGAGCTAAGTCGCAGACGAAAATTACTTTTACCTCATAGCTAAATCAGTTCTTTATCTATTTTTTATTCAAGGATTTTGTGCCTTTGAGCTGAAACTATAATATTAATAGATAAAAGCAAGATAAACTAGAGTTTTGGAAACCCAACACTTTGATTTAAAGAAAATGTTGTTTTAGTTTCTTTCAGTTTTGTATTAAATATTCATATTGTAAGGAAATCTCAAATGTATAATTGTAATATTTTCTCCTAATATTCCCTAGACACAAAAACATTATTAATTATTTTCTTCTTATATTTCTTCATTCCGCAATTAAAGCCAGCGGATTCCCCAGAGCATCTTCCATTGTTTCAGGATATTTCTCTTTTTTCTCGAGGGTATTCTCGACTCCCATCCTGGCAACAAAGGCACGCGGACTTCCCCTCTTCCTGCTTAGCACATTCAATAAATAAAAAGGGGGAATTTCACTTTCGACTCAACACTTTACCCAGAAACACTTGCACTCCTTTCGAGGGCGGCGGCTTCCTTTTGGGCCAAAGCGATGTTGTTGTTGGCCTTTGTTTTTGCGCCGCTTTTGTTGTAAAGGCGCCGCAAAATGCCTTAATCATGGCTCGTAAATCTTTGATGTTTCATTTGTGCCAAAAACGCTAAGCGATTTTTAAAATGGCTGAAAGGGCTGGTTAAGCCGCAGCGCTTCGAGCCGGACCATAAATTATGGGATCAGACTGCGGCAATTTCTTATGTTACATTACATTAGCGCAGTATCCGCATTAAGTTGGAAGCAAAAAATACAAAAATAAAACATAAAGAATTCGATCTCGCTCTCTCTTTGGTAAAATCCAAGTTCTTTACAGTGCTCTCCCCAATCGAATCCAAATTCAATTTTGTTACAAACAAAAAATACACAAGTTTTGCTTGATTTCATTTCCCCCTTTGGCGCAGGCTAAAAAAAAGCGCAAGCCAAGGAAAAGCACAGCAAATCGAAGTGGAAAATGCTGAATAGAGCAGCAAATATCTAGAATAAATTGAATATAAATACGAAATCAAATCGAATTTGATTCGAGTTCTCCAACTCTCTCTTCCTTTTGCTGTGATTCCCCGTAGTTGATTGAAAGGGATTATGGCAAGTAGTTTGACTTCACTTCATCTCCTTCCTGGCTGGAACCCAAAAGGGAATTGTTGGTAATACCGATCTTTGGTAATTGGCCCTGCGGGGTTGGTGGGATGGAGGGGGGTCAGCCAATTCACTGGCAAGTGCTTCGCATTTTTGCAGCAGTCTCTGTTTCAGCTTCAAGTGCATTCCAATTAAGGGTGCGGGAGCAACAGTAAAAGCTTTCTATCCCCGCCACTAATTTTCCTCCCACTTTTCCCTTGATTTTACCCTCGGAGTTTTAGCCACTTTTCCACCGCGTCTACCGGATGCCTGCACTTAATGGGCCACCCACAAGTGTCGCTTACGCTTTTGAGGTTTTGGATTTGCTGGAGTAGCTTAAAAGTGGTGGCAGTTTAATAACGAATGCTTCCCTGTAGTTTCCTAGAGATAAAATTAGTATTAGGGAGTGAAGGTTTAAATTAACTCTTAAAATAAGAATAATAAAATGGAAAATTTTTAGAGATTTCTAACCTTTTCGAGGCCCTTGAACACGAAATTTTCTCATAGTTCAAGGTCTATAAAATTATGCACAAATTGCCCGCTTGAAAGTTAACCCTTCAAAGTCATTCATAAAATTTCCCTGAATCTGGAGCTCAGCTTTTATCACGTTGACCCCTTGTAGGAGGCTTTGTTCCTGTACAAATGTGAAAATTGTTTTACTGGCTTTCGAACGGCTGTCAAACGCACTTGTCGTGGGCGGCAGTTGGAAGTCAAGTTGGAAAGCCGCCAGTTGTTCGTTCCGATTTTCCTTCTTTTTTTTTAACGGCTCCTCGCAAAGTTACAATATCGGAGAAAAGTCCGGGCCCAAAGTTACAATTGGAGGAGGGGCCATTGTGTGTGAGTGGGAGCCATGGAGGAAAGTTGGTCCAACTCTTTGACTGATTAGATGTCCGTCGGGGGACAGTTTAAACTGTAAAGTTACCACGATACCAAACGACAATTGTAAACTTTTAAAAACAATGAAAAATTCATTCAAGTGCACTTTGATTTGTTGCTGTTTAGGGAGAATACCTTTGTCCCTGACACCCATAAAGCTGGCTGCAAAAATGTGGTTACTGGTGCATTTCTCATTTCGCCTGAATGGAGTTACCTGGGGAAATAATATTGCACGTAGTCGAAACTATTGGAATTTTCTATAAACTTTACAGGGGGCTGATTTTGTAGAAAATATTTTAATGCGGCAGAATACGTGTCGTATACGTAATATTTTTTTCTTGTAAGTTTTTTCGCTATCTTTTAAAGACTTTAATAACGTGTTGAAAATTAAATTATAGGGAAAATATGAGTTTATTTACAGATGGCTGATATTTGCAGAAAAGATTTTAAGACAGCAGAATACGTGTCGTATACGTAATATTTTTTTCTTAGAAGTTTTTACTGGCTTCTAAGGTTGAAGACTTTATAAAACTGTTGAAAATTAAATAATAGAGCATAAAATTGAGTTTATTTATTTAACAAAGAATTGGGAGATTTATTTGTATTATGTATTCATATTTATTTCTTCAACAATATAGTCTTAGGCATACAAAGTGTAAGCAAATATTTCCTTATATTAAAGGCATATTTAAAAAAACATCCAACTTCTAAATAATACTTTTTAAAAGCTTATTTAAATTATGCCCGGCTTAAAAATTAATCTTAAATTTTTATGAATCCCCCAAAACAACACAGTTGCCACCTTAACATAAAACTCAATTTGATAGCAAGAAACTACACACCAAAATAAAAAACAAAAATAGAATTACAAGAGTGCTGGCGATTTATGCCGACACATAAAAGTAACACTAAAATAGTTTGGCCAAAATAACAACAACAACAACAAAAATGGCAGTAAAAGCCAGTCAGTAGTAAAAAGTAGTTTATTTAAGTAGCTGAGCGCGAAAAATGTGTTTTTTAGGATGAGAGGTCGTAAAGCATCACGGTGTAGTTTTATCCTGCTCCCGCACATCTGCATTCTTCTTCTTCGCGAGGTCCATTTGCATATGTGTGTGTGTGTCAGTTTTTCTGCAAGGATGTGGGTGGGTGTGTTTCTGTAAGCTTTTCGCTTCTGTTTGCTTATTTAAGTCGTTTGCAATTTCTGCTTTCCTTTACTTTTCTTTGCACAGTCAACGCATAAAAAATAACACAGAAATGCAACTCCATGCACAGAGGGAAATAAATTAATAAAGTTTATAAAACATAATCGAAAACAATATAATTATAGAAAATTTAATAGAAAAAATTATATCCATGAGTTGAATTAGTTTTTGGGGCAATATTTCTATTTGAATTTTTGATACATTTAAGGTTTTAACCTATGTAGATGCAAATTTTAACTTAAATATAAAATTTATAAAAATAATAGATTTTTAAAATTATTTTTCCTTTAAAATAGAGATATTTTTCCGCAGTGCATTATGCATTAATGTGTGTTTATACGAATTCCCTTTATAACTAGCAAACTTCGCTGGCAACTTTTGCAATTACTAAACGCATACACACACATGCCTGCACACCGACACATGAGTAAATTGTTCTATTTAATTTGGTTAGAAGGAAATGGCGGAGGCGAGTCCTTAACAGCTGACAGCTCAGCTCAAGATGGCTGGCGCTCAGTTAAAGAGAGACAGAGAGAAAGCCTCTTTCCCTATGCTTTGTATTGTCAATCTGGGAGAAGGAGTGTGCGGGAAGCACGAGCAGGTTGGCCCCTGGCGGATTGTGCCCACTAAAATGCTATTTTTCACTCTATTCGAGCGGAAGTTGAGCGACAGCAGCACGCCCAAAAAAGCATCAGCATCATCAGCTCAGAACTCGGATCTCTCTCCCAGCAGAATGGAGAAAGCAGACACTGAGGAATCAAAAACAGCCAAAAGGATGTTTAGCATGCACTTAAAAAAGACAGAACTTGAAAATATATACCAAAAAATAAATAATAAATCAGAAATGATATCATCAATTACATGAAGGTCTAAATTTATCAATCTAATAACATTTCTACTTTCTAGATTTTTTTACAATTTTGTTCCCTTCTTAAAGTAAGCCCACAATTGTTTACAGTGTCCTTGAACACTTCTACAGTCTTAGCATCACCAAAATCAACAACAACAAATTGCACACACGAAATGTGTGGTGAGAAAAAACGCTGTCAGGGCGGAAGGGCAGTGCCAACGTCGTTGAGGCGACAACAATTGTGCATTTGAATGCCGTCCGGGGGGCCTCCGTGCAAGACAGCATATTTTGCTCTGGGCTTTTGCGAAGAACCTAAAAAAAAGTTGGAAAACAAAACTATGCCAAAAAAGAAAAAGAAAATAAAAAAATAAACGGAAAAACCGAGCACACATAAAAATGTCAACACATCCAAATCCGCTAAAGGGACCATTGTGGTTTTCAAACTTTTACTGGCTGCAGTTGCAAAAAATGTATTATAATAAAAATAACTTGAACTACTTATTTAGTGGACCGTTGAATCTCAGTTTCAAATCTTTAGTGTTTTTTTTTATTCAAGATAATTTAGATTAGAAATATACTAAGACCTGTTCTCTGTTTAAAGAATTTTCTAAAGTCTTACGTCAAAATATAATATATATCAAAATATAAATGGTATATTTCTGTTTCTTAATATTTATTTGAAAATTTTTAAGCTAAGAGGGAACCCAAAAAAATAAATACTAAAAGATCCCAACATACAAATTAAAACATAAAAATATCACTCATACTCACTTTAATTACTTTTATTTTCCCTCCTAAGCCAAACAGTATGTTTGCAACATTGTTGAACGCATTTTGGGACATTTTGTGGTCTAATTAATAAGCCAGGTGCCTGACCAGGTCGCAGGACGAGGCCCCTAGGACTCGCACGTAAAGCACATAAAGAAATTGCGAAAGTTATTAAAAACAAACACTCGTGGGTGAGGCAGAACAAAGGGAAAAAACTACGCACACGCGCACTCTTTTTATGACCAACCATTTGGAGGAGCATAAAACGAGGACCGAAGGATGCAGGACTTGGGATGTTTGCTCGTTTTTTGGCCAGCGGCCAGAGCACATATCGATGGGATGTAATCTCTTAGCGGTACAGTAGGAGTTGGCAGATTGAGAAGGGTTTACAGAAGCTAAAAGAATATCAGTGGATGATTTAGAGCGGGGCTATAAATAATATTTATTTAACCTTGCGATAACTTTACTATAATTTTTATTAATATTATTTATAGCTCAAGGTCTCACTGTGACAGTTTGCTAAATCCTTTCCTTATGCAAACTAGTTTATTTCAATTGCTATTTCAAATTGAAAGTAAATATACTTACGTAATGCTGTTTTGCTTATTACATAAGAACATTAGATACTTGAGGGGGTCACAACTCGACTCTGGTTGCATCGCCTGGCAGCTGTCTATTCCCAAACCGGAAGTAGCTAAAAAAAAACAGTCCCGAGGTGAAAGAAGAAGCTGCAATTTCGCAGCGCTTATTTCAGATGCGTTCGCATCCGCCGCTCTTGAATTTCCCACAGCTACCACCCCCAAAAATAGAAAAGAAAAACCACACCCACGCTCACCCACAAGCTCCTCGAATGATGCCCGAAGCCTGGCAAGTCATGTTTGCATGAGAAGTTTTCCTCAAACCATTTGGGATAATATTTTAAGTTGGCTGAAGCTGCCAGTGATTTGTAACCTTTGATGACTTGGCGGGTTAAGCGGAAGGAAGGGGGTTAAGGAAGGGGCTTAGGGAGCCGCGCTTTGTAGTCGGAAATTAGCGTTAATCTTTGTAATTCCAATGGAATTAAGGATTGCTCTCGAGTGGTTACAAAATAAAGGAGAAGGCGAAAGGAATAATTGCAAAAATTGGTTGAGCTGCCAATTTCAGTTACTTAAAGTTGACTCTATCCTGGCTGGACTTCATGAAAGAATTAAGTTAGGAGTCTGGGAAACTACAGCCAGAAATCTAAGGAATCCTGCTGAGCAAAATTGAAAACGAATCGTAAACTAAAACTGAAAATTAAATTATGGGTTTCCACCAAACACAACGACAGTCACAGCAACATAATTCACAGATCCTTTTTTTCAATCGCCTTCTGTTGCTGTTGCTTCAATGGGGAAACTGAAAAAGGCAGATGCCACTCTGCCGTCCTTGATTTTACACCACACAGCAGGCCTTTTATCTCCTGACTCGATATACCAGCTCCTTCTGGTCACTTCTGAGCCAACAATGCGTTATACTCAGGGACGTTTAACTCTTTGGTTAGCCGATTACACACCAGGGTATTTTTTGTCAACAAGGATATGATGAGTTAGGCTTACTCTAATAAATTAAATCATTCTAAATTTAATGGATATTCTGGCCAGCTTTAAAAGTCCTTTTTAAATGTAATAACAAGTTCATTAACTTCTATAAAAGTTTTCAGAACCCAGATACTTTCCACATACTGTGAATCCTTAGAAGGTACCAAGTATTCCTGCCAAAATTCCACCGCCATTGCCATCCCAAAAACCCAACTTATTGGTATTCATTATTTGGGATCCTGTTCCTGTTCAGGGCGTGTCCGTGTCAGGGCTAAAGGGAGCCCAGGCAGGCGGCGGGTGTGCTGTGCCGTCAGCTGGTTAAACACACAAATGGTAAATGGAGTCACAAAACAGAAGGAAAACATTGTGCAACCCGAAGGAGAATCAAAAACAGAGAGCCCCCCAAAAGCAAGTTGCATATTTTCGCCACAGTTAATCTAGAAATGGAATAATGGAAAGCGGGTGGAGCTCCGTTGGACTCTGGTCAATGTCGCACACAAAGTTGCAAGTTGAACTTTGGGTTCAGCCAGTTGGGTTGACTTCTTTGGCCAAGAAAACACACGAAAGTTGATCAGGAACTTTACCTCATCTAAAGGCAAGGGAACAAAGAATTTGTTCAAACGCTTTTTAAGACACTCGGAGATATTTATTTATTTAAAATGTAAAATATGATAAAAAATAATTATTTGAATTTAAAACTTATTTTTTTAACACAAAAAGGTAACTGTATAATGCTGCATTTTTATATATTACCTAATGAAAGTCGATAATTATCATGTTATGTTTTTTATGTCAAATACTCTTTATTATAAATAAATATATGGAATTAATATTTTCCCGGTGTCACCAGTTAGTTTTTTGCCACACTATTGATAGTCATAGAAAATACCTAATTTTCACTCTGCACACGTGAAAGTTGCTCCAGCTCCCTCGAACTCCTCGAACTTTTTGCGACAACTTTGTGCCAGTTATGTGTATTGGCCACGGTTTAAGAGTCACTCCGCAGACTTACTATATTTGTACCCCGACTTCATCGTCTCCCTTGTTCCCTGTGTGCAGCTCAGCTCTGTGTGGGGCTTCTGCCACTTCTCGACTTCCTTGGCGAAATCTTAAACTTTCGCAAATTGCACACTCTTTGTGCAAAGTCGAGGCAGGCAGAAGGTGTATATGTAATTAGTTGTGGGGAGTTGTGCAGAGAGAGGCCACAAGGTAATTGGCAGTGCAGATAGGGCGAAAATCACCTGTGATGATCGAAAAAGTGTAAGTTGCTTACCAAAAAGAGTGAATTAGAAACTTATTTACAACAGTTTCTTAACAAATTCTAAAAACTTGGAAACTTTAGAAGAGATTTTATGTCCTAGATGAACTAAACTGTCTTTAAATGTACTTTTAATTAAAAAAAAAAACTAGAAACTAGAACTGAAAACTAGAATTCTATGCTTAAAATCAACATTTATTATTATTTGGAAGTTTTTTTGCGGAGAAAACTTAATTTGACTGTTTAAAATTTAACCAAAATTATTAATATATTTTATGCATTCCCTGTTTCATGATTTTCTAGAGTTTTATGACCAGTGAGTTAATTATATATTATTAAAATTAATAAGAATAGCACGAGTGAAAAATAAATACATTTACAATACGTATTTAAAGTTATTGTTTAAAATAATATTCCTATAAAACTTCAATGCTTACTAAATCAATAAAAATGGCCCATAAAAGTAGTAAACTACCAAAAGCGGTTATTTTACAAATTAAAAATATTATTTCATATTTTTTTAATGAATGATTTTAAATCTGTATTTCTAAAAATGCATTTACTTCATAATTACATTATTATTTTATTTATTAAACAACATTATATTATTAATACAGCCACAGATCAATTTTATGAACAAAGAGATTAATATATAGACACCAATCAAATAATAAATAAATAATAAATATTTTTTTTTTTTTTTTTTATTTTAACAAATTAAGTCTAGTATTAAATACTAAAGTTAATAGCAATAAGGCGCTGGATACAATGTCCTTCGGTTCTAGTTTTCTTAGAATCGCCCAAACACACCTGCTGGTGCAGAAATCTGTGTTCAAAATGCTTATGGACCGTCTGCTAGCCACATTTTACCTTTGGCCAAGTCAAAAGGTCCATCCACCTGGCCATTCAACCATTCATCAGCGACCGGTTCCTCAGCCAACCCCCCAGAGAGAGAGTCCATCTATCGCCCTTCAATCATGTTTGAGCCTTGTTCGAACGCCTGCTAACAGCTCGCCCACAAATTTCATTCAATTTGCAAAAACACAAAACCGAAACTGAAAACCCAGAACCCGAAATGGGCTCCTTGTCCGTTGATGGGGCTGGGGTCAAATTGATGAACATGACCGAAGTTGGCCTGCTGCTCTTTGCTCCGAACAAAGGAAGAAAACCAAACATTTTCATGTTTTCCAGAGAGTCTTCAATCAAAATGCGTCGGCAAAGTTTTAATGCAAGCGCTGCTTCCTCGCTATTTTCTCTTAAAAAATACAAAAAGAACATCAACGTCAGGAAAAAACTATGCCGGAGAAAGTTTTTAAGTGACGAAATGAGGAGACAGGATGGCGAAGGGGGGCGTGACAAGCTGGCTCCTGCCGCACGGTTTGATAAATGATGTGTCGAAAATAAATGATTATGCTTCCAGGAGGAGAGAGAGCGGGGAGTCCCCACAAAAGTTTTTTGTTTTATATTTTGCCACTTTTCTCCCTTTTTTGGTATTTTGCTATAATTCTGTCTTATTTTAAGCCGCAGAACATCCGCAAAAGTTGATGTAAGTTCATCTATTTGCATGCCTCATTTGCCATATTGATTTTTTTTTTC
Source organism: Drosophila mayri (assembly GCA_008042485.1). NCBI lineage: Eukaryota > Metazoa > Arthropoda > Insecta > Diptera > Drosophilidae > Drosophila > Drosophila mayri. Next base: position 66,600 of record VNJN01009779.1, on the reverse strand, counting down.
CTTTTACTTTTGTTTTGTTTCTCGGTTTGGTTGAAACTCCAAAGGAGTTGGGGGCTAATGTATATTTGTTTCCATCAAATTCGGCTTAGGATTTACATTTCCTTTATTGTGATTTTGGTGTGAAAAATTTGACTTAAATGGAGTGAAATTCGTTTAACAGGAAGCTTGGCTAATAAATTTTGGCAGTGAAATCATTTTAGGGGACTCCTGGCTTGGATTAGGGAAGTATATCAAGAGTCTTTCTCCCTTTAACCTTATATTTACTTCTCTTTAAAAAAAACAATCGAAATTGTATTTGTGTAAAGAGTTTTTACTGGACCGAGGGTCAACGCTATTAATAAGAAATTTGTAACACAGGTTAGATGTTCATCGCTTAATTTTTACGCCTACTCAGCCGGCTGTTCCTTGGAGACTTCTCCTTCGGCTGCCTGAATATTGGGCTTATCACCAGATCCCTCAGCGGCGGCCACAAGGGAAGCCGACGAGGCCGAGGGACGCAGAACCACACTACTGTCGCTGCTCTCGCTGCTAGAATCGCCGACATTCAAATCGCTGCTGGGCAGAGCCTCAGCGGGAGGGGGTGGGGGATTAGTTACCGGAACGGGCGGCACCAAGTTCGGTTTCCCAACGCAGATACGTTTTGACGGCGGCGGAGCTACATGACCCAATCGAGCGCTGGACAGCGTCGTCCCGGGGGGGACAGCATCAAAGGACATCAGTTCGCCAAAATAAACGTGCTGAATCACCGGGAACTTGGACAGAATCTGTGAATAGAAACTTGAAAGCTTACAAGGACACATTAGCTTTAATTAAGACCACACCTCCTTTTGGTACATCTTCACCAGACCCGCGTTAATCTTCACCCACGATGGTACGTCCGTGATGCTCCACAGTTGGTTAGAGTGCTCGCCAAAGTGGCCAGTTTTGACCTTGCAGATGTAATCGATGCAGCTGATGAACATGAATTGATCCTTAAAGTCGCTGATGATCTGCTCGTCCACGAATTTCGACGGATCGAAGGGGCTTTTGACTGTCACCAAGAGCAAGAGCTTAGAGGGGGAATCTAAGCACAGAATGCCTTACTTACCCGCCAGCTGAGCACTGCCCCAGATGAAGGGCACAAACTGAAAGTCATCCAGCGCCCAGACGCCCTGGCTACCCGCTGGTTCCATGTTGTAGGTGCGCTGCAGGTGCCTGGCAAACACCAGATAGCGATTGAAGAGCCTCAGGGCAGCGCTCACAATGTCCTGCTCCTGGAGGATCTCTGCCTTAAACAGCGAGCACAGGAAGAAGAGAAAGGAGAGCTCATGGCCGGTGCCATAGTCAATTCTGGTGGCATTGCCAAACGACTCCATCAGATACATCTCCAGCTCGGTCTGATGCTTCTGCTTGTCAGCGGGCAGCAGCTGATGCAGCCACTGGGGCAGCTGTTCACGCATCTCGCGAGCCCAGTCCCGGTAGGCCTTGTTCCCGAACCGCTGCGGCTGCTCCAGAGGCGGATGCTGCTCCACCAGCTTCTCCAGCGATTCGAAGAGGCCCAGCAGCTTGCGCAGCATCTCCGACTCGTACATCTCGTCCGTGGTCTTGATGCCCTGGATCGCCGAGCTGGTGCCATTAATGTATCCAATTAGATCGTGATAGGCGCGCGATCTCTGCCACTGAGTCAGATCGAAAATGTTTTGCACCCTTTTCGCAGTCGCCGGCTGTTTGCCTACAATTATAATTGACGCATAAACAAATTGGTTTTTGGCTTGATTTCGATTCATTTTTGTTGATTTAATATCAGCTTACCTGGCCCTGCGGCATTGGCATCCGCCATGCTTGCACACTCTTTGTTTATCGCGGTTATTTAATGTATTTTCTACCGGAATGGCTTTTTGTTTGTTTGTTTTTTTTGTAGTGATGCTGAAAACATCGATGCATCGAGCATCGATGTTTTGTTTTGGCGATGTTTCCCGATACATTTATTAAAAAAGCCAAATTTTCGAGGAATCGGCCATAAAAAAGCAAGAATTGGCGGGAAAAAAGCGAAACTGACAGCGCTACCGCCTACGCCGGCAAAACAACAAAAAGCAAAAAAGAAAAGTTGAATCTGAATATTGTGGAAATCGGTGGAATTAATTATGATTGAGACACTATATAATATACCCTTCCACATTCTGGTACCTCCCAACATCAAAGTGCGGAAATTCAGCATCCCGATGCCTTCGCCCATGGCTGTTTTCAGTGTGATTTTGCTTTCGTATTTTCTGGTGACTGGAGGTTAGTGTTTTTATTTAATAGAGTTTCCAGAGATTAATCCAAGGGTTTTTTATCTCCAGGCATTATCTACGATGTCATTGTGGAGCCACCAAGTGTGGGTGCCACTGTGGACGAGCATGGACACTCCCGTCCCGTGGCCTTCATGCCATATCGCGTGAATGGTCAGTACATCATGGAAGGCCTGGCCAGCAGCTTCCTCTTCACCATTGGCGGCCTGGGCTTCATCATTATGGACCAAACCCATTCTCCAGGGAAAACGAATCTAAATCGTCTGCTGCTGACTGCCATGGGATTCATTTTTATCCTGGTCTCCTTCTTTACCACCTGGCTGTTTATGCGCATGAAGCTGCCCAGCTATCTGCAGCCATAGGAATCTCCTCTAGAAACGAAACACTTCTCTCTTAGTATTTTTTCTTTTTTGTGTGTTTTGTCTACAGTTGAAAATCTCTACCTTGAATTTCTGTTAAAAAACATTCCAGTTTTGAAAAGATTTCGGGATAAACAATGATCAAATATTTAGGTTTATTATCTATTTTGGAGATTTGATATATTAAAATCTCTTTCGATTGAATAAACTATTTATTAGATTGTATAATATCTTAAAAGAAGTCTTAAAGAACTGTCTTTCCATTTAATATCATAAAAATTTGTGTGTAAATTGGAGCATTATTAAGCTCGACCATTTTTTATTAGAATATGATTTAATTTTGTAACTATTTGTTAAACTATTTTGTGAAGCTCTACTGTACCCCCTCAAGTGTCGCCTATAGAAATTGTATGCTAAACAAACATTTGTGGCGTCCCATGGCTCTCAGTTCGCGTAGTGCTTTCGGATCGGTTGGCTCGCTCGTTCGTTCGCAGAGTGCAAATCTGTTATCCATCGCATATATAATTTTAGAATCTATTTTTGTTTATAAATATAAAGTACATAGTTATATGTGGGCGCACCCTAAGAATAAAAAAAGTGAAACTAAAGGAAACTAGTTACCCAAAACTGTAACCAGAGTCTGAAAGGAGCAGAGTAAATATCAATGTTCTGATCTCCAAGTGATGTAACCACGAGGATTCGCTCTCCTGCTCATTGGCCATTGGTTTCTGCGTCGTATTTTGTTTACTTTTTGAGCGAAAAACCAAAACAGAGACATGTCGAAGAAGTGCACCGTGCGATCGCTGAGCGACAGCGCCCTGGCAGAGCTGGCCAACTTGTTGGTGTCCACCATTAGCTATGTGCAGTATGCCCCGGATGTCCACATGGACATCAACATTGTTATGGTCGAGCTGAACGAGTATCTGACACAACTGGGAGCCACACCTAATATTTATCAGGATCTGCTAAGGGTGATCCTTAGCTCGGATTATTTGGAGGCAAACATGAGATTCACCTGTCTCCAGATGCTGCTTAACTGCGGGGTGACCTTTCTGGTCACAGAAGTGTTTCCCTTCAGCTACTACGAAAAGATTCTGCAGGTAACTATAATCATCTATGAATACATCCTTGGAAATCTACTAATTATCCCTTGTTCTTAGGTGATTGCAGCTCAGGGCGCTGGACTGCGAGTGCTGAATATCAAAGGAATCTGGGTGAAGGAGGAGCATATGCACTATATGTACGAAATAGTGCGACGTTGCAAGCAACTGGTTAAGCTATATGTTCCGTATATTGCCAATGATCGTCTTTTGGAGGAGATTGGAAAGTGCTGCACTCGACTGCAGATATTGGACATTTCCGGTGAAACAGACATCACGGAAATCGGCATCGATGCTCTGGCCAAAGGTGTCTGCGGCCCATGCTTAACAGTTGTGGACGTGGGCATGCCTGGGGAGGAGAATATTTGCTATTCCGACATAGCCCTGATCCTGGAACACTGTCCGCATGTGGAGACCCTGTCGACATACTCCTTTGTGGGCGCCGCCTTAAAGTTTGTTTACGATAATGTTGATGATCGCTTTAAGTGCCGATTGAAATATATTCACGATACAGGCACGGATGAGGCAACCCTCCAGGTGATTATGCAGACTTGTCCACGGCTGGAGACTCTGTATCTGGATTCCCCCAAGACCGGATGCCTCAGGGCTCTGCATACGCGTTGCCTGAGGAAGCTAAAAATCTACAAATTTGTGGTGGCCGAGTTACTTCCTCTGCTGGAGCGACCCATTGGCCAAAACCTGAGACATCTCACAATGATCAAGGGATCGGGAAATCTCGAACTGGGAAAGCTAGCGCGGCTGTGCCCTTCTCTGATCGATCTCGACTGCTATATGATCGATAGTTTGTCGTATGTGCAGGCTAATGCGAAGTTTCATCAGCTTGAGGGATTGGAGATCCTAAGTAGCGCCATTATGACGAGCTCCTTGAAGTCGTTTCTCTGCCATTCCACGGATCTAAAGCGGCTGGCTGTGGACACGGTTGATCTTACGGATGAGGATATAGTGAGGTATGGATATTGGTCTTGTAGGAAATCAAAAATTAACCCATGTCCCCTATTTCCAGCATATTTATGCAGCATGACTTTAGGTGGTTGGAGGACATTTGGTTCACTCTCGCTCCAGAATTGACTGTAACCTCTGTGGAGGTAAAAATGTAACTTTTAAGAAGTTATTTATAATAAAACATAATATATTTACAGTTATTGATGGACTGCTGCCCGGAACTGCAGTCTGTGGGCCAATTAACCGGATGGTCCTTGACGCCCGATGACTTGGCGCTGATTCGAGGACTGTTAAAGAGCGGAAATTCGAGCATTGTACTGACACCAAACGGTTTTCTAGCTTGAGTATTAATAAGACTTGCTATTTTAATTATTATATTATCAAACTAATTTCTTTAACATTAACTATTCTCATATTTTCGACTTTTCTTTATTAATATGGTTTTCTATTTTCTCTTTCCAGCGCCTTCAATAGCCCTAATGCAGCTGCCTTTCTCCCGGGAAGAGGAGCAAACGTTTTTGTAAACAAATCAAGTGTTGTGTATTTGCTTGTGATATTATTTAAATAAAATTGCTTAAATTTAAATAAAATTTTAAAAACCAAACGATTGCCGATAGGCCAAACCAGAGCTGCTGGGATTTTCTTCGCCACAAGTTGGCATCTCCGCACAGCTGTGGCCAGGGGTTGCCATGGTGCCGACGATTGCCGACATTTAATGTCCGTCAAAATAGCGTCGGGGAGTTGGCGTCGAAACGGAACGGTGGGAATATGGAACACTGAGACCTCTTTTTTATTTTATTTTTTTTGTAAATAAGGCACTGATTTAAACAAAATAAACTTTTAGCATGTTGGAAATTAAATGTACGAATAGTTTTTCTTGGGTTTGGGAAGAATTGAGCATCGAAAGTACCTTGAATGCCCATTTGAAAAATCAAGGCTCTTTTGGATATTGCTCCTTTTTGGATATTGCTCCCCCTAAAGAGGTCGTGCGCAAATGCACAGTAAGCCAGGTTTTGGAGCACTTATTCAAGTATTATCCCAGAAAGTGTCATTAAAATCCCAACCACAGTTTTTGAGAAAATTGGTATTATAAGCTGGCATGTCAAGCAGCAAAATAACCCGCCAAATTTAATTTTGTAGACACAAATCCAGACTTTAATCTGGCCATTTTCAGTACAAATTCGTTAATTTCAATAATATATATGATTTATAGGGTCGCAAATGACTCATTCGCCATCTACATGCCCCTAAAGAAGCCCAAGCTACCTTTACATCTAAGATAAAAAAAATATAAATTTACAAAAACCATAACTTAGCCAAAAATGCCTTAAATTTTTAGCTCAAATTAAAAGGTAGTTTGAATGAATTTTGAACTCGTAACATGAGTCCGTTGGCGGGTAGATTGACTGTTCACGACCGGTTCCAGCTCCGGAACTCGCGCCCTCCTTAACATAATTTGATTTGATTTTTAAAATGGGCATTCAAAGTACTTACGATGCTCAACTCTTCCCAAACCCAAGAAAAACTATTAGTACATTTAGTTCTCAACATGCTGGAAGTTTATTTTATTTACAAAATAAATAAAATATAAAAAAGGTCTCCGTGTTCCATTTTCCCACCGTTCCGTTTCGACGCTAACTCACCGACGCTATTTTGACGCACATATTTTATTCACTGAAAAGCAGCAAACGGAAATAAAATAAACAAAGTTCCACAGCAAAGAGATAATTCTCTGCACATTCGTGGCACATTCACATGGAATCAGCCGTGTGTTTAGAGCGGCGTCTGGCACCACCTGCACCTAGCAACCCTGGCAGCGACGTATGTATGTATACCTTTTGTGCGCATAAAAAAGTGAAGAATCGGTCGGAGCGGAGACGAAACGCCTGAATTTACACATGAATCTCATATTGAAGTAGCCCAAAAATAGCATTTAACCGTGCAGACACTCTACATTCATCGAATGCGCGACGTGGCAGTGAATTTCGTTAACTATGCGAGCGCACAAAAGTAAAAAGAAACATCCGCAGACGTCAGCAAGTACCATTTGCCAGCCAAAGTAAAGGAAGCAATAAGTAAATAAAAGAGCTCTGTGCGAGCAAGCGCTGGATATAAAGTAAAATTAATATAGGCAAACACCGCAAAGTGAGCAATTAATTGAGAGCGGCAATTGTGGGCGGCATCGAGTGCCGTTGTCATGCATTTTGTTACACAGCAGCGGGCACAGCAGCAGAACCAGCACCACCAGCAGAAGTCCACCTCCTCGTCGAGCTCCTCGCTGGCCTCCTCCTCCTCCTGCTCCGGATCGGGTTCGGGTACTGGATCGGGATCGGGTACAGGTCTGGGATCGCGCCTCGTCACCTTGCGCAAGTCCTCCAGCCAGGGTGCACTGCCCAAGTCCTTGGCCACCGCCCAGAGCCTGTTCCATCGTCCTTCGCACAGCAAACACAAACGCACAGCCAGCTTAAATGCGGCGCCCATGTGAGTTGACACGCCCCCCCCTCCCATACAATCCATTAAATTAATTAACAAAAATATATACCAAATTTTGCACAGAATAAAAATTATAAAAAAATTATCTAAAAGATAAAGACATTATATTTTATGTTAATGTTAAAGATAAGCTCGTTAAATTAAAAATTATCACTGATCTAGTATTTACCTTTATTCTGACAATCTATTAACTCGAAACTGTTATTTAGAGTCAGATCGTGTTGATTCCATTTCAAATAAATCCATAATTAACATGGCCATTGATATAGATCTCAAACATAATGGAAACATCCTTGATCTTAATTTTTTTCTGTGCAAATTTGAAACCTAAGAGTTATGCGTGTTAATTTGTGGTGTAGGTTTGCCCGCTGGTTTGCATGTTTAACCCATTGCTGCTGGTCATATTGCATGTTGTTTATACCTACATATAAATATATATATATATATACCCCTCTTTATTCCTTTCAGTTTTCAGCTTATCTACCTGTTAACCCCTTCCCCAGTAGCTCCTCCCACTCGTTGCCCCCGGAGTGATAGTACACGAGGTGTCTGCCCCAGTCTAATTGCCCCACACTCCCCGTACTCGCACCCACTTGCATTTTGATAGCCAGCTTTTGGAAGCTCTTCTTGTGTTGCGCAACAGTTGCCTCCTTGCCACTGCGATTCGCAGAAGGACGACAGAAGGAAAGGTACGGGGCGTTTCATCGGTGTAAGGCCATGTGGAATATCGATTTTGTGTCTAAACTATAGTACATTTCTTGGGAAAAGTCTAAGTCAGTCAAAATACGACCTACTTATTATCATTAGCTGCGTTGCTTATCAGTTTATTTACTGAATGAAAGGGTTCGCTAGTCAAATGAATAGATAACAAATTAATAAGAACAGTTCTCATTCAAATATTCGAATGGAAAATTTGGATTTCTTAATAGTTTATCGACCTTTGGGGTATTTAAATAAATAAACAATTACAGTCTATTTCTACATTTTCCAAATTTCATATTACGAGTTTAGATAGTTCTAATAAATATGCATAAACTTACGGAATATATTAAGTAACCTACCTATTCCATTCATAAATGTATTTTGTAGGTATTTTAGGTTCACAAGTTTAACAACTTGTTCAAGCTTAGCTAGTTGTAGTAAAAATTTAATAGCTGTAGTTAATTATTAAATCACTTTTTAATTAATAAAAGTGTTTTTGTAATAATTATATGTATGTTTGTAATACCCCAAAAATGACTAATTAAAGTTAAATAATTGGGCAATTTTCAAGGATTATTTACAAAAAGTTTTTATACTTTCGCTGCTTCATTGTGTTTATGTTTTTGTATTTCTTTTTTTGTGCACTGAAGCGTTTTCCACGTAACCCGATTGCCAGCAAATATAATTTGGATTAGCCTTGGTGCTGGGCGTTTTGCAGTTGGAATCCCCTCCTACAAAGGTGCCTCAAGCGATATGGATATCCACATTTGGAGGAGTTATGTTTACCAGACTGCGAAGAATTCCGCTAGCGTATGCAAAGTTCGACCCTATCTCTCCTCCGGCTGGGTTTTCCAACCCCAGCGCACCGAACCAAACCAAACCAAAAACTGGGGGGATTTACTGCCATTCTCTCGGCGTCTGCTCTTGAGTGCAAATCGGAACGTCGAGCTGGGATGACGTGCCCGGCACGAGCTCTCTAATTTCTAGACTCGCTGCTCCTCCTCGCCGTTCTCGGTACTCGTGCCTCAATTCGCATTCTACGCCATCGCGTGCCTTAGAAAACAAAACAAAACAACAAACAAACAAATGACAATCAGCAGAATGAACAAAACGGCAACTTGGCAAAAAAAAAAAAAAACAGAAACTGCGACACTGAACAGGGAAAATTAATTAAATTATTAACAGCAAACAGCAGAGCAGAGCCGTGCCGTCCATGTGGGATAGTTCATAAATTAATGACATTTTGCGAGCTGTGCTAAAAATACGAATTATATTTTGCCGTGTCTACGTTTCGTCATCAATTCTTTGCGCTGGCCAATTCTGGTCTTTGCCAGACTTTTGGCCACATTTTTGTGTTCGCCTTTCCACCGATGACATAGATTTTGGCCGAACAATAAAAAAAAACAGCAGCAAACCAATGCCGAAGGAGGAAGTAAAAAAGCCGCCGAGGAAAACGATAATCGTGGAACCAAAGAAGCCCAAGCGAAAGAAAATGTAATACATTTTCCACTCTTCACTCTATTGATTTTTCTCCAAGTTTAAGTGCTCGGAAAGGGGAACCTTCTAATGGCTAAACCATATAGAAAACTATAACAAAGTCTAGGTGTTGTGGATTATTTGTGCAGCTAAATGTCGTAGTTAGTTTTTATGGCCACTGACCATTCATGTCGGAAATGCATTCAGTCATTCTGGCAGCCGGCTTCCATTTTCCAAAAGGCCAAAGTTCAATAGGGGTCTGCCCAGGGCATATATCTATTATTCTAGCAACGAGTCGGTGCAATTTCATTCGTAATTGCTCTTTCTCTCTCTCTGTATATATCAACTAATTGCGTGACATTAAAAAAATGCTATTTTTCCCAGAGATAATAATTTTTTTTCCGACACTCACACTAATTTGCATCAAAAATTCTTAGTCATAGATGATAAACCAGAAATGCAGCCAGATTTATTTATTGCTCAGTGAAAGTATTCTCAAGAACTGTGTGACGTAGTCGCATCTTAAAGATTCCCAGAATAATATCTTTTATTATTTATTTGTTGTTTATTTTTAACTATAAATAATTTGTTTTCGCTAGAGCCTCATAAATAATTTATCCACTACCCCAAATAAATTCCTTGAAGGTTAGTTATCTTTGAAAACAAATAAATATGTCTATAAATAGCATTGATTTTTTTTATCTTAGTTTTCCCGCAGATTCTGGGAATTTGTTTTTCCCTTTTTAATACAATTGTTTTCCAAAACTTTTATCGCAAATTGCCCTTTGGCTTTCGAAAATATATATAATATTTAAAAACAAAATATGCTGAAATTATTATCACTTACTCACTTATATAATTTATATATTTTGCTAATCTCTTAATGTTTTAGAAGAAACAAGTAGGAGCACAGTCATTCACTTTTTAATTTTTAGAATTACTAAGACGAGGGTTAGCTATATACATATATATACTTGGCTATATACGTTCTTATCTCAGATGGCTTTGGCAACCCCTGAACCTCCCTTAAGCGCACAGCGAGACATTATTTTTGTATACACATTATAGCCCCCAGTGTTGATTATCTCTGATCTTTCACACATTCGCAATTATAAATACGTAAACTCATTTAATCGTCGGCTTAATGCTTTTTTACTCCACTCATTTTATAATTTACTCAATTGGCAATGTTTTTCATCCCAACAAAGTTTATTCCAAGTTACATGAACTTGAACCCCGTTGCAGATAAGAATGTTTGAGTGGATTTTTAAAGTCGATTCTGTGGAATATGTACATGTACTTAAACGTCTGCAAAACCTAGAGAAGACCTTGATGTAAAATTCTTTTGATAAGATTAAATATCTTTATGAGAGAGTCTTAAATTTCGCTGATAAATTACAACTTTTTGAGAGGTATTCCTGCACCTAAAAAGCTTAAAAAATCATTAAAGCTGAATGTGTGTCAGCAAGTAATTTGCATATGTAACCTTATATTTATGGCTTCTAGGTGCAGTCGCCCTTTAAACAAACATATTAAAAAACACTTGTAAATTCGCTAAAAATACCTAATAATTGTAACTACAACTTGTAATTGTTCTGAACGCCTCAGTTGGGATTGGAAAAGTGGGTTAAATCCCTCTAAACTTTATTGGTTTGAACAAATACACACCCAGGCACACGAAAGCTGATTTGCCTCAGCCACTAAACGCTTTATCAAGAGCTAAGCCCTGGAAGTATCTTATCGCCTCTTATCAGTGCCAAACAGTATGTGTATATATATATATATATATATATTAAAAATAATAACAATTGTGTGTCACACATACACACGCCCACACGGAATGGGAGAGTATAGTGCACAATAGAATTGATTACAATCGTTTAATGGCAATTGGTACACCATTCCGTCGCAGCCCACGGAGGCAAGAGGACGTCTAATTGAAAATAATATTGTATACTCTGTTGACACTCTTCGAGGCGCGTACAAAATGTTGCGGCGAACATTGCGAAAAAGTCGGAAACACAAAGTCCTCTGGTATGCCTTAGGGGAACTAACTGTCTAGTCGTGTGTTGAGTGCTATCAATGCGGAGAACAATTAACGGAAATTACTCTGAAGCGAAATTACTTGAGCCAGCGATCAGTTAAGGCTGGTTTTTGACTTCTTAATTGGCAATTTCACATTTATCGATGGGAATTGGTTTTAGTCATATGGTAGAACGTATCCTTATCTCACCATCGATGACTAATAGGACTCATTGTGGTTTTGCGGAAGCATGAAAGTCTCTTTGTGAAGATCGTTAATGCTTAATCTGCAAAGTCAATGAACTCAAAAACATAATTTACATAATCGAGATTAAATCACAACAAGAATTCTTTCTCTTTGGCTCAAGTATTAGTTGCTTTAATTATTTTAAATTTGTTCTAATAATAAAACTCTTTAAAAAAGAAATTTCCTTTGTCAAAAAGTATCTCCCCCTTAATATGTGTCAGATATCCCTTGAGTGACTACTAAAATGACTTCAAAAATGACTTTTTATTATTTCCTCAATTCCGCTGGCTGTGCCTTTGTTCAAACCAAACAAAAAATTAACGTTTATCAGCCTAAAATAATTAATTATAAAGTCGCTTATAAAATTTGTACGGCTCAAGTGGAACCACCTGTTGACAGCCTTATCTGATTTACTTGGAACTAATTTCTTTAATGAATTGCAATCTTGCAACTAGGGGTGTCTTGATCTTAAAAGTTATAGCGGGAAATTGTAAAAACATAATAAAAATATTAAAAGGCAGAAAGCATCGAATTATTTGTAGGCAATGGCTTAAGGATTATTATTATAATAAGAAGTTACTTCGTTATAATCAGATTATATATTTTTTAATTATTGAAATCAATGATGTATTAGGATGAAAATAATTAGATAGATCAAAAAGTTCACAAATATTAATATATTTTAAAATTTTTTGAAATTATATTCGATATTTTCTGTCATTTCCTGATTAATGTGGAAAATTGAAAGTATAGTGTTTTGTAGTGCTTAGTTGGTGTAATGTTTATTGTAATTTCAAAAGGTTATTACCTAAACTCCCTTTGTTACTCCCCCGTTTTATTCCATGAAAAATTTAGAATATTTCTTAATGTAAAGATTGTTCTTTTCGTCCTAATTTTGGGCATGTCTTTTCATTTTGGCATTTGTTCTTTTGATTTGTTTATATATGCATTTTATTGTAGGATTAAAGATATTGATATAACCAACCCAACAACATCAAGTGTAACCATTACCACTGCAACTGCCGATAAACCGAGCAGTAGCAAGACCCCTGCCAATGCCAACATGATACCCGAGACCACCCAGCCCGATCAGCTCCAGTCACAGTCAGCGTCACCGTCACAGACACAGTCACAGTTACAGAGTCAACCGGTGAAGGATTGCCCAGAGCCGAGTCCCCCCCAGCAGCAGCAATCCAAGCCGGAGGAGGAGCTAAATGATGCCAGATTTGCTGAGAGGACAACGACTGCTGGTAGCAATGGTGGCGACAGGTAGGTGTGGGATCAATGCTCCGGAAACTCTCCAGCCAGGCCTTGGTCCAATTCCGTAAGAGAATACATCCAATACCTTCCAAATTTGCATGCCTAGTTCAAGAGTTTTTCCCATTTAATCTCGGTGTAGATGTAGTCTGCGGATGACGTTGATCCAATAATTAATTCAATTTCCCATTGCAATTATAGGCGCGATTCCATCACCGAGGAGATTACAATTACGAGCACCACAAATGGCACATTGAGCACCAAACTTCTAACCATACAGGAAGCTACCGGTAGCCTAGAGAACAGCAGCGTCTCCATATCTTTGTCCTCCAAACAGAACGCTTCCACAGCCCCAGCCACAGCCGGTGGATCTCCCATCTCTGCGCAGCGAAAAGAGTCCACGGGCAGCAACCATAGCTTAACCCAGGCCACCTCTTCCACTAGTCCAACCACTGGCCCCACTTCCAATACAGCTGCCCAGGGAGTCACGCCCAGCATTAATATCGTGGGCAGTGAGTCGAGCCGAGATCAGCAGGCGCAAAGCGTCGATTCCAACGGATTTACCTCCCCGGGTGGCACCTGCACGGACAGCCCAAGCAGCCGAAAGAGTTCCACCAGCTCCAAGGGCAAGGGAGCAAAATTGTCCACATCCAGCAACGGACGCGATGAGGTGAGTTAAGATAAAGCCTTATAGCTAAAGGTATTAAAAAGGGGACTTTAAGTTTTTTGACAAATGAATTCATTTATTGATTGAAACGTACAAAATGTATATTAATCTCAAAGATTAGAATACAGATAACAGTCTATAGATGACTCATTGCCAAGGGCAGTCTTAGGGTGCTCATAAAATTGCATTTTTTACAAAGCATTACAAATTTTCTGGCATATGCAGCTGTGTAATGACTCATTATCTATGACAACTTTTGTGGTATGACATTGTATGCCAACTTCAGGGGTTGAAACACCATGACATTTTTAAAGTAAAATAGTTCTTTATTACTTAAACATCGTAATGGCTAAAAATACGTATAACGCTCAAAGTCTGCGCTGCCACAAAATAACTTCAAGCGGTTTATGGCGCGGTTAATTAAATGTGAGCATGATAATTCAAAATGTTAAATAATTAGGTACAACAAATAAGTCTAGGCATATTTCATCATAATGTTAGCGAAAACGTAATAACTATAGTAAAACATTATTTCTGATGACACTTACTGAGTTATGTATATAGAAAATGGATTATATTTTTGGAGTATAAAATATTTCTTGGTTTTTCTTCAAGGTTTTATAATATTGATTATGGCCTTCTACGCCTTAAAACTTATTTTGTTTACTAAGTTATTTAAATTTCTAGGGGTTTCCACAAAAAAAGTCCCCAAAAACTGCCTACAAGTTCAACTGCCTTTCCTAGATCTAATATTTAACGTTAAGGGCTTGTCGACAAACCCACAACTATTTTAGTTTTTATTGGAACACTGAAAGAAAAGATTGACAAGCTTTCGTAACCTGCTTACTTTGTTGGTTCGAATCATTAGCACCAAAAACACACGCACACCCCGAAAAAGGTGTGAAATTGCCGCTGCTAAGTGCTCAAATCAAATTAAACTACACTCGAGGGAGGGCGATCAATCGATCAGCCGATTGACAGAGAGATAGTTCGATGGCTAAAAACCTGGATGAACAGATAGTTAGATAGCTGGACAGTCAGGCACGGGGTACCGAGAGATTAATAACCACACATTGACCATCCAACGGCTCAATCTAATCGCTCGGCGATAAGAACGAGCATATGTATTGTTTACATTCTCTCACACCTGGCGGCAGCTGATTAGGATCACCCCTCAATGCAAAAGCTCGCGACATAAATTGTTCGTTTGGGCCCCAAGCTTTTTTTTTCCCACCCCATTGATAAGGCTCCCCTGTTGTGTATGTGTTGAGCTCCCATTGACGTTAGCCCCGCTCGGCTGGCAATAGCAAATTAGAATTCAACAAGCGACGAAGCGTCTCAGCGAATGCCAAAAAAAAAAAAAATAACAAAAAATAATAACGATCGTTGCTGCAGCGCGAACTTTGTGTAAATAATTGGGGGTCGTAAACGAACAACAAGCGTGTGGTCTGTGATAAGAAGTAAAACCAAACACCTGGCCAAAAGAGTAGTTTCCTAGGAACAGTTGGTGAATCACACCACAAAAAAAAGTAAAAAAGAGTTAACAAGCTGAGCGAACAGGTGGCCAAAAAGCGAAAAGATATCGGAACTGGTGGTGCCATTAAATTAGACCTAAAATGTTTGTTCACGCCGCCACAGTTCACCAAATAAATGGAAATCCTCATGGTGTTTGATCAGCTCTCCCTCTCGCTTGTCTCCCAGCAGGACACCACCCAGCACCGTCTGAGCGATCTGACACCGCATGAACTGAGCCTGCTGCGCGTCGACAGGGAGCAGCAGGTGACCAGCAGCAGCTCCACATCCAACGAGAAGCCAGCCAAGCCCTCTCGGCTATCGGAGCGGGCTAAGAAGAAGTCCTGGTATAACGTCATTTATCCCAACTATAAATCGCGGGCCGAGGATTTTAAGAAGCTCTTCAAGGACGTGCCCAATGATGAGCGTCTGATTGTGGGTGAGTTTTTCGCTGGAATAGTTTCTTATAAATAGTGATTACGTTATTAGTCACGTTCACTTCGAAAAAGATCCCTGCATAGATAGAATTATATTTGCACATCGTAAAATATTGTATAAACTTAATAAGTTGGTTTTTTAACATTTAAATTGATCACGTAACAAATCAGTAAGAATTCGTACTTTTAATGATCGTATTTTTAATGATTTATTTATTTATGAATCATCCAAAATGGGTCTCAGCAATTAAACATAAAAGCTATATGAAAGTGCTTCAGTTTTCAATTAAAATTCAGCTTGCGTGCAATTAAAAAATAATTGAAATACAAATTGTTAATAAATTTTACCAACTTTCACAGATTACTCGTGTGCCCTGCAGCGTGACATCCTGGTTCAGGGCCGTCTGTACGTTTCACAAAACTACGTCTGCTTCCATGCCAATATCTTCAGCTGGGAGACCTACGTGAGCATCAAGTGGAAGGATGTGACGGCCATTACCAAGGAGAAGACAGCCTTGGTCATACCCAATGCCATTTCAATAGCCAGCGGCAAGGACAAATACTTCTTTGCCACTTTCACGTCGCGCGACAAGAGTTTCTTGATGCTATTTCGCGTCTGGCAGAACACGCTGATGAACAAACAGTTCTCGCCGCAGGAGATTTGGAAATATGTGCACAACTGTTACGGCGAGGAACTGGGCCTGACCACCGACGACGAGGACTACATTGATCCCACGCTGGATAACGACAACGAGACAGATTTCGACTTCCAGACGGCCATCGATGACGATAGCCAGTCGCAGCGTCAATCGCAGCAATCCAATCAGTCCAATCAGTCGAATCCCCAGCTACCACAAAGCGGAAATAGCAGCGCCAGCAGCGGCGGCGGCGCTGTCAGAGAAAGTGCTCCGCGAAAGTCCAAGACGAAATACTTCTTCAACTCGTCAAAATCCTCGGCAAACGCCTCGGCCAGTGGTTCGGATAACAAGACCAGGGAAAGCTCTCGCAAGCTAAACAAGAAGATGAAGCAGAACGCCAAGGAGCTGACTCTCAGTTCTGTTAAGCCGGCTGAGCAGACAGTGAGCGTCACCATGGCCCCCGTGGCCAGTGCCAGTAGTAGCAGCACTGCCGGCTCCACCACAGCATCCTCCACCACCATCGCCAACCACATGGCGGGCTCTGGCTCTGGTTCGGTGTCGGGATCAGGCACGGCCGCTGCTAGCAGCAGCGGTAGCGATAAGAAGAGTTCGGAGAAAAAGGTCAGCACGAGCTCAAACTCATCCGCAATAGCAGCTGCTACAGCAGCTATATCCGCTCCCACATCCGTTTCCGGCGTCACAGCGATGGAGCCCAAGCTGGAATCAAAGCGTAAGCCAAGTAAAAAAGGTGGCAAAAATGTTGACGAGACTGTTCCCACGGATGTCACAGATTCATCGGACTCTGAGGGAAATAGTGTGCCGTAAGTTTGTTATATCATATTAATATTATCCTCTTAACATACAATATTTTTAATATTAATTATATAACTATTATTTAACAGATTTGTGCCCACCACAGAGTGCACTTCGACGCACGAAGGTCGCCAGATCGTCCACACCATTCTGCCCATTAGCGTGGACACATTGTTCACTTTGCTCTTCAGCAAGTCCAAATTTATCACCGACTTCCATGCCATGCGCAAGTCAACGGACCTCATCATGGGCGAATGGTCCAAGAACGACGAGGGTCTCAATGTGCGCACAGTGAACGTCACAGTTCAATTGGCCGCCTCTGTGGGACCCAAGACCTCAAAGGTGACTGCAGCAAGCTGAAAATAGAATAGAATAAATAAACTGATTGCAAACTGCATATATTGATTCCCCCCTTGTAGGTGACCGAGTACCAAACAATGCGGGAGTGTAGCAAACCGGGCGAACTGTATTCCATAGACGTAAATAGTGTTAATGCAGGCATTCCATATGCGGACAGTTTCAGTGTGCTCATACACTTCTGCCTGGCCAGGTTAGTTAGTTAGTTATCAGGGCATTCTTTCAGTCAGTTTATCAAAGAAAAATCTTTAATTTCCCTTTATCTGTTCACAGAACTGTTGATGATCACACGATGCTATCGATTCACACTCAAATAAAGTACAAGAAATCAATTTGGGGGGTTGTCAAAGGCTTTATTGAGAAGAATACGTGGGCAGGTCTGGAGGATTTCTTTGGAGCCCAATTGCATGCGCTTCAGAGCGAGACTTGCATTCCGCCTGCCAAGGGCAAGGGACGCAGGCCGCGGAGAGGTAAGCTTAATGATTTAATAAGTAACTGCAGTGCAACAACCACAACAACAAGAACAACAACAATACAGCAACAATAGCAAAGCAATTTATCTTTAAACTTTAACTGTTATGAAATTAATTCAATTTAATCAGAATGCGAATTCGATAACACTGCCAAAAGCCAATTGCCAATTGCTTCTTCTAACCTAACACAAAAAACGCACGCATGACCACCACCACAACTAAACATCAACATCATGTTAACAACAACAACAACCAAAAGCCACAACAAGCTACAACAACCAACATACATCACAGGCATAAACCAACAATCGGCAACATCATCCGCGAAGACAACAACAGCCACCAGTACGGACAATGATAGCATCAAAGAGGCCCCACATAAAGCCCATGAGACGACGCAGCATCCCGCGCAACATCAGCACCTGCACATGCACCATCATCATCATCATCACGGTGCCAGCCAGCCGCCTCATCAGCAGCATAGTCAACATGAACACAGGCACTCCCACCATCATCATCATCATCAGCTTAATCATCATCAGCATCCCCATTGGCATCATCGTAAGGCTATCTTTCAGTCAAGCAGCAGAGGTACAGCTTTAATTATTTGGGATAGAGAAAGAGTATTGCTTATTTTGCCTTGTTTATAGTTCGTAGCTAATCATTTTTTGATCTCCTTTTATAGGAAGAATATTTTAAAACAAATCTCAACTTATTTTGAGGTTTATTTATCTGTAGTCTTCTAGAAACGAAGTTATAAACGCTGTCAGCTTATCAGTTAACGACTTAGGTAGCAGATTAATTCAGTTTCTTATCTAACACGCGAATGCAGACAACCACCATTTGACAGGTGTGAAAAAAAAACACAAAGGCCAAATTAATGAGGTCTCAAGAATAAGAATAATTTCTTGGGGTTTCTAACAGAAATATTTGTAAAATTTTTGTACAAGTTTTAAAAGATAAAAATATTAAAAATGATGTAAGAACAGACTCGTTTCAATTTATGACACAGTAAACGCTAGCAAAGATAAAGATTAATTACTCATAAATTGTATAACAAAACGTTGGCGATCATAAACCATGGAACTTGACCTTATTTTTGGAATGCCTACTTTTCTATTTTCTATTTAATCGAATCGAACTATTTTTCCCAAATGTAATGCTTACTTTTCCTTGCCTTTATCAAAGCCTCGATAAGATTTTTGCTTCATTTTCTTCGAATTTTTTTCAACAACTTTAGTGTCAACTTGCTAGTCGGACCACATAAACATCGACCAAGAAATTGCTTTTTATTACAGCCTGATTTATTAAGTAGTTAATCAATCTTTTGTTGTACTCTTAATGTTGTGATTCTGTTGCCCAGCACCGCCGACACGCACTGCTTATGATCAGTTTTGATTTTTTCGTTTGAATAATTTTGGTTCTAACCGTTGCCATTTGCCATTCCTCTCGACGCCACGCTCGTCCCCGTCTCTCCGCAGGTACCGCCACACAAATCCGACCCCTGGAGGAGGCAAGCGGCACAACCCAAGCCGGCAGCATGGCTGGCCTTGCCGGTGGCGACCCCCTGGAGACCCAATTGCTGTCTGCGGGAGGCGTCCCTGGGGCGGCAGTCGGCGCCGCCTCCAGTCACCCGCTGCTGCTCGAAGGCGGCAAGCTGCAACAGCAACAGCTGCACCATCACCAGCAACAGCATCATCTGCAGCAACACCAGCAGCAGCAGTTGCACATGGGTGGCGGCGGCGACAGCCAGCAGCTGGCGATGGGTCACGGCCCACAGGGACACAGCAGACTCAAACACAAGGGCTTGTCGTTGTTGGTTATACTGTTGCTGTGCTTGATGCTGGCATTAAATGTGATATTATTACTTAAGCTCTGGAAGCTGGAGGAACGGATTGATGTGGATCTCAGTCGGCGGGCACGCCTGCCCAGTTTGGCAGCCTTAAAGTGAGTTGTAAAGGATTTTTGTGTCACCTTAAAAAAATCTTATAAAAATGTTTTCCTTCTTTAGGGAACTACCAAACACGAATCAGGAATGGCTGGAGCTGTTGCGCGACCAGGAGATGGCGCACGAGGATGAGTTACACAAATGGAAACAGGTGCTGCAGACGGCCATCGATCTGCTGAAAAAAGTGAGCATTGTCTGCCAAAAGATATACAACGATGACAATCTGCGTCAAAGCATTGAGTCGTGCGTTTTATAATGGGCAGGACAAGTGGCAGAGAGAGTCTAAGATTAAAGAGATTTAATAGAAACAAAAGTAAGAAACCTAATGTTAAGCAGCAGTAATACAAATTCTAATTTATTATAAAATCAAATGAATAAAATATATAAAAAAAAAAAACAAATGTTTGCATTTTTTTACCCTGCCAAATAACTTTTAGTTTCTTAGTTTACGTTACGTATACGTTTTATTAAATGTAATCTTTAAGCATGGACAATATCTTGTTCTAAACTTGTTCTGTCATTTCATTTCCTTCGAACTGACTTGAAATTTAATGTAGTTTTTCAGAAGATTTCACTTCTGAGGCATTGGAAGCTTAGTGATAGCTTTACAAAGATGCGAAAATATGGATCATAAGGATCTATTCAATTTTTAGATTCGCCAGCGATCAGTGGAGAGTGGCGCAGTTTTCAACGAACGGGTGGATTCCCTGACGCTTCGCATTGGGACTGCTGAAGACTTTCGTGGCTTGGGCGTCGACTTAGGCATGGTTTTCTCTTTCGGCACTCGTTCCACCTTCTTCGCCTTGGGACCACGATCCGCCGCCTTCTTTGGAGACAATGGCCGCCGCTGCGGATTGGACTTGCTGGGCTTTTGTTTGTTCCGTGAAGTTCCAACGGTGGCATTCCCCTTTCGCTTTCCGGACACCTGCTTCGGGGAATTCTGAGCGGGTTGGGGGACAACGATCTCGGCTTTAGCTCTGCCGCAAACCATGGACATCTTCTCTACCAGCTTGCTGATGACCTCCTTTTTTGCTGGCGGCTGGACCTTCATGACTGTCTGCTTCTTTGTCAGGTGTGAGGCTGTGATGGTGCTTGATGGACAATATGATTCAGACTCCAGAGTAAGCGTTGATGGCATTTCACGCACCGCCTTTGTGGTTCGCTGCTTCTTTGGCCATATCTTTGTATTGGACATGGCTTCTTCCACGACTTTACTTCGGGACAGTTTTGGGGCGCCCAAGGAAATGTCTTTCGGTTCTGACTCGGTAGTAACATTGCGATGGCGCTCGATCATCATGTCGTAAATAGAGGCTATCGGCGTGTCGAAATGTCGCAACATCGTTAGTAGAATACGCAATAATGCTGAAGAATGCTTCTCAATAATTGTTTAACGCAAATGTGTGTTAAAACGTCTAGCTAGTTTGGCTGAAGGTTTGTATTGAATGATTTAGACATGAATAAGAGATGGCTTAAAAAGGTAAGGTAACATGATATTGAAGCAAATTTATTAAGATCATTTCAGAGGGGATTTTACTTTAGAATTTTAAAAATCATATTTAATGTAATCCCCTGACTGAATATTTTTCGTGGTTCTAAGGCCAACAAATAAGTTTCTATTTTCGAAACTTTTAACAAAATTTAAAGCATACTTTTTGGGATAAAATTGACGCAAATGTCGAAAGTTTGTAAACTTATTTTCGGTATAAATAAAAAGGCAAAAAAATTGCTGCAGCTCAGAATGTTGTACAATCATTTTATTTAATTAATTATTTTAATAAATTTTATATTATTTTTACTCTTTTATTTTTTTTTTAAATATTAATAAAAAGATTCTTGTTGTTTTAAGTTTTTTAACCCCTTGAATTTATAATGACTTATTTATGTGCAAGGGAACTTAGTTCATATCGGTAACGACCCAATTCCGATTGCTTTGCTTTATTTCCCAACTCGTCCAAGTTCAAGATCCTATAAGAAATCCGCATGACGCCAAATGATTAAGATCACCGACTTTTGTGCCGCTTCTTTTGTTGCATTACAGCTCTCCCCTGTCCCTGGGCTATATCAACAAATGCGAAAGCCTCGCTGCCTGATAAGAGTTCAAGTTCAATAAACCTCAAACGAATCAGGAACAATTTTATGAAATAAAGAGTACATTTCCAAGGCAATTTAAAGTTTATAAGTCAGTGCAGTGAGGGTATTTTTATATGTTTATTAAAAAAACAAAAGAAAAGGAGCTGTTAGCTATGGTTAAAACGAAGTAATATTTATTTTTTTAATATTGCTTTTTAAGGCTAGTTTTTTAGTCTTTAGTTGTAATCAAATTCTGAAGATATAAGATGCAACCAAATTCTTTTTCAAAACCAAACAAAATTTAAATAAATTCAAGTAAAAATATTTAAATCTAAAAGTCAGTAAAACATTATTAATTAGTTAAATACGGAAACGCATACTTATGTACGTAAGACTCAAAAATTAAACAATAAAAACCCCAAATTGAAATACCACAAAATTATTCACATTCTCGCCAATTTGCTTAATAAAATTTGTCTAGAATTTCAATATTTGTTGTACGCTCTTTCAAGCACGCATACATTGAAGCAGCAACCGCACGCACTTTACTCAAAAAAAGGGGGGAAAGAAGGAAAATAAAGAAAATAAGTATCTTATCAGCGAACTCTGAAAAACAAGAGCTAAAATACACACACACATGCACAGCACAGTAAACACCTAAAGTCAAGCTGGAAACAAAAACAAAAAGAAAGCTGGCATAAAGCAAAAAAAAACAACAACACAGCTACGCGCCGTGTTATTTTTCAAGGTTAAGAGCAAGTGCGTGTATCTGAGGCGGCTTTGGCTATGTGTGTGCGCACATTTTGCACATTGTGCGTATAAATAAAAAGCAACAAAAACCAGCAACCAACCAACACACAGCAACAAGAAATATAATTTTTTATAGAGAGGCCCGCGAGCTACGCACCAAAATTAAAAAAAAAAAACAATAACAAAAAAAGAGCGCGCAGACTGCAACAACAAAGGCAACACGGGCATTGCGGTCGACTTTATTTTCTTTTCTTTTCGTTCTTAAGTTTATGGCAACATAATAAACTTAGTGATTCCACGGACACCCGGTACGGGGGTTGACGAAACTGAAAAATCATCATTATTTAGGCCTAATATGCAATTGTGCGTTATTTTCCATGTGCCTTTTGGTCAACGACCCAAACAGCTGACACATTTTATTATCGTACAGTCGCCCAGTGCGTTCTTCCCTCTCTCTCGATCTTCTCTCCCTCTCGTTCTTCTTTTGCTTCTCCTTCCTGCCCTGGCCACCCACACAATTGCATATCCATGGATTACGCTCACTGCCACACACTCGGCCAGTGCGTATACGTATTTAAATTGCGTATACGCAGCGGTTGCCCTCTGCGAGTTTAATGACTGATAAGATTGGAAAGCAGAAATTTGCCTAAACGAATTAGAAAGAATTTTAAAACTTTACGCACTGAATAAGAGTTACTTGGAAGCAATGAGTATCTGGTTTACTTATTCTTTAAGCATAAATACATTAAAATACCTCTCTTAGAAAAGTTAAGTGACATATTCCATACATTCCATACATAATTTTAAAGTCACAATAAAGGTTAAATAAAATACAATTAAATCCACCATGTACTATGTTGTCTGGCTTGTATTTTACTAGTAAGAAATTTAAATAAAATGACTCAAACGCTTCGGCTTTCGGGCCATAAAGCATCGGATAAAAGCCGTTTGCTGCTACTCCAAAAACGCCTTGAAACTTGTTGAATGACTTCTGGGTTGCCAATCAAGACCTTAAATTTCTATCGCCAAGTCGAAATCCGAGATCAGCCAAGCCGAAGACCAGCTTTTATAGGTTATATTTTTTTTTATCAACGAGCATTATCAGAGATCTGCCGGCTGAATGCCGATAACAGGAAAAAACAACTTAGAGATACTTTTAACTTCATGTAATACGAAAAGAGAGGAATTTTAAGAGAGAAAGCAACTGTTAATGTAAGTTTTATTATTTACAGAGCCTGGTAAATGTTGTCTTAATATAAACATATTTATTTAAGAGTAAAGTTCCTCAGAAATATCAGGAAATGTAAATGTATTAATCAAAGGAGCCAAATATATTCGTTTAAAAATTAAAAATCCTTTTTTAAAACATTTTTTAATTAAATTATTTAAAAGTAAGTTATTATTGTGAGCTGTTCTCCATTGTTCATAGGAAGCTACATTATATAGTATGGCCTAGAATAATGAATCTTAATTGGAACAATTAAATTTGTTATTTTTAAAAGACTTAAGTAGTAAAGCCAAAGATTAAATTAGTTTTTTTTAAACAATTATTATCAGCAACAACAGAGCTTGTAATAACATTACAGAGAACTGATCGTTACAGCGGTGTAATGGGTCAAAGAAAGGAAGAGAGTCAGAGAGAGGCTGTGGTGAGAGTAAGTGCCCCAAAGCAAAGGCAAGCGGCCGCTTGAGCGAGAGAATGAATGTCATTCATGGGGAGCTCTTTGCTCCCCGCCACATTGGGGCAAGAATCTCAGTGATATAAAAACGTGTAAATTATTCTTCAAAATTAACAAAATTTGTTCAAGATAATAAGGGTATTTATTCGAAAATTTTCCTAATCAATAAAAAGTATTTTAGTGAAAAAGCTAGATAATAAATAAAGTATCCATGGGTTCCTAATAAACAAATTTCAATCCACAAGATATTTATAAATAAAAACAAATCATATACATTAATTCTTTTTAAACAAATTTCAATCCACAAGATATTAGTCAGTCTTTTGGTCTTTTGCTCAAATAGAATATTTCCTCATTCAGTATACCCACTGTACCCGACAGCGACGTCGTCCGTGGCAGTGACGCCAGCCGCTACGCCGGCAGAGGCTGGGGGAGCGTTTAACGGTGTGTGCGATGTGGGATCAGTACAAGATCGAAATCGGGCGCCGTTGGATGTTTTCTTCAATGCTGAAGCGCGCCGAACTCGCGTTGTGTGGAAAAGCAGAATAGCTATAGCTCTCTGGCCGATCGTTGTTGTTCCCGTCGCTGTGCCCTTCTGTGTTTGTTCGATTTTTCGCCTTTTCGTAATATTCGTTTTTTTCGGTTTCGGCTCTAAAAGTCCCCAAAAATCCCCCCTGCTCCGAAGAAAAAGTCGCGTGTTATCAAAAATGTTTACAAGAAACCTACACATGTTTCATGAATAAAACAAATATAAAGAAAGAAGAAAGAAAATATATATTTGCAAGCAATTGAGTTGCAAAAAAAGTGCTGACGATTTTTAATATCACAAGAAAAAACGAATTTTAATACGTTCCCAACTCGTCTTCGCATTGTCGTTGCCTTCTGGGTGCGTTGTTTTTGTCATGTTTTATTTGTACACTCTGTTTATATTTTATTCACATTCGCATACATTCCCACACACTCGAATTGCACAAAATGAAAACTGACGTTTTTTTGGCGCTTTGTTTCGCGCGGGATAATTGACAAATATAACTAAATTCAACTTCGATCTCTCTCAGCCTCTCTCTTCCTATTTCTCCCTAAATCCGTTCCTGTCTCTGTTTCTGTTACTGTTTCGGCATAAAACAAATTGTTGATAAATTGCAGCAGCCAAAAAAGTGGAGAGAGAATAACATTTTGGGCAGACGCAGCAGCAGCAGGAGCAGCTGAACAAGTTGTAGAAGAGTCATTAAAAGTCGCAGCAACAACAACAGCAGCAGCAACACAAGCCACACCAGCCAAACAGGAAACAGTTGCAGTTGCTGCTGCCGCTGCTGTTGCTGTTGCTCCTCGCAAGCTGGCTAAAATTCCAAAAATTCCAAAGGAAGCCGAGGAATTGAAAGCCAAGAAAAAGGCAAAGTGCGAAGCGACTCATTACGAAAAAATGCCAATGAATTTGATGATTGTGGAAAGTGTTGAGCCGGTCGATATGGGATCGGACAATGAGAACGACAACGATAGCGAGTCCACCACGGAGCAGGTACCGTTGGTGTCTGGCAGCCGACGCAATCTGGCCAAAATAGTGTCCGATTGTCGCCTCCAAATCGAAGTGGAGCCTGCAGCACCGATGACTGCTGCAGCAACGCCAATATCATCATCAGGAGCAGCAGCCACATCGGATGCGGCAGTTGCCAAAGAAATTGAGGCAACCAGCGATTCCCCATCACCATCATCGTCGTCATCTTCCAGCTCAAGCTCGAGCTCCACATCCTCAGAATGTACGCACACATCACAGACGACGATACCAAGTACGGATAATCTAACGTCATCCAATGGCCTGGCCAATATGGGCAAAAGCATTTTAGTTGATGCCAAAAGGTGAGTTTTCAATCAGTGCTGACCCAATTTCATGGCAATACTAAGTCTACATTTCTATATGTTTTTCTTATATTTTTTTTTTGGTACTTAATTTTGGCAGCAATTCTCAAATAAGGTGGGGAAAGTGGAGGTGTAATCCTCGAGGCTGTTCGGCTCCCACTGCAATCAAGTTTGCAACTTTGTAGATCCCAATGATACCGGTTGCATTCGGTTTGTTATTGAGTTGAGGCCCGATTTATACAGTTTGGGCGGGAAATTACTCCCACTCTGGGAAAGCATTAAAATAGACAATTAATTAGTGGAGAATGTACCCAGTCAGTCGTTTAATTGATGGTCTAAATTGAAGTCAAATTAGAGTTCAAATAAAATATACAAGAACTTCATTCTGACTTGGGAAATCGTTTGATAAATAATTTGTTTATTTCTTATTCATTTAGCAAAAGGGGAAAGCTTATTTATTTATATGCATGAAATTTAAATATGAAATATTATTTTATAATCGGTATCACTTAGCCTGAAGTTTAAGTAAACTGCAACATTTTTGCCATCTTAAATGATAGCCCAGCGGCATTGGAAACTTGTTCTCAAACTTGAACTTCCTGGCTGCCTTGGTCATGAGGATAAACCCAGGGGTATCAGTCGTCTTGATGGGGATATAAGTATGGTATTTCCCTCTTCGCAGCATCTGCTAAAGCCAATCCTGTACACTCCAGTTGGCATCCTTTGGTCCCCCTCTCTCAGTTGCAACTTCCTTGTGCCAAAAAGAATACAACAAAATAAAACGAAAAAAAAGAATGTAAAACAGGTCAAAACTGCAATGTTATTTGGGTTAAGTTTTGCACGGATACATAAAGAACCAGAAGAGATTGCCAAAAAAATAAAGTGCAACTAACTGAAAAATGCATACACTTCAAAAAACAAAAAAAAGGCTCACACGGAGAACCGAGTTCTCTTCAAGGAGCAGGTTTTTGGATAGGTTTTGCTCGTTATTGCAGTTTTGTAGCCGCTTCCTCGATTTTGCTGCTGTTCCTCGTTCCCTGATGCATTTAATGGGGGGATTATATACTCACTCTCGCAGCCCGATGTCGGTGTTGGCCTTTCCTGTATTAAATGGCTTATAACCAGCAGCAGCTGTTGCCATTTATTTATTATATTTCCTGCTGTGAATTTGTAAAATTAATTAATGAAGGTATACCTTTACTTTAATTGAAATTCTTTACTGGGAATATTCAGAGCAGTTGTAGCTTAAAGTCTTTTATTACTTTAAAGAAAAATGTATAAACTTGTTAAGAATTCCTTGAAAAAAATTTGTCCTTTGATTTTGTAAAAGAGATCTCAGAAAGCTTATTTGTGAGGAAAACAACATTACAATTTGCATGATTTTCCTCTTAATCGAAGGGGAATATTTATATTCTTTCACAATAAAGTGACTTACAAACAATAAAAATATTATTCTGAATGAATCATGGGATGGCAGTCGCTGTGCAACATGTTGCTGCTGCCGTGTTTGTATTTATTTTATTTTTGTTCCTTTTTCCTGATGCCAAATCGAGCATCAATTCCATCTTCTGCTGTTGTTACTGCTGCTGCAACAAAAACTGGGTCAACTGTGAACCAATTTTCAGGCAAAATTGCGACAACGACAGCGGCGGCGGCAGCAACGGCAAGCACACAATAATAATCACAAGAGTAGCAGCAGCGAAAAATAAAACGTGCCACAAGATAAAGACAAACAACGAGAAAAGATGCAGAAAATAAAATGCATTTAAATTGCTCTTCGGCTGAGAGGAGCCAAAAGCACAAAATAAAAGAAAAAATTTAAGGAAAAATAAAGACAGAACTCGGATTTAAATTCTTGAACAGTGAGTGCAAGAAATCGCCGACATTGAGTGCACTCTAAATCGCATAATAATTGAAAAATTTACGTTAAATGCATATAATGAAGCCTGCACTCGACCGACCCAACAATGTTCTCATTGTAATTTAATTTACTTAATTTGCCAACACATAATTGAGATTTGTGCGAAGTCGATCCGATCTCAGCATTAACCCAAAGTCTGTCCGTCAGGCGAAGGCGACAGTCGGAGTGACAAACGAATTAAAATAAATAATTGAAATTGCTGGCCAACTCACAGTTGGAGTTGGAGTCGGGAAAAGGAAAAACCACCCGCTTGGCTATTTTTCAAAGAATTGCAAAAGATCTTGCAGAGCTCTGGCCAAATGGCAATGATTATGGTATTTCTTGATTTTTCACAGAGTATTTGCTTTATAGCTAGGCTCTAATTGAGCCACCTCTAAAGGGCAGGCCAAAACAATTGGGCAATGGATTTAAGTTAATTGCAGGTTACCCCCAAGAAAAGCAAAAGGGAAACAAATTCTGTTTGTTAATGGTTTAGTTTACAGTAAATAGTTTTGCAACTGTAAAATTTATTAATAAAATTCCATTTTTTAGACTCTTTTTTTATATTTTATATTTATTAAAATATTTATTTTGCTACCTCTTTATATTCATTATTTTATTGATGTTATTTCCAAAATTCAAGGCACCTTCAGCAAACCATCTGTGGCCAAAGAGTTTATTCCCAATTTAAATTTGTTTATAACATTTCAAGAAAATTTCAAAGCGCTGAGCATAAGAACAACCCAAAAACATTTGAAAATGAAAATTCTTTTTACATTTTGGAGTCTTAAAGTCCCAAAAAAATTGATGGTTTTCTTCATTTTAAGTTTGTTGAACTTTTTCGGAATTGTGGCCTGGGGGTGAGCGGAAAATCAAAGCACAAACAATGCATTTTGTTCCCCAATTTCGTTTCCCAAAACAATGTTGCTGGCGGCGACTTTTATTGGAAAATACTTTTGGTAAATTGAGCACAAACTGAGAAAAACAAACAAATCCCCCTTAAGGAGGCTGAAAGTGGCAAGTATTGTTTTTGCCTCGAAACAATCAGCCATAAAACCATAATAAAGCGATAAAAACTGAGGAGAAGGAGAGGCTTAAGAGATCAGAGGTCAAGTGCGGTATCAAGTTCAATTGTGTAATACAAAACCAAGAAATATGAAGCCAACATTAATATTATTTCTATATTTTTATGATTTAATTGGTAGCACAAAAAAAATATAGAAAAATATTTCTAATAATCAAAAATCGTATTTAAATCTTTCCTTATCTTCTTTTAATCGCACAACAATATTGCCAAGATCAAATTTGTGGCAAAGTTTCTAACTGGCTGTGGGGCAAACCACCAAAAAGTTTAGTTAGTGTAATAAACTGGTTATTAAGCTTGTATGTAGGTCAAGTTTTAATGTGATAACACACACTCTCATATGGGTTGCTGGGAGAAATCCAAAGGCGTGCCAATTTCAGGAAACTTCAAATGGCGCATTTGCTAAATTTTGGGTTCAGATTTAATTGGATTTGATAGAACACAAGCTGGATGGGGAGCGTTGGGTTTCAGTTTGTGTTTTCTAGGTAGAAAGCAAGGATTGAGGACTAGACAACGCAATAGGTGAGAATAGTTGTTTTTTTTTTTTTTTTTTTTTGGGTATACGAAAGGGGTGCAGCTGGCTGCCAATCAAAACAAAAGCTTTTCGCGCGAAGGGTTTTATTATGGTACCTTGGAGGAGCTTCCCTGATTCCAGCTACCTTTTTCTATTTCTCTATATAGTTTGTATAGTTTTTATGTTCGTTGCCTGCTTTTGTATTTAACCTTTTTGTTAGAAATCCTTTATTACAGAAATTCCTAGAAAATAATTTAAAATTTAAAGCATCTGTGGGGTTGCAATGGAATTTAATTGTGCGAAATTTATACTTTTTTTGTATTAAAAAAGTTATCATAACACTAGAAATATTTTTTAAACTATTTATAATTAATCCTTAATCTCTCTGTAATTAATTTACATATGAAAACAAGAGATAAATAATATTATAATGAATTCTCAATTATTAATGGACTTCTTCTGAGTAAAAGAGCACCTTTTTTGCTGTGTGGGCGCCCAGTTGCATCTCGTTCCGAGTTGTGATCTAGAAAAACCCACAAACTAGGCGTGACAAAACAAATTGCCAGAAGACCGAAACAGGAAAATGCATTGCGCAATGCAGTGCAACAAAAAAAAAAAAATAAAATAGAAAAACGACAAAAAAAAAAATAGCAGAGTAAATAGGCAGAAAAATTGCAATTTATTATAATTTAATCTAGAATAGAAAATTAAATAGAGCCGGAGGAGCTGGCTGGCTGGGTGCCTCTGTTCGTCTGCTAAGTTCAGTTTTGCTCGGATCGCTGCATACATTGTGAGCTGTGTGCTGCCCTGTTTGGCTTTTATCTACCGTTAGTGTGCAGTGTCAATAACACACACAGAACCAGGGGGGAGGCGGGAGGTGGTGGGCGATAGGGCAATGGGGAGCCCCCACCAGGGCGGGAGACACGTGTGCGAGGGCGTTGATGACTGACGGCAGGGAGTTAAAGGGGGGAAAACTGGGCAATGCCAATGGCTGGTAGTTGGAGGTGGGATTGGAAGAGGGGAAAAGGAGGAGCAGCCGGGGAGCAGTTGCAGTTGCAGTCGCTGCTGCTGCTGCAATGGAGGCCAACGTCAGCGTCGCGCTGTGACAACTGTCACTGTCACAGTCACAGTCACTGAAACCGAAGACCAACGGCAGCGACAGCCCAGCACAGTGGAGCTGCACATGGCCTGTAAAGTAATAAAAATCTAATAAAAAGCGGAACAAACTTAAGTAAAAAACGGAATATTCATTACACAAAGAAATTAAGTTCGATTAAACCATTTTGGTGGCGGAAATAATAAAATAATAAAATGTAAGCTCTTTTCTGAGTCTATTTTGGTGTTTGTCTATACATTAAAAATTTGTATACACAATTCTTTTTATAATTTTCCTTATTTTTAAAATTAACTTTCAATCAACTTTGTCATTTTTCTTAGTTTAAATAGCAATTCTGCCCATTGTTCAGATGACAATGTCTTTGTGGTTGGAAGTTGCATATGTCTATTGCCATTGTTGCTGTTGTTCTCGCTTAGCCAACGAATAAAAATTAATTCAAAAATAAATTATTGTCATTGCCATTGTTGTTGTTGTTGTTGTTGTCTGTGCGGTGCCCGTGCCCGTGCCTTTGCTGCAAATTATTAGTTTAAATTGCGGTTGCAGCAGTAAGCAGCAGCTGTCAGCCGGAGTCTCTTTATTTTCTGACGGTTTATTATTATTGCCGGCTTTGGAGAGCTCAAATTGTGGCTGTGGCAGTGCCTGTTGCTGGTCGAGTGCATTCACTTCTATTGCAAAAAGATTTGGTGACCTTTACAAGTTCATGCCGAAAGAACGTTCTTGAACCCCCCGACAGCCTCATGAATATTGCCCATTTCGTTAGTTTATGAATTGTTTACTGCTGTTTACTTGTTATATATTGTCCGTTGGCCCACAAGGCGTATGAGTATTTTTTTTGGGTCGTAAAATTCGCTGTGGTTTATGTACACTGGCAACTGCTGCTTTTTTAATTAATTTGTTAAAATAAATTGAAATCTGCTAGTAGTTTTTCATGTCTAATTTTTAATCTATCGATATTTAATTTATTCGCACATTTAAGTACGGTACACATGGCGTATGAACATTTTCGTAGGATTTTCTCTGCTTCTATTTGTTTTGTATATATTTTCTGTTAAGTATTCTTGATTTTATTCAACTTAAAGCAAAAAATATATGTATTTTTAGCCTGGAAAAGTAAAAACATAATTTTAATTTTTATTAAAAATTTTCTGACTGAATTTTTTTTCCTTTTCGGAAAGCTTATAAATATATTTTGTAAAATGGGCTTACAATTATTCATTTGTATTTATGATTTATCTCAGGGTTTAAATACTTTGTTGAAACTCAAATTAAAAGTTTTTATATTGTGTCAATGTCCATAAAAAAAATCCAGTCAAGCTCTATTGGCTCTCCAGACAATTTGGTAATTACTGAACACTCTGAGGCTTGAAAACTGCAAACTGTTGCATAACACGCACATAAAACATTTCGTCTAACTATCCTTTTGGGCCAGCAGCTGACCGGCATTAAATCATAAAAAATTGCAAATATAAATCCGACACCGTAATAAAATGGCAAATGCATTTAGCCAGACGGCCGAGCCATACAACAAATTGCTTTGACTCACTTTTTTTCGCCAGCTTCGCTTTGGATTCGTTTTTATGTGTAATGACATTAGGCCAGAATGAATAAAAGAAACACAAAATACAAAAGCAACAAGAAGCTTGGGCAAGAGAATTGCTTTTAAGGCGATTTAACATCAAATCTCAAAGTTTATGAGCTGCATTTTTTTTTTTTGCTGTAGTAGTTGTTCAAATGGACCGCAAGCAATTTTTAAAACAAACAAAGAAATATGTTACAAAAATAAAAACAATTAGAATTATATTTCATATGATTTGTGATTATTTTGGTTTTAAAATTCCTTTAATATTATATCGAAATTAATATTTGTTACATTAAATATATTCATTTAAAATAGAAACATTTTTTCATTTTTTCTACCAATTTCCCTCAGTGGTATTGCGTGATCTGGCTTAAATTCTGTCAGAACTTTTGGCCAAATAATGGAAGGAAAGCAAAAAGCCCCTCCAACCCATCTCTTTAACCCGTCCATTCACACAGTCATTCAGTCTCTTGTTCTTTTAAGTTCCCATCTGCAATCCGCGTTGCCATGGGGCCCCCGGTGCCCCCATAGAGGATTTCGTGAAACCCATAGACCTACATTTTAAACAAATTGCCCCATCGGTCGTCTCTTTCGCTCGCCCCATTGCGTGTGCCGCGATGCGATCAAGAATTTCAGAATTTCTTGGGTTCTTTCGCTTTTCAGCCGCTTTGGATGGAGTCTTTCTTTTATTTTCGGTGGTTGGGTTCACTTCCAAGAAGCGACTGCATTAAACCCGGCCAGAGGAAGACGAGCAATGATAATCAACTTAATGATGATGAAGCAGAAGAAGCCAAGAGTCAGTCAGTCAGTCAGTCAGTCTGTTAGTCAGTCAGTGTGTCTCCTTCTTTCTGGAATTCTTCTGAAGCCACCATCCTTCCATTGCCAACCACTTCTTCTAATCGCATTTTCTTGTTTCTGCAGCATCATCAGTATTGTGTTTGGATACCCTAACTGGGGATATTAGAACTTATGAATATTTTTTGATTTATATTACAGATTT
The DNA here is from genome assembly GCA_008042485.1 of Drosophila mayri. Taxonomy (NCBI): domain Eukaryota; kingdom Metazoa; phylum Arthropoda; class Insecta; order Diptera; family Drosophilidae; genus Drosophila; species Drosophila mayri. The sequence goes on along the minus strand of VNJN01009779.1, from coordinate 33,316 downwards.
AATCTAAAATTAATATAAAATTTATTTGTTTATCTTTAGTAGGTATTTTTAATATTGAAAGTATAATAATCTTGAGGAACTGTCTTCATCAACTTCGAATTCTTATAAGTTAGATACGAAATTTGGTATACAGGACCTTTTTTCTAAGCTGAACCCACATACCAATTTTCAAAATAATTCAACAAATATTACATTTTCTAAAGACTTTTAACTGTCTTTAGGCGAAGCTGCAGAAAAGTAGGCAACACATTTTGAAAGACCAAGATATTATCTTAAGGGTATCCAGTGGAGAGTATTAGATATTTTTTCTCTGTTTTTTTATTGTTACTTTTGCTGCGTCATCACAACAACAACAAAGACAACATTAACTGCCGCAGAGTTGTGAAGATCGTGCGTAGTCTATCCCGCTCGCACTCAGCCTCTCCAACTTTCCTCCCTGCCTCCCTCTTCCGCTAGCTGCCTCTGTCCCTCTTCTGCTTGCGGCAGTGGGTCTTCACTTTCGCCAATTCTGAGCTCCACTTGCGGGTTCAATGGCCTCTGCCTCTGCCGCAGTCGCAGCCATTGCCGGCGTCGCCGACGAGCGCCATTCGCACGTTTTGTTTCTGCCGCCGTCGCTGCCGCTGCTACTTCGTCTTCTTCTTCGTTTTTGGTGCGTTTTTGTTGTTGTTTTACGTTTCTCGCGTCTTTTCTCGTCATCGTCATTTGCTTGTTTGTTGTTTGTTTGTTTGTTTTTCGCCTTCGCTTTGCATTGCAATTTGTGGTCGTGTGTTTATGTTAGTGCATTTCATATCGTTTCATTCTATTTCATCGCCTCCCCCCGGTTTTACCACCCTCCTCTTTCTGGACTGCCTTTTGTGCTTATTCATCGCCCATGCCGTCTTGTTCTTATTTTTATTCGGTCGATCAGTTGGCCAGGCCATTTGCAATTATTCTTGGATTTTTATTGACATCAGAGGCGGCCCAGGAGTCACCCACGATCTGGGGGATAATAAATAATTGATTTTTTCAATGGGTTTTATTAGGTTTGATTAGTTGAAGAAGTTGTCAATGAAAGAACTACTAAGTTTTTGTATTTTTTTGGGTGTTCTAAAAATAAATAACTGCTGAAATAGAGTTATACCTTTTACATATTTATATATATATTTTTTAATATTCAAAAATCAACAACTAAATATTTTTCAACTAATAAAAAACTATTATTTTCTAAATATTATTTAAAGCATTACTTCCGCCAAAGGTTTCCCATGTCTGGAAACGTTATTAGGAGGGGGCTTAGCTGCTGCTATGCTTTTAAGCCGAAAACGCCAAAAAATACATATTCGGCAGAGAGAAAGAGGGAAAGAGGGGGAGATGTGTCTATAATTTGGCTATTTACCGTAAATGGGAGTGGAAAATGAGAGCTCCATGAAATTTAATAACAGGAATTAAAGTCATATTTGGAACGTAATAAACATACGCCCCCGACAACCTATGCTGAAAATCTGAACCCTCATTTATGGCTGTTAATGAGCTTCGGCATAAATCTGGCTAATTAGGCTGGATAACTCTTGAAATGAAAATACATATGTACATACATATGTATGTATGTATAATATATGTTTTTAGCGTTCCTATACTTTCATTTGTTTAATTAGTTAGGTTCAATGGTACGTATACTTGATATTTGCCAATAAGAGAATATAATCATTATATTAAATTGAATAAGGGTTTACCTTTTCGATTTAATTAATTATCATTTTAACAGCAATGACAATTATATTATGATATATGTTAAGCAAGTTCATAAACATTTAAAAACAATAATAATACAAGTTTGAAGAAATGCCAAAAAAAAGTATACAGGGTTCAATGCTCATTTAATTGGTTTTTCTGACAACCGAAATTGGCCCAAATTAGATTAGATTCTGTTGTCAAGGATATAGAGAGGTATATTTTTTGACAGGTGCAAGGCCAGCCGGGAAAATTTCACAAATTTCTCATATTATATTGAATTTTGTTTGGGAGGAACAGCTAAAGATACACGTTCAAGCGCATGCAGATACTTTTGTGAACAAAGTTGCAGATACTTTAGACTTTTCTCCGCCTTTCGCCGGTTGCATTGTTTACGACATTTCGCTGCCTCATTTTCCGCAGTCGAAGACATTTTTGTGTCGACTTTTTACTTGGTTTTCCTTAGTTTCACTCAGTTTTCTTTCCCCCCATCTCCGTGCTGAGGTGTGGGTCGCATTCACAGATACTCATTCACGCATATGAGGGTGATTATCACTGTCTGTTCCCAATGCCGGTTGCTAAGCGACCCCTCCTATTGGCCAATTAAATTTATTAATATGCTTTCAGAGAAGATTAAATATTTATTTATTATGTTTGTGATAATGCGATTTAATCCTATATATTCATTAAATCGTTAGCAATATGTTGGATTGAAACCTTTTTACTGAAATCGAATCCTGATTGCATTGTAAAGAATTTTTTGTTTGTATAAAGAATTTCTTCATTTCATTCCTCTACAGCTATTTCCCTTTTCAGCAAAGGCAAAAAACTAAACTTAAATAAAAATCCAGCTCAACTGCACACTCAATATTTGCACAACTAATTCACACAAAGGGCTCTCTTGTTTTTTTTTTCTTTGTTTTATCTGCGTCTATATCTTTACTATTTAACTGTTCAATGTGATGATGCAACTGCCGCTGTGTTTGCCGGGCCACAAAAAGATTTAGACTGAGACTGGGACTCGGAGAGACAAGTGTGGATTGGCATTCTCAGGTGATTGCCCTGACCCAATTGCAGTGACACTTTCAGCTAATAAATTGCATTCAGTATTTTCTTTCACTTTGCGGCGCTGCTTTCTTGTGGCATTTTTTTTTTTTTTTTGCAATGCAATTTCAACAGCATTTTTATAATTTTTACATAGTTCATAAAGTTTCTTGAGGCCCCCAGAGAGAAAGTGCGTGAGGCAGAGGAGGAGAGCAGGAAAGCAAAGAAAGAAATACACTAGAAACTGTGTCAATTAATATGCTAAATTATACACATCTCCCAGATCCACACAGAGCTGGTAGTGGTGAGTGCTTGAGGGGGGAGACGCCCCAGATGGATGCCAATCAATTGGCAACTAGGAAGCATAATTCCCAGCTCAGCTAATTACCACACAATGACGTGAAAGTTCGTGAAACCGCAGCCATAGACGAGGCCCAGGCCCAGGCCGAAAGAAGAAAGCGCTTTCTTGTTTCATTTCGCCATATATCTTGCTTGAAAAGTCACGACACAAGCCCGGCCAGCATTTCATCTGCGTTTTGAATCTTTATTGCAACTTGAACCAGCGGACTGCGACTCGAAAACACTCACTTCGCTTGCAAACAAAAAGCGAACACATGTCGTATGCGCGATATTTGCTTCCTGCCCGAAAGTGGCATCTGATAAATGCACCCACCCCCACTGCCTCCTCACACAATGGCAGCATACAACCACCGCCACCCCACTCGAACTCGAGTGCACAGCAACAAGTGCCACTTGACTTGACTTGGCTTCGTTTGCCCCCTTTTGTTGCCGCATTTGTTGCAATTCCCCCTTTCTTGTTGGCCGCCTCGAAATGGTTTTGACCCCACATTTCAATTACGCCGCTCAGAAAGTTATGTAATATCGCACCCGGGTTACTGAGAAAGCCATTTTGGGTTTTATGTGGGGCTTTTGGATGTGTGTTATGAGTGGTTGGGTCTTTGCAAGTCCATTTTCTTGGTTAACAGGATTTTTTATTGCTCTTTTAATAGCTAAGAAAGGAAATTGAAAATCAATTGTGGGGTAAAAACTGTTCATTTAAATCTTATTGACTGCGAAAAATGCAATAGAAATTAGCTTTTGTCCTAAAAGTTTTAAAAGGTTTCCCTGAGTTTATTACCAATTTGCAGGAGTTCCTTTTGCCTCAAAAGTGAATTTGTAAGTAATGTATTCCTCTATTCTATTTAAATCTTAAATCCTTCTTTTTCCCAGGAGTTAGTTGAGGCTGATCAATAACTTTTATTTTGCTTTAAAGTTGGTCAACTCTGAAAGTAGTTTGGTTCAGTTTAGGTTCTGCTTTCTATCGTCATCACATCTCCGCTCTCTGCCGCCACCTTTCCAATTCAATTAAACGACGGGGAAAAATAAATAAATAACCAAGAAGCAGAGACACCCACACGACACCCAGATCCCAGATCGAGAGAAAGAGCGAGAGAGAACTTTGGGAACTGGTCTTAGTGCGGATACTTGATATAAATATGCATGATATGCATGCATAAATTACGTATACGACATGTTGTTCTGCCGGCAGTTAGTTAACCACTCTCTTTCGCCTGACCTGCATTTCCTCGATCCGCGATTCCAGTCGCAGCTTGAAAAGAATAATAATACGAACATAAATAAAAACATATACATATATCAGCTTCTATGCCAAAAAGCCTTGGCACATTTGTCAAAACTGCAAAACAAGAATCGGGAACAAATGTTTAACGAATTTGAATAGTTGCCCCTTCCGAGCAGAAGGCCACAAATTAAGCCAGCAATAAATAAAAAATCAAAAAGAAATGACCAAATAAAAAAAAAAAAAATTGAATAAAATTTCGTCAAAGAAGACCCGCAGCACAAACAAAAAAAATGCTGCCAAAAGAATTGGGTCAGTAACACGCCAAAAAAAAGCAAAAAAAAAAGAGAGAAACACAAGTCAAAGAAGAGGAGTCCAGAGGAAGAGAGGATAAAGCAAAAGGGGAAGGAGCAGGCACACAAAGAAAGAAGCGGAGGAGCAGCTAAAAACTGAAGAGAAAAAACCAAGCACGCAAATAAAAAGTCAATTGAGCGTGGTCATAGCAACAAAAACAAAAGAAGAAATCGAGGAAGAAGGAATTAGTCAAGTGACACGAATTTTGAATACCTAAAACTTTATTTCATACAAGAGTTTTCCCACAAAAGAGAAGGTTTCCCCTTAAAAATTTGAATTTAAAAATTATATTGATTTGGAAACTTACACAATAATAATGTTTGGATGGTTTTACTAGAAGAACTAGGTTTATGATTGATTTATTGAAGGAAAACGGATTAGAACTAAAAAAAAGTTATTGTACTTAAAACAAATTTATATTGCAATTTTAAAGTCAAACTTAAGGAAAATGCCCCTAAAATATACTCTTCAAGTACGGGGTATTTAAAAAAACAATGCTAATGTCGCGACAATCTGAAAAAAACGTCCGGAATTTTTGTCAAACTTTTTTTTGGGAAAGTTCAATGAAGGCAAAAATTCGACTACAAATTTAAATTAAAACAGAACATCAAATAAATTGCGCAAATTCGGTGACCCAATTCCATCAGATGACTTTGTTTTCTATTCATCTATTTATATTGAAATTATGAAGGCATCACAAACACACACACACGTACAAGTTTGGGGCCAGAATAAAAGCAGGCAAAACAAAAGCCAAGTCAACGAACTCTTCGAGCCCTTCTGATAAACGATATACAAACCAACAGCAGCAGCAGCGGCGATCATCTGTTTTATTTGGCAACTTGTTTAATATCGGTCAATGTATTCACAAATACAATGGCCCACCAACAATATCATCACCCATATTAAATGCGATAAATACAACAACAAAAAAACGAGATAAGAATTTCAAAAATGTTTCCTTTGATTGCGTGCTTCTCGTATAACGCACACACACTTATGGATGGTGCTGTATGCAATGCCAAACTTTCACGTAATTTCTGCGTTGTTTACCCCCTCTTTCCCCTCCCCACACAACACTCTTTCTCTCTGTTTGAGTATGTGTGTGTGTGAATTATATTATTTTGTTGGTGTTGTTGTTTTATTTTGGCGTCTGTTTTGCTTGTTGTAAAAGTCAATAACCTTTTCGCGTATTCAAGAAGCCAGTTTCAGTTCCTCGAGGAGAGTTCCCCAAGAAAGCGACGCCGCCAAGCCGATTTAATATATATACATATACATATGTACATATATATAAAAACAAAAACAAAATAAAAACACTAACAAATTCAGATTTAGTTGTTTTTTTTTCTCTTCTGGTTGGCGTTGGCCTTAATCAAGAGCCAAAGAAATGGCATCATAGCCGTGAGTTAGGTAAATTGTTAGCCGGTTACTTGGTCAGTAAGTTGGGGCCTGGCTTTCTTGGCCCCGAAAATGGAGGAGGTCAGATTGGGTTAATTACGTAAATTATGTAGTTTGGCGAAAACTTTCGGGGAAGTTAGCCCCGGATTTAATGGGTTGAGGGGATGGCTTTTCGAAAGTTTGGAGAAAGATTTTGGAAGATAATTAAGGGATTAATTCGCATTTCAAAAAAGGGTGTTTTCTTTCTTTGCAAAATAGTGTTGGGATTTATAAGGAAATTTATGAAGTCTTATACAAGTATAAAAACAACGAAAATAAATATTATTGACGTTTCCAAAGATTTAAAATTTTAATTAAATTTTGTCTGCAAAAGATTTTATTTTTAATATCCATTTGATTGATTTTGTAAAGATACATGTTTTATTATAATTGATTTACATTATTTATTTTCTATCATTTGTTTATTGAACTGATGTCAAGCATTGAAGCAATTCAGTATATCAATCAATTCCATGTCCTTGTCCTGCAGCCTTAATGGAAATGAAATTCCTAAAATTCAATTAGCTTTTAGTTTGGCTTACCTTTTTTCTATCAAAAAAGTTTACTGTGTGCAATCGAATTTTTCCTTAGGCCAAGTTTGAATTAAACACTGAAATGGCTTTGGGTGACAAGTTGGTCTACGTGATCTTTGGCACACAGACAAACTTCCCGCAATACTCGAATGTCACTCTTTAAATTCAAAGAAAGTTTGGGGGGGAGGAGGTCGATGAAATTAAAATAGTTTTTCCCAGACATGCCAGCAGTTTAAGTTTTTTTATTATTGCCGTAAAAATGAAGCTTATAGCAAAACCACAAAAATTTTGTTCTTTGCAAAATAATCTTTTAATGGAAAATCGAACTTTAATTGGAAATTGTTTCAAGTGAATATCGAACCGAATATGTGGTTAGTTGCTTGAATATTGTTGATTTTCTTAATAGCTCCAAGGGGAAGGTGGAGGCAGAGAACAGTCTCTCTGTAGAAGTCTTTTGGATTTGTTGCACATTTTTGTTTTGGAAAGTTTGTGGGATGTCGAAGTTTCTGGTTTTTGGTTTTGGCATCTACGTCAATCGAGCGTTTCACGAGCGAAAGTATTTGACTTTAGTGTAAATCCAAATAGGAAAACAAAGCAGCGAGTTGAGGAGAAAGAATGGAATTTAGCATTTAAATATATTAAACAAGTTTTAAAAGTTTACAAAAATGGAAAATATAATCTGAGATACAGATACAAATTTGCATGAAATTTATTTTAAAAATAATATAGTATAAATTTCTACGATCTTTATATTCATTAAATTAATATTCAATTTATTCAAAGAGATAAATAGGTTTTATCTTCTTTCTATTTCTTAATAGTCTATAGTTTAGCTTGTTAACAAAAACGAATTCGTAGCTTAAAATATGGAACATATTTATTATTACATTTTATATAATTTAATTGATTTTGCTTTGCTTACAATAAATGCAGCTTTAATAAACTTACTGGAATACAGATTAATCTCAAGTAAACTGTATAATTTCCTAAAAATTTGGAAAAATAAGTTTTGGTTTCGTTGAACTAATAAATTATTTCAGTTGTTCTTATTTGTGTGACAAAATCCGTATGCTGGCGTGGCTGTTGGGCTATCAGACCCGGACATTGGCTATTGTAATGAGCTTGGCCACCGCTGGAAGCGCTTGTAAAGTAAAATGTATTCATCAGATACGCTGCATGCAAAGTATCTCAGGCTGTGCGTGTGAGTATCTGTGTGTACGCGCTGGCTTTGTTTGCCACTGTTGTTGTTGCTGTTGTTATTGTCGCTCTCCTCTGACGCTGACTGACTGCATTGACCCCCACTTGGGCCCCCATATCTCTCGCTCCCCCCCCCTTGCTCCCCTATCTGCCTCTGGCCGTTCTTGTCTCTTGCCAGTGGCCGGCTCTCCCGCTCGCACTCACGCACCGAGTGCGGTTCAATGCACTCGCCGCCGCCGCCACCGTCGCTGCCTCGGACTCTCTATTTACTTTCGGCGCCTACCAGAGTCGATTAACAGAAATTTACATTTCTGTATAATTTGTAAATTAAAATGTTGCTCTTCGAATAATTTGATTTGACGATGCTGGGGCGGGATGTGTGTGCCCCTCTGCCGCAGTCTCCCCAAAACCCGGGATCCCGAAATAGATGTTATAACTATAACGGCCTTATCTACGGTCTATTCGGGTGAGATGATGGCCAAGGGAAAATATTTAAATAAATTTGATAGGTACACAAACAGAACGAAGAAGAATCCCCCATGCAAGAGGCTATTGACTCCGGAGTCCGCCTATGCTTGTGCCCCCTATCCATGTACGTATCTGTGTGTGTTGTATTTCAGTGTGTGTGTTTTAGAGTGAGTATCTGTGTAAGTGTGTGTGCGTGTGTGTGGTAGTGGGTGTAAAGTCGAAGCAATGACCGAGAGTCGTCCGCAGGGCAAAAGAAAGCAAGTGAGATGAAGTTCAGAGTTTTCTAGTCTAAAAGGTAACCTGGTAATGGGGTTTTCTAGTCGAAATAGAGGGATTGATAAATAATTAATTAAGCATTAAAAATAGTTATAAGTTCATTATATTTGCTTTAAAAACGATTCTTCTGGTGCTTACAAAATGTATCTTAGATATCCATAGGTTTAAAGGCAAATATTTCTAAAGCAGAACTCCTTTTTTCTACCAAAATTAATCAAGTAAATATATTTTAATTATTCAAATATCTGAAAGCTCCATAACTACAGGGTATCAGCGTAGAATACGCACAGCTCCAGGGCTCCAGAATTCTTGGCTGCCTTCCGCACAACTCGCTGTCTTTGGGGGCCTATGAGTGTGAGTGTAAAGTGAGTGATAATGCGACCGCCACACATGTGATATCAGCGATAACGGTTGACAGTGAGACTGTGACTGTGACTGTGACTCCAACGGAGGCCTCAGTAACTGCATTGTAATGCCATATATTCTCAGGGAAATAAAAAAAGAGGGGGGAAATCGGGGAACTTTTGTTGCACTGATATTACTTTTGCCAGGCCATTGACTTTAATTTTGTTTTGTTTTGATTTACATAAATAACAACAAAAGGTTTGTGCAGTGCCATTTTTTAATAATAACAATAATAATACAAACAAAGATAGGCTCTAAATAAGGCAATTCAGACTGGTCATTTAATTTCTGATTGAGAAAACTATGGTTTAAAATAGTTTAAAGATACGAATTCGGTTTATATTTAAATATAAATATTGCAATGAGTTCATTTGAAATATAAACGCAGCTGATATGTGCCAAAGAAATATATTTATGTTTATTTATTTGTTTATTTACTTCCCTTTTATTCATTACAATAAAATATTATATAAATATTTAATAAAAAGTAGAAGTAAAGCTGGCGGAAACAATGGTATTAAGATTGTGCTTTAATTGATTTATGCAGCATTGTTTATTTTAGTTTTTATTTATTTAAAACTACATTTCTTTAAAACCAAATTTATTGCCTGACTTAACATAAAGTATTTAGTTTATTACTTAACGTGAGTGCATTTTTTATTTGTACATTTTGAGTGCCTGAAATGGACTTATTTATATACATTTTCAACAAACTATAATCCCTTTTTATTTTCTTTACAGTAGCTCCCCGGCATCCCTGTCTTACCATTTTGAGAGGACTTCAGTCGACCGGCAGAAACAGCATCACAATACCAACATTTGCAACTCCCATCCACACCACCACCCACAGCAGCAGCACACATTGCAGCTGACATTTCAGAACCTAAACGTTTTGCACAACGAGAGGCAAATACTTTCCGATGTGAGTGGATTTGTCAGGTAACAAGATCAGCCAGCATTAAGTAAATAAAGTAAATAAATGTGAATAAATTATTGTATTGACCATAATCCTTTGTGTATTTTTCTTTCCTTCTTATAATGCAGCCCCTGCGAAGTCTTGGCCATAATGGGACCCTCAGGCAGTGGCAAGACCACTTTGTTGGACTGCCTCAGTGGTCAGCGGCACATTGACAGCGGCAGCGTCTTCCTCAATCGCGAGCCTTTGACCAAAAAGTGGCGTCGCCGGATTGGCTACGTCCTGCAGGAGGAGATTTTCTTTCCGCAATTGACGCTACGCGAAACTGTGGTCTACACGGCGCTCCTGCGATTGCCTGAGACGATGCCGCGATCGGAGAAGATGCGCAAGGTGGATCACATTCTGGAGGCCCTTGAGCTGGGCTGCTGTCAGCAGACCAAATTCGGGGACTACCTCAACAGAGGACTCTCTGGTGGCGAGAAGAAGCGGGCAAATATTGCCTGCGAGCTGCTCACCAATCCGTTGCTTATGCTTTTGGATGTAAATAATTGAAAAAACTTATTTTCTAAAGATTTTTATTAATAAATTTATGTGACAGGAACCCACTTCCGGTCTGGACAGTCACTCGGCCATCTCGCTGATGAAGGTGCTCAAGCGTTATGCCCAGCTGGAGCAGAAGACCATCGTGATCAGTGTGCACCAGCCATCGTCGCAGATGTTCCACATGTTCGACAAGCTGCTGCTGCTTCACCAAGGAAGAACCGCCTACTTTGGGGATGTGCACAACATATATAGGCATTTCGAGGACATTGGGGTGACCATTAAGCCCCACTATAATCCTGCCGATTTTGTGTGTAAGTAATGTCCAACCAATACCATATTCTTGCGATTTTTTCTGCCTAAAATTATGCCACAAAAGTTTAATTCTTGCCACTTGTAAACGCAACTAAAAATGTAAATTTTTGTGTCTTTAAAATTTCTTGAAAATGTAGCTTCCATTTAAAACGGCATCTTATGAATTTAATTAATTATTTTTTTGCCTTTTAATATATATTTTATAATCATTTAGAAGCTCTTTTTAGCAACAGACTAATAAAGATAGAACTGAATTAAAGTTAAATAACAATTTTAAAGTTCACCTATCAATATTTTTATATTTTTCAGTGGAGCAACTGAAATCACATCCTGATATCCGTGAGAAGCTCTTCATTGCCGCCAGGGAATCCCATGGAAATTATCTGAATCGCAACTGTATCACAAGCAGTCGCCATCACCAGGACAGCGAGTCCAAGGCAAAGGATAAGAAGCAGTCGGAAAGCATCCTAATCGATGACATAATTAATAACTACTACAATCAGCATCACCACCAAGCCAGCGCCCATCATCACCACCACCACAATCATCATCATCAGTACGAAAATCTGCATAATCCAAATAGTGGCTGCCAGGTGGAGGAGGATGAGGAGGCAGCCCAGCACCTGGTGTGGTGTGGTGCCGACTCGCAGTCGAATTTCAGTTCCTGCGCCTCCAGTGATTGCCACTCCTACAGTGCGGGCAGCGGGGCGGAACATGGCGGGGACAATGACGAGTGGCTCTCGTATCCCACCAGCTTCCACACTCAGTTCTGCGTGTTGTCCAGCCGCAACTTCAAGGAGGCCAAGCCACGCATGCTCTCCAAGTTGAATTGGTTCCAGACCATCGGACTGGCCCTGATGGCTGGGGCCATTTGGTTCCAGCTGCCGCGAACCGAGGAGTTTCTGCATGACCTACAGGGCTGGATGTTCTTCTCGCAGACCTACTGGATGCTCTTTGCCCTCTTTGGAGCTTTAAATTCATGTAAGGATTATATATTTGGATGTAATTTGAATTTATTAAATATTATTCAATTTATTTAGTCCCCTCGGAGCGTGAAGTTGTGAGCAAAGAACGCCGCTCTGGGGCCTATCGATTGTCTGCTTATTACCTGGCCAAGATGTGTGCCGAGCTGCCGCTGGTGATTACGCTGCCCACGGTCTACCTCATGATAAGCTATCCCATGCTGGGCTGCACTAGGTGAGCAGTGCAAGAACTGCGAAATGGATAGTTTATAATTGATGTATAATTTCCAGCCTGAAGCTCTTTTTCCTGATGCTCATCTTCCTGCTGATCAACACGATTGTGGCGCAGAGCGTGGGCTTCTTCATAGGAGCCTGCTGCATGGACATGAATGTGAGCATCACCCTGAGTGCCCTGTACACGCTGGCCACCCAGCTCTTTGGCGGCTACCTGTCGTCCCGCATTCCGGAGGGCCTCAGCTGGATCCAATATACCTCCATGATCCACTATGCCTATCAAAACATGCAGATACTGGAGTTTCGGGAGGGTCCGGCTATAAGGTGAGCTGACAGCAAACGTATTTCAAGTATATTTTATATTATTAATTTGAATTTATTTATGTCTAGGTGTGGTTCGCCCAGTAGCTATGAGATTTGCAAACAGCAGTCAACCGAATTCATTCCATATGAGGAAATACTCAATGCTCAAAACTCAACATCACCGCTCTGGCTGAATACGCTGATACTGATGATGTTCTTCCTGGCATTTCGCTGCCTAGGATATGCGGTATTGCGTTACCTGCGGTGCCCGAAAAAGACGTGATATCTCTATAGCTACTATCATAGCGTAGCTATATCTATCTGAGCAGACATCGAACCAGTGATACGTAATTAGTTAATGCTAACCAATGCTACAACCGTTACAACTGAACAAACTTGCTAAATGGCGCCAATTTTGTGATTCAATTTACTTTCAAGCCACACCATTTACGTTTACCTACTATTATTATTATTACAATTATCCCTACGCCAACTATTATTATAATTATTATTGTATTTAGCCGTGTTATTCGAGGTTTGCGGTAGGGGCAGCGCGATAGAACTGTTTTTTGTGTTGCATTTTGTAAACGTAAAATCTTGTTTTGTTTTATGTCTTTTAATTGTTAGCCGTTTAATGTTATCAATCGCTATGTTGCCGCTAAAACAAGAGATCGATCGAGAGTAAAGCAAGCATTATGTTTTAATGTACCTTTTAAAGTTCC